>CM076569.1:915883810-916165292 GCA_034641835.2 Pinus albicaulis
ATTAATATCAAAATCACAGAAAGATGCTTACAGACATAATGGAAATAAAATAGCTAGGGTTCTGGTAGCGAATCTCTGAGAAGAGATGTGGTGGCTACAGACCTCTGAACTGTGTTACAATGAGGCTCGAGGGCCTATTTATTATTGAGAAACAATGGAGAGCCCTCAACATCCCAAAACCTAACCCTAGGAGATGAAGCGCCAAAACTATGGGCCCCGTTTGGGTAAATTGGTGTTTCAACTTCCCAGGGACGTAACTTTGGCATACTATCTTCGTTTGACGCACATGATACATCATTAGAAAGCTCTATCCGAGGACTACAACTTTTGTGATGATTTTGATGATCAAAATCGCAACAAATTTTCATACCAAAAAACGTCGTTTAGGGCCTCAAAACGGCTCCGGAAGTTCAGGACCCGAAAAACTGCTAAAAATAGTAAGTTATGCCAAAACGGAAAAACTGAAAAAGACAATGGTGGGGGCCCAAGTGGAATAGGCGGGTGGCCACCAATATCCACCTGGATCATTCCTCCCCCCTTAGGAAGCAATGGTCCCCATTGCGTTAAGTTCCTCCATGAGATGAGGAAATTTCTACTGAACTTGGTCCCTGGTGAACCACTTTCCTTGGTGCAGGAGTTGGCCAGCTTTGACAACCCGATACAGTTGGATCTGTTGTTGACGAGTGTTCTTGATTTTCATGTCCATGATACAATCTGTGGTGGCCTGTTCCATGCAGTCTGGGTTTAACTCTGTTGGTGTGAGTTGTTCTGCAATGTCCGAGGTGTCCAGCAGAGGTGGAAAGTAAGGACGAAGGCGATCCACATTGAAGACTGGGTGCGGACCAAGGAATGGTGGAATACTAAGCTCGAAGGCATTGTTACCTACAGCCTTGGTGATGGTGTACGGCCCGTATCGGAGTGGGCGAAGCTTGCGGTGAGGTCCAGTGAGGCGCTCCTTCTGCAAATGTAGCCATACTTTGTCGCCCACCTGGAAGTGGTGTGGCACACGGTGTTGATCATGGCGCTGCTTGTACTTCGCATTGGCTCTGTCCAATATATCATGAACCTGTTGGCGGATGTGTTGAATGCGCTCGATGAAGCTACTTGCTTTGTCAACCTCAGACTGGACATGAGCTGAATCGGCCTGAGCAGCTGCAAACGGCATGGCTATGTCAATGGGACATAGTGGCTGGAATCCCAAGCCCACCTGAAAGGGGCTATGGCCAATTGAGCTGTGGAGAGCCCGGTTATAACTGTGTTGTACATAGGGGAGGCTCTCGTCCCATGTGCGTGGATGCTTTGAGTTGTACATGCGCAGAATGTGTACAATCATTCTGTTGACGACCTCTGTCTGACCATCTGTTTGGGGATGGAAAGCTGTGGACTTGGTGAGCTTTGTGTCCAACATTGACCAGAGGCTGGACCAAAATGTGCTGAGGAACCTGCTATCTCGATCTGATATGATAGACTGTGGGATCCCAAAGTGCCCCCACACTCGTTCAAAGAAGAGTTTAGCAGTGGCTTCTGCTGTGATATTCTTCTTACAGGCCGCCATGATGGCCATCTTCGAGAATCTGTCAACGACCACGAAAACACAGTCATTTCCATTCTTAGTAGAAGGCAGGCCCGACATGTAATCCACGGAGATGGATTCCCACGGTCGACTAGGGGTAGGTAGTGGAGTATATAGGCCTTGCTTCTTGATGGTCGGTTTGGCAATGGCACAAGCAGTGCAGGATCTGATGTGCTTCTCGACATCCTTTTGAAGGTTCGGCCAATAGAAATACTTCTGTAGTATTGCTACTGTTTTCTCGACCCCGAAATGCCCAGCGACTCGACTGTAGTGTGCTTCCCATATCATATTGGCACGCTCGCTTGAAGGAACACAAAGGTGTCCCAGGTGACATAAAAGTGCATCTTGGAGGTGAAAATTTGGAACTTGTGTGCCCCCCAAGAGTGCCTTGTAAGTGTTGCCGAATTCTGGGTCACTCTCATAGAGAAGCGGCCAATCAGAAGTCTCGTGCCCACAAGAGTTGAGCACGGTGGTGAGCGCCACGATCGGTGGTCGGCTGAGGCAGTATGCAACATTATTGGTGCTACCCTTCTTGTACTTGATGTTCAAATGAAACTGTTGCAGATATGTGGACCACTTCTGATGGCGATCATTCTGCAACTTCCCTTGTGTCTGTATGAACTGCAGGGGCCGGTGGTCTTTGTGGATGATTGTTTCCTTCCCCAAAATGTAATGCTTCCATTGTCGACAGGCTTGCACAATGGAATACATTTCTTTGTCATAGGTGGGATACTTGCGAACTGTGTCAGACAATGTCTCACTGTGATATGCCACTGGATGTCCCTGTTGAGTAAGAACTGCCCCAATATCATAGTCAGAGGCATCTTTCTCGATCTCAAATGGTTGTTGCAAGTCTGGTAATGTGAGCACTGGGGCAGAATAGAGGCGATTTTTCAATTCTATGAACGCCTTCTATTGAGGTTACGACCAAAATAAATTTTCTCTCGCTCCTCCCTTGGTGACTTGATTCAAGGGCCAAGTGATATGAGAGAATCCCAACATGAATCTACGATAGAAATTAGCAAGACCCAGAAAGCTGCGAAGCTCTGTTATAGTGGTTGGGGCTGGCCAATCCCGAATGACTTGGATCTTGGGCGGATCCAACATGCACCCCCTTTTCATCAATAATGTATCCCAAATATTGAACACAGGTCATGCGAACGTGCACTTCTCCAAGTTGGCACTGGCCGTGTTCTTTGCGGTGTTTGGAGGACTTGTCGGATGTGATGAAGGTGCTCTTCCCAAGTCTTCTTTGAAGATGGGCTCATCCAAGTACACCACTACGAATGAGTTGGTGAATGGCCGCAAGATATCGTCCATCATCCTCATGAAGGTTGCGGGAGCATTCGTCGGCCGAAAGGCATGACTGACCATTCCAAAAGGCCTTCCTTAGCCTTGAAGGCGATCTTCCACACATCGGAAGGTTCAATTGGTACCTGGTGATACCCGGACTTGGTCGATCTTGCTGAAATATTTTGCACCTTTGAGTTGGTCGAGAAGGTCATCAATCCGTGGGATTGGGTACCTATTCCAGACAGTGATCTTGTTTAGCGCCCGATAGTCAATAAGAGTCTCCACGTCCCATCCTTCTTCTGTACCAACAACAATTAGCTCCCACGGAAGCGATGAACAGGCTACGTGTGACCTTTAACGCGGCTCTGATCTGCCTCTTGATTTCATCGTTCTCCAGAACAGAGCGCCGATAGATCGGTCCGTTGGGTAGCGGCGCACCTGGGGTCAGATCAATCGGGTGCTTGACCTGACAGTGCAAAGGAACCCCTGTGGGTGAGGTGAAAATGTCCCCGTACTCCTCCACAACCTTATCCATTTGTTGTTGTCGTGCAGAGGAGCCTTGTCTGGAGGTCGTGGCCACAGTCTTCTTCTTGCCCTGGGAGCGGATCATCAGGAAAAATAATTTCCTGGTTATGGAAATGAGCTTACTACATTGTTTTGCAGTAACCAAAGAGATAGCGGTAGGAGGTGGTACCTCTATTATCCTGTACAACTTATTTCCCAAAGTAACAATAACAGCGCAAGGCCGAGACTCATACACGGCATGACGCTTCCACAAGTATGGTTGTCCTAATAATACATCAGAAACATCAATAGGAGAAACGTCACATAATACCTCATCCATGAAGGGCTTGATGTTATAGGGAAGGTGGCATTGCTGGCTGACGCAGAGATCTCGTCCTTGGTGAAGCCTCCTGATGGTGTATGGATGTGGGTGAGCTGTGGTCAAAAAGCCCAACCGCTTCACGGCGTCTGCTGAAATGAGGTTCTTTTGGTTCCCATTGTAGATAATGAACCGTGCTGGGGAGCCCTTTACCCACATCTGGTAGTGGAAGAGACGTTCCTCCTCGTTTGGATCTTCCGGTTCCTCCTTCTCGATCTTCGTAGTGGCAACGGTGGCGTTGGGCTCCACATCAATAATCTGTTTCCCTTTTTCATTCCCCTTTCGGGTTCGATTCGGAGTCGAGCATGCATCTGCTCGAAGCCCTCATCTCGGCCACTAGCGGCCTTGTCAGGCCACTCACTTGTGTGTGAGTGGAGCTCTTATGGAACTCACACCACTTTCCCGTGTCCTTCTTTGGCTTCTGGTGTTGTTCTTGTCTTGTGGCTTTGACGGGTTGTCCTTAGCCGCCATGCTCTGTCCTTTGTTCTACGGTTGGAAGCCCCTTTTCCTTGCTTTTGATTCGCGGATCGAAGTCTCGCTTCTTCGCTTGTTTGAATTTCTGCTCAATCTTGGCAGCATACCGGTATGTCGTACCAAGCGAGGAGATGTCGAGGAACTCCATTTCCTCCTGAATGTATCTGTGCAGACAACTACAATACTTTAGCACCAAATGTTTCTGTGAATCTTTGATACCCAACTTTGTGCGCAGGGTATGGAATAGATTCATCAACTCATGCACATCTTGATCCCTTTGTTGTTGCAGCGTGGTCCATTGTATGTACTTGTCCTCATAGCTCCCCACAAGATAGTATTGTTCCTTGACACCGTATCGAAAAGAATTCCAAGTTGGTATGTCCAAGAACAGAGAGGGTTATGTCTCGTCCTTGTTTTCACAGTAGGTTTCCCACCAGTCCTTAACATGGGGGGTAGCTTTGAGGAGTGCAAAATAAATCTTCTCCCGGTCTGAAAAATCATGAACAAAGAAATATCCTTCTAATAGATTCAACCATCTATCTATGACATCTGCGTCTATTTGACCCTCAAATATGGGAATGTCAAAATTTACTTGTACCTTAAAGGGAGTCGCAACTCCGGAGTGGCTACTAGTGCGGATGCGCCCATAGGTGGGCGGCTTGGATTGAAGGTCTGACAAAGCTATCCATCATCGCGTTCCTTTGTTTTTCGAGGGCCTCCTCGAGCAATATTTTGATAGGATCTCCTGCTCCCTCATCTTTCTTTTCGTCCCCCATGGGCGTCCGTCGGAGTTTACGGGCTGATCTTGCAAAGGTTCCACCGAGATCAAGCCCCTAGCTCCTTATACCTGAGCCTGCGTTGGGGACATGCAGAAGGATCGAAAATGACGGACCGCTCGGTACACGCGATCCGGTTATGTAGGAAGCATATGAGAATAAACACATAACCATAAATACGAGAGATGTAAGCGGAAATAACACTTCATTTCATTAATATCAAAATCACGAAAGATGCTTACGAGACATAATGGAAATAAAATAGCTAGTCTTTGGTAGCGAATCTGCGAGAAAGATATGTGGTGGCTACGAGACCTAGCTTGTGTTACAATGAGGCTCGAGGCCTATTTATCATTTAGAAACAATGGGAAATCCTAAACAGCCAAAACCCTAACCCTAGGAGATGAAGCGCCAAAACTATGGGCCCCGTTTGGGTAAATTGGTGTTTCAACTTCCCAGGGGCGTAACTTTGGCATACTATCTCCGTTTGACGCACATGATACATCATTAGAAAGCTCTATCCGAGGACTACAACTTTTGTGACGATTTTGATGATCAAAATCGCAACAAATTTTCATACAATGTCCCACCGTGATCGCCATTATGTTGGTGTCCCGTGTTTTGATAGTTTGGAAAATCAAAAGACAAGGCAACATCAGAACCAATCTTTAGAGTCCCAGGATCTAGTCCTCCTGTTCTCAGAGAGGGATCTCTCAAATGTTTGTTTGCAAAGGTTTATCTTGTGTGCTTAGAATATGGATTTTAGACTAGTTATTAAGTGCAGGTGTTTGTTTGTTTGTTTGGTTGGGTTGACATAGCAGAAAATGAAAGATCTAGGAAATATATATAGAATGGAGAAACATTTGGTTCATTGGGAAATGGAGTCAAAAAGAGGTCATAACATACTCATCAATGGATATGAGATATCAGAGGGGAAATCTAACTTGGCCACAGGATCCTTTGGTTTTTGGAATGAGATGGACATCAATGATTTGGAAAGAGAAGTTTAATTCTCAACAAAGGGAATTGGGAAACACAATTTGAACAATAAAGAGACTTCTGATAGACAGGGCTAACCATGAATTCTACAAATCACACCTTTAAGCAAACAATGATTCCAAAACAAATTTTAAAATGAAATCTAAGATTTGGGGAACACCCTATTTCCTCAAATATTTTATTTCAAATGACTTAGAAAACATAAAATATTCACTGATAATTGCGGTCATATAAGAGGGAACACCTAACGCATCTATGATTACAACTATAAAGAGCTTCAAGGAAACTTTTTAAGCAAGGACAAAAAGAAATATCGGAACAGACCTCCTTGATTCACAGTAAACAAGAAACTTCAAAGGGAGACTTCAATAACAATTTTTAAGTGGCAGCAGACAAGCAGGGAAAACCATAAATCATGCTGAAACCAACTATTCCAACTATTAAGGAAATAAACAAGCATGAAGAATAAAGAGAGAGATTAAAGACTCTAAAATACTTCAGCAGAAGAAAACATAAAACAGTGAAGGATGAACAAGTCCAAGGTGCTTCCAGGAGTCATTTCTTAGCCTAAAACTTTCAACCTACTGTAGTAAGAAGTTATGGAACATAATGAAAATAGGGGAAAAACATTAAACAATTCAGAATAATTCACCAACAACCAAGCTCATGGATCCAATGATAGAGCCTTCTCAGTCACAAGCATGCAACAACATCATTAGGGCTTCCAAGACTTCAATTTATTCTTCAACTTCAACAGACTATGTATTATTTCAGAGAGTTTCAGTATTAAAACTAGTGATCAACCAACAACCAACAAATTCTCTTTTTCTACAGAAGTATTTATAGAAAAATGAGGTGAGATCTGTTAAAAGATCTATGAGGTCAATTAATACAGATTTAATGGTTTCTCGGCTTTTGAGGGGCTCGATGAGGAAGTTTACAGGTGTTCATCTGTATTAATGTTTTTACAATTAAGATTAAAACTCGGTGGGAGATCTGTTGACTTTTAAGGCTCTGTGTCATGAATGAAATAACTCTGCTGATATTTTACATTAAATTCCTTTGGCAGAATTAATCCTTCGGCTGCGTTAAGGCAAATATCTGATTGATCAATAACTTCGACCTCTGTTTGAATGCTTTGAGGCATAGGTGGCTTTGTGGTAGCTGGGGGGAATCAATTTTCCTCAGATGTGGTGATGGAGGCCTCTCTGTCTGTATATTTTTATGATTTCCTTTAATTCTAATTTAATTTGAAGAATTAGGATTTTGATAATCCATTTTAGCTGTAATCCCCAAATTTGTCTTCTATCCTCTTTTCTGCTATGTTCTATTTTCAACACTGATGCTCTTTAATTGGTGATTTAAAATCACTGTGTCTTGTTGATGTTCAGGCCGCGCAGGGCTCTCAAGGCATCAATGCCTATGAAATATTGATGGAACGTAGAATGTGAACCCCGCGAATGGTTTCCTTTGATGAATCAAAGGTAGGGAAAAAATCTTTCCCGGCCTTCAGCCTTTCCTTAATTATAACGGATAAACCTTTTAATCCCTGCAAAATACAAAACTATTTTATGAAATCCTGCATTTTAGGTTTTACTGCTGCAGAAGGTGGGGAAGGAGCGTAGCCGTTGGATGAAAGCATCCAACGGTGGAGATTTATTAAGAGGAGGTTAAAGAAGAGCGGGGAATTGAACAAGTCGAAGTGATTTTGGACCGTCCGATCTGGACACGTGGATGATCCGGATCCAATCGAAGGATCGCAATCGAGGGATCGCGATTGGGGGTGGCGAGCAAAAGCATCAATTTGAAAGTTGTTATGCGATGTAGCGCAAGCCGTCGATCTAATTATTAGATAAACAGTGGAGAATAAATCGAGGGAAAGGTCGATCGAGGGAGGAAACACATCATAGCGATTGAAACATGTGATGCAATGTAGCGTGGACCGTTGATATGAGGATCATATCAATGGTGGAAAATGAATTGGGGGATGGCCGATCAGCGGGAGAAAATAAGTGTATGCGATGGAAAAATGTGATGCGATGGAGCGTTGGCCATTTGATCAGCTTACGATCAATGACGGGGATTTTTAGAATGAACCGGCGAAAAAACCCTTTTATTATGTATAAAAGTTTTGAAAAATTAAAATGAAATGCAAAGGTTTAATATACAATCGGGCGGGTTTATATGTAATATGGTTGGCGCCCGTCTGCGGGGCCTTTGGACTTTATGAAATGTTATATGCCTGGGGCATATATAAAAATAAAGGGCCTAATCGCAATCGGAACTTCAGGCCTGGTCTTTCAATCTACCCATTTAACTTGCCCGATGCGATAAGTGCCTTGGGATTTTTAACTCTCGGTCCTGGGCACAGGGTATATGAGAAAAAAAAGAAAAGAAAAGTGGTGGGGTGGAAATATAATATAGGGACTCAATCGCATCGGAAATTTTGATGCGGTCTTTTTCAATCTACCCATTTGGATTTCTATGATGCGATTGCGCGATCGGTCTTTTTAATCTAACCATTTGTATTTAACACGTGACTTTAGCTCTTTAGACCAAAAATTTGGATAGATGGGATTTTGTATTTTACAAAGGAAAAAACAGATCGGGAATGGATTTTTCAAGGTTTTTAAGTGCGGAAGGCGGGCCCACGGTTCATTTATATATAAAAAATAATATGATCGGGGTTTTTGCAATACAAAGGTTGATCGCATCGGAACTTTCGAACATGGCAAAGACTTACGTACTTGAAAATTTCCGATGCGATAAGCGCCGAATAGGGTTAGCGCTTGGTTCTAACGCTGAGGCACATGGAGGGGAAGTGGTTAGTACTTAGCCCAAGGGGGCTTAAGCCTTTATGCAAAAACATGTATTTTTCATGAAAATTTTCAAGTTTTTCAATGGATTTGGGGGCTTTGATATAGTTTAAAAATGAGTTTTAAATTATGTAAAGGTGATTTTCATGAATGGAAAAAGAGGAATCATGAAAAATAGAGGAGTTTTATGAAGAAAAAAAGGGAGCAAATAAAGGTTAGTTTTGAGTGAGAGAACGGGGAAAATGATGGTTTCTCAACAGTATTTTCTCATGAAATCAACAGAATTTCTGAGTATAAAATGAAACTAGTAAATGAAGATTTTGAGATAGAGGCATGAGGCCTTCCAGAGTCTTCAAGAGACAACAATTTGTAGCAATAAAATTTGTTCCTTGAAGGCTCAAAAATTATTACCCACATTTTTCTAAAACAAATATTATAGGTGGCTAACATGGATTACCTGCATATGCAAAGCACTTAGCCCCTTGAGAGACTGTGTTGGTGAGATCAGAGGTGATATAACATGTACTTCAAATCTTGGAAACCTTGTAATGGAAGTCATGGATGATTTTTTCTTGTTCTTTGTCTTAGGGCATGTAGAAACTGAGATTATAAGGGATGATAGACCCTATTCATTGGTTCTAGGGATGATGTCCAGTTTAACCAGGTCATTGGGAATGTTGCCTGAATTGACCTATAACATTGGGTAGAAGCAATTAATTGTGAAAATAACATAGTAAATCACACTCCTACTAAAGTTTAAGGAATATAACTCCAGAAGAAGCTTGAAGCTCAATCAAACTAGATGTAAGTCACTTTCATGTTTTTGGAAGTGAAGCTTGGGTCCATATTCTAGATGTGAAACATAGAGCCTTAGAACCTAAGAGTGAAAAATGAAATTTTTTTGGATATTTTGAAGATGTCAAAGGATATAGAATTCTTCAACAAAAATCCAAAAATGTAATCATTAGAATAGATGTAAAATTTGATGAAAATATATCGACCTACGAGCCTAGTTCGATGGGTGTGCCATCTTTGACCTGCGAGACTGACTCGACATATGTGCCACCTCTCTCTATCTCCTCTATTTTTGACAACATTCCTTCTAGTTCGGATGATGATAGTGAGGATGAAAATCCTCCTCCACCTCCCCAAGGTCTTCCTTCAACTCCACAAATTCCAATATGGGTCCTCTCTACTCGGGATGTAGCAGGTTCTCTTGCATGTGATCCTATCGATCAATGACATACACATTCTCAGTTCTAAAGAGCCTCTTCCTTATTGGATAAAGTTCCAGAAAATCCTGATCCAGACACCTTTGAAGAAGCTTCAAGTCATCCAGATTGGGATGAAGCTATGAATGAAGAATATCATTCTGTATTGGCAAATGATACTTGGGATCTTGCTCCTCTTTCAAAAGGAAGAAAAATTTTCATATGCAAATGGGTTTATAGAACAAAGCTTGTACCAGATGGAAAAGTGGATAAACATAAAGCATGGATTGTTACTAAAGGATTTTCACAAGTTTAAGGCATTGAATATACTGAGACCTTCTCCCCTATTGCAAAAATGAATTCTATATGCCTTGTTCTTTCTCTTGTTGCGTCCTTTAAATGGGAAGTCCATCAGATGGATGTTAAATCTGCCTTCTTACATGGGGATTTTCATGAGAAAATATACATAGAATAATCCTCTGGCTTTATCCAAAATGACTCTAGCCTTGTTTTTCACCTTAGGAAGTCACTCTATAGTCTCAAACAAGCTCCTTGGGCTTGGTATGCCAAAATGGATAGATTTCTCTTAGATAATGGATTTTATAGATGTCATTCTGACAACATTGTCTAAACCAAGAAAGTGGGTAAGTCATTAATCATCCTTGTTCTTTATATTGATGATATTATCCTCACTAGTAGTTATCACAACCATATAAATAATGTGAATTCTAGCCTCAAAGAAGTTTGAAATTACATACTTAGGACACCTGCATTATTTCCTTGGTCTTCAAGTCTTGCAATCCAAAGAAGGTATTACCCTTTCTTAGTCCAGGTATGCATGTGATATTATACACTAATTTAAGATGGAACACTATAAGCCTACCCCTTCTCCCTTTCAGGTTGGAGTCAAGCTTTTCGTCACTTGTACTTCCCCTGAACTTGACGCTACCTTATACTGTCAACTTGTTGGTAAACTTCTGTATATAACCCATACTCGTCCTAACCTTTCCTTTGTAGTTGCTCTTGTTTGTCTGTCTATGCATCAACCTCATGTGATTCACTGGAAATAAGCTAAAATAATACTTTGATATATTGTAGGTATAGTTCATTTTGGGATTCATTACAATGCAGGAGCATCTCCATTGTTGGTTGGTTTCACTGGTTTTGATTGGGATGATGATCTTGATGATCGAAAGTCTACTGCAGGTTATGTACTCACTCTTTTTTCGGGACCTATTACATGGTCTTGTAAGAAACAAAGTGCCATATATCTTTCTTATGCAGAAGCAGAGTATCGTGGTGTTGTTGAAGCCAGCAAGGAAGCCCTGTGGCTTCGTAAGATCCTTTTGAATTTGGTCTTCATCAGCAGAATCCAACTACACTTTGGTGTGATAATCAAAGTGTCATTCAGCTATGCAAAGATCTAGTTCAACAACAGTGTATGAAACACATTGAGATACACATACACTTCATCAAAAAGCTCATTCATGGTCGTGTTATTGAAGTGCTGTATTGTTCAACCAATGATCAAGTTGTCAATATCTTTACAAATATTCTCACAAAAGCGAATTTTACCAAACTTTGATCTATGCTTGGAGTTCAGGAAAGTTATCAATAAAGGGGGATATGCTCTAAGGCCTCCTTCCTTCTCCAATTGTGTCACCTTTGTAAATCCTTAAATCCTATCCCAAGTTGTTCTTGAGGGGGGATGTTAGGATATTTGAACACATAGGAAATAGTATCCTATTGTGTCACCTTTGTAAATCCTTCAATCCTAACCCAAGTTGTTCTTAAGGGGGGGATGTTAGGATATTCTGAAGAACAGGAAATAGTTAAGTATAACTTGGTCTAGCGTAGAGTTAGGTAAAGTGTGTTTCTTTACTATTTACATTTGTAACTTACAATCTGATGGTCAAGATATGTAGTGATCCGATGGTTCACTCTCTCCTCGGTATTACCGACACTTGATCTATGGCTTAACACCTGATTGATCCATGATCTCTATTTAAAGAGCACGGGGGATCATTTTTCCGGTAATCGTTTATGAGAGAAGTTTATGTAAATTTTCTTTATTTATATTAATAATATACCTAAAGTGGCCGTGTTGGCTCAGGCCATGGATTGTTTCCCTCTTCGAGGGTTTTAAGCACATCAAATACTGGTGTATTGATTTGTGATCTATTTGTGAGTGGTGACCTTTGGTGTTTGACCTAAGGAACTTACCCTGTAAATTTCTACACCCTTTTTGATGCCATATGTCCTTCCTAAATAGCTTCACCTTGCATGTGAGAAGGAAAATGAAGGAAAATAATTGAAAATGAAGAAAATAGAGGCCTCATTAATTAAAAGGATTCTAAGGATCAGTTTGTAGGATTTTTCGATTTTAGATTTTGGTCAATGTATTTTTGGAGCTCTCATTAGTTTCTCTCTCTCTCGTACTCTTGAATAACTGGAGTTCTTTGAGCACTCTTGGAGAGTGTGGAATACTTGGAGATTTGGAAAAAGACAGCAAATGAAGAGCAACAAATCACAAGAGGACATAGGGGTCAGTGGCTACAACTGCATCTATTTTCAGGTATCGAGTTGCATATATGGTTTCCTTGCTAGTTTTTGACATGCATGGCCAATGGGTGTGGTTTCTTGGCTATTATTTATTATTTTTCATTGGGTTGGAGGATTGTCTGGATTGATAATGGATTTTCCTAGCATTTCCATTTCCTACACAACCATGGTGTTGTGGGTTCATTTCATTTCTTAATTTTCTGGTTGGTTCTCATCTAGTTTTGGTTATGGGTTGAGTTATTAAGTTCTTGATGCCTTGGTTGGAAAATTTCTCTAGAATCCGTGTAACAACTTGGGTTGAGTTACTATTCATAGAAGCCCTAGTTGGAAAAATTCTTTGGAAGCCATTGGTGGGTTGAGTTACTAGTCCTTGAAGCTTGATTGGAGAAATTATCTAGAAACTTGGTGATAATTGTGGGTTGAGTTACTAGTACTGGAAGCCCTTGTTGGAACAGCTGATCTCGAGCCCTAGAAATCTTGGGTGGGGACCAATCTGGTGATGTTTGACCGTGAGGTGGAATCACTAGTTGAGGGTTGAGGTGGTTTGGCCTCTGGAAGCCCTGGCTTGTTTTGATTGATGATTTTTATGAGATCCCACATTCATGATTCGAAAATGGAATGGGGATGAATATTTGAAGAGAGGTTTGGCTCAACCATGTCTATGGTTGGGTGGAACATGGAAGTACCAAACTTGGTTGCATTTTGTCTTATGGCAATGATTTATTTTCCTCTTGTATTGATGGGTAAAAATGTTTATTATTATGTGGCTTGTATTTCTTTTATGTGCTCATCATTTCTATTGTTTATATGTTGTTTATGAATCTTTTTTATGATGGTGATGATGCATGAATCCCATCATGTTTTTATTTGTAAATGAATGAAAAATTTATATATGCCCAAATAGATGGTAATGCAGTTAATGTGATGGGGCAAAAATTCTTCTTAGTGATTCTCAAATAAGTATGAGACCCCTATGCTCAGATATATTATTTAAACCTATATATTACATATTTGTGACATGTTTGATGAATTTCCTGTCATGGCTAGTAGGGGTGTAGTAAATTCCTTGTTCAAGTGTTTTCTTTTGCATCATTATTCTAATGTTATACTTCATTTATGAAAGTGTAATGGTGTTCTGGGCAGTGACCTGGGACTTGGGCCTGAAAAAGTGGCTCAAATATCGAGGACGCTAGCACAAGTTTGAGGGGAAAAGTCCTTGGACACATGCATGCCCATGTTGTGGGAGTGTTCAAAGCCTACCAAACGCACCCTCGTCCATATCAAGGGATTTTCTAGGGGTTTATTGGTATAAAAACCCAGTGGGATACAACAACTAGCTACCTGAGTGGTTGGGATGGCTCCTTAGAGTTTTTTTGCCTATGTGGAAGGTATGTGTGATGTGTTGAAGTCGATTCCACTTCCTCAAGGTCATCTAGGAGGTTGAATCAGATTATAATAACCTCTCGTTGCATGTTTAACCTAGTTGTCTAGTTACTTGGGTAGATGTGGGAGGAGGGTGTTACAGAGTGGTATCAGAACATGGTTTCATTCTCTTTGGGATGAATGCATGTTCTCTCCAAATTTTGAAAGCAACAAATAAAACAAGTTGGCACCAAAAAAAAAAGTTGGTCAAAACCCTAGTCAAAGGAAGTCAAACTTGGACATCCTCCTCCTTGGCTTAGATGATCCAAAAGGACCTAAGTCATTTCAATTCATCACCCTCATCTATTTCTAATATCCACCCATCATTTACAAGTTTTTCTCATTCATTTTCCTCGTTGTCCTAAAATGTTGCAGGAAACCCTATTTTTCCCATAGGAAACTCCTAGTTTTTAGCAGAAATTTGTTTTTATTATATCTCAAAAAATGTGCATCAAATTGGTGACCTATATCATGGGGAGATGCATATATATTATGGTAACATGCTCAAGAAATTTCAGCACATTCTGGTGCATGGTTTGTGAGAAATCGACCTCCATCACTTGTTGGGTTTTATTAATCACTATTGAATGATTAAAATAGTACACATAAATTATCAATCGAGGGACGTATTTTATTTCAATGACAGTTGCACTGTCTATGCCAATACACTCAACCAAAATGAATTCCAGATAAAATAAATCATTGCTAAAGTAAATGCTGGAAGTAAATCACTCATGTAGAAGTAAAATGAACTACAAGACTTTAATCACACTTTAATTAATCTGCTCTAGCGCACCACATAACATTTATCCAGCTGGTGTCTCTAATCTCATATGTGTAACAACATACAAAATACTGAAATTGAAGCGTATATATTCACAGCTGAAACAACAACAACAACACATCTAATAATACATAAACCAAAATAAAAACACATATACACAACTACCTTAATCACTACAATCCGTGCTAGGAAGGAGGGCCCTTCCTCCCAAACAGGGCGCAGGTAGAGAAGGAACTTAACGGAAACTAAATCGAATAACACATGTAACAAAAATAATAGGATAATCTGTATTAATATGAGAAAAATTACAGAGCCAAAATAATGTTGTTCTCTGCTAACCTTTCGACCCCTAAGGCTGAGAAATATATAGTGGTTACATCTCAAAAAATCAAGGGATGGATCAGTCGTGAGAATATTATGATTCTCATGCTGATCGAAATATAATACATATGGTTATAACCACTTCTTATAAAAGTATGACAAGAAAATTATAGATTACAATCAAAACTTCCCATAGGCCGTTATCCAAAAATACAATGCTAAATAACTTCTATAGCTATCGCCATAAACCACAATTGTAGTGTAACAGCTAAAGGATAGGTCAGCAATAGGAGTTGAAGAGATCTAGTCAGTGGGACAATTGTATCAGTAGTTTTCCAGCGGGTATGTAACAGAAAAGTGTAACAAAATCATGGTGTAAAAAGGTTGTTGTAACAACACACCCTTAACTGCTTCTGTATACCTCATACTCGGGATCTTTGGTGCTACAAATGACATATGGAAAGACAACACAAAGACCATAGATCTTCTCCAAACATTCATCCTCAATTAGTCATAAAAAGACATGATATATCATAATAATTGATGAAATGGAAAAAAAATAAAAATAAGGTGAAACAAAACAAGTTAGGATAAAAAGGTAGGAAAAAAAGGCAAATATAGTCCCATTGGTTGTAGTCATGAGGCAAAATAGAGAAAAAAAATGTAGGAAAAGTCTGCAAAACTGGCACCCAACATCTCCCCCCAACTTAAACACTTGCATGTCCTCATGCAAACTCATCTCTCATGGGAAAATATCTGGTGCAGGTCGGTGAGATCATAAGCGCCAGCTGTATCTTCGTCTAAAAACCTGTACCCCTAATTGGGCATCACCTACCATACCCAGGACTCTGATTCGTACTTACCCAGTTCATAATTACTCTGATAATCCTCAATTTGTAGCTAGATCAAAGGAAACCTAAATCTCAATCTGAGCCACAAAGCACCAAGGGATTGTACTATCTATTCATACGATGGTACATGTGTAACAACCACCATCAAATTATGGAATGAAAATGGGTCCCCCTTTAGTGGTTCGGAACTACTAGCTTCCATGCATTTCAAGCACCCAGTCAAGGCTCGACTCCTCATCATTGAGAACCGATTGAGGAAAGTTCACAATCTTTCTTCTGTAAGTGGTAGTCGGTTCCTTTATCCCAGGAGTACTTAACATTCTCCTGAATTCTCACCTTAACTCGGTGGCCCATCCTGGTTCTACCTGGACCTATAACACCATCTTCTCCTCATTAGAATCCATAGATTTTATGTCCAAATGCCACTCAATCTAATTTTTCATGAAGGACACAAAAGCTCTCAACTAAAGATCCCCCATATAGGAGAATACTTTCATAACCATCTGCATACTCACATGCTCACAAATGATACTGTGTAAGAATAACTCACATAGTAGGCTTTTCTCATCGAAATTGGAGGCATGGAACACATCTAAAAATTTGCGAGTGGAAGAGCTTAAATAGGGTCTATCCTATAATTGGTTCATCAGTAGGTTCTTTCTCAACTCTAACTTTGGTAGGCTGAGTCTAGGTTTCCACTTCTACCTGACCTCGTCCTAAAGTCATGGTTTGTTTCCCCTAGCTTGTCCTCAGCCTCTTTCTCTTGAATTCTTCCCAAGTATTTCCTTGCTAGCCTAGGGCATCCAACACAATTAATTTGATGAGTCTGTGATTGGTCACACATGCTTCCGGGTGTGTTGTTGTCTTTATTGTTGCCGCCATATGCTTGATGTTCCCTAATAAGTAGAATGGAAGATTAATATTTTTTTGGTGCTGAAGGAGATTAAGTAGAGGAAAGTGATAGCTAAACACTACCGTGGATATTCCCTCACAAGTGATATATTTAATTAAACCCAGGGTGACATCTACCCAAGGCTGAGGAAGCGACAACCTGTCAATTCCTCTCCCTTTCTTCTGCAGTTTTTCTTCTCCTTCTAGGATATATTATTTCAAGGAGGGGTCATTGATTTTTCTATTAATCCACCTTCATCGCTCTATTGGCAATGTAGTTACCTAGGCAGTTACCTTTTCAGTCACCTCAACTTGCAGGCCCCTAACTCGGGTCTGATTATTGTTCAAATTCTCAGCGAATTCAATTGCCACCACCTCATCCGAGCCTTCTAGCTTCTGCAAATACTCAATCCATCGAATGTCTCTAAATATATGGTACGCTTATGGACAATTTTGCAAAGCATCCATATAATCTAGCTCGTGCCTAACCGCTGCTCCACCCATCTTGTTATTGTTTATGAATTCGCTTCTTACTACTCAGCCCCACTGTAATATCACTGCATTTATCACTACTTATCAGCATCTCTGATTATCCCAATTGACGAGTTTGCAATGAGGATACAAGGTTTCAATCAAGGAGGTTGATGGGAGGTGATAGATTTTAAAAATTACCAAATAATACCTCACACTAATCTTCATAAATGTCATGTTATGGAAAGTAATGGCTTCTAGTACACACGCTCTTTTCCAACTGGATTTAGTCATCATTGGCATGTGTTCTATTAATTGGGTACATGCGGATTTGATAGAGGTTAATGACTACACATTTTTTCAATGATTTTAAGACATATCCCCTCCCTTGCCTTAATGGTGACGACTTCCCATAGCCTTCACGAGAATATCATTACTTCTGCCAATAATTGTTACCTTTAAATGACATACCTGAGGTGACGTGGAGGAAGATTTAAAATTGGCAGTGTATTGCTTGCAGTGCTCATGTTGTTGCATTTGGATAGCATGATTATTATTGTTATGTAATGAAACATAAGAAACAATTTTCATGGCTGTTGGTTGTTACATATGTAACAACCAAGACAACCCTTAGATTATTCTTCAAAAAAAAACATGATAAGTAGGAGAAATTAGTATAGAAAAGAAAATTAAGTGAATACCATCATCCTATAAAATCAATCAGGAATGGAAGATGATGTTTCAGGGAGAAAAATATGGGTGCTACAGCCACCATAGGACTGGTTTTCAACTATTACCAACTGCCTGACTGCACCCCAAAAGGGCGTTTTCACAGTTAGATTTATTATTAATTTTTTTAAATTCCTTTTTATTTTGTTATTTATATATATATAACAGGTGTAATAGCTGCCACAAGGGTGGTTTTAGCTGCTACACTTATTTTAATTTCAATTTTCAAGCTGCACAAGAGAATGTTCCCCTCCTGTTGTAATATGAATATCAGAGTCCACGACAATGTTAACAAATTATTCCTTTGAAGCGGGTTGATGATATAACCTTAGATAGTGCCCATTAACTAGTAACAGTGTCTTAGCACTATCGATGGTGACCAATTGTACAGTCCCATTGTCAAAGACCGTGTCCAATTCGTAAGGACCTAGCCATCTGGTGCAGAGCTTGCCTTTGAAATCCTTGAACCTTGAATCATAAAAAAGAGCCCAATCTCCTTTCTGGAAATTTTTCTTCTTAATAAACCCAACATGACATCTAGCTCTTTTCTATTGAATGATCTCTGTCTATTGAAAAACAACTAGTCATTTCTCTTCCAACTCATTGAGCTGGTTCAGTCTTTGTGCCTGTGTCATGCTTAAGCCTAGATCGACCTGTAGTGCTATCCTTAATGTCTTTATTTCAAACTTTATGGGAAATAGAGGATTCTTTCCATACACCATTTCATATGGTGAGAAGCCTATAGTATTCATCCATGTTGTCCTATAAGCCCATAATACCTCTGGAAGGTTCTCAGCCCAGTTTCTTCAGTGGCTAGCTACTATCTTTTTTAAGATCCCCTCAATGAATTTATTGGTGCTTTCCACTTGATCATTTGCTTTTTGGCGATAAGGTGAAGTGATTCTTTGAGGAATTCCATACTTTTCAACCAGCTTCTTGATCAAATGAGATGTGAACTGAGGCCCCCCATCTGTCACTATCTCTCTGGGTATCCCGAAGCGAACAAAAATATCTTCAAATAGGAAGTCTAAAACATATTGCTCTGTTTCTCTAATTATTGCCTTTGCTTCAACCTACTTTGTGACATAATCGGTGCATACCAATATATATGAATTTTTTTTGCGATGAAGTATTAATTAGCCCCACAAAGTCTAGGGTCCATTTCTCAAATGGTTCTATCACTATCTGAGGCTGTAATGGCATCTCTTCTGATTTCAGAGGCTGGCCCATCCTTTGGCAGTTATCACATACTTTCACAAACTTCTTGGCATCCTAGAATATAGTTGGCCAATATTACCCTGTTGAGAGTACTTTATGTCCTATCCTCTTGTCAGCGAAGTGTCCTCCACAAGGTTCCTCATGAAAAGCCTTCAAGATCTCAAATGCCTCATCTTGTCTAACACATCACCTAATCTGAAAAATCAGCCCGGTATGATAGAGATTGCCCTCTATCTTTGAGTAGGTAGCATTATGTTGTATAATCTTCCTCCTTTCCTTGGAAGACAATTATTGTAGGAATTTTCCTACAGAAAGGTAATTGGCTATATCTGCATACCATGGTGAGTGAGTAGAGATGGAAAAAAGATATTCATCTCAAAAAGAGTCCTCAGTGGTAGTGCAGTCATCACTTATAGTTAATCTAGAAAGAAAATCGACAACTACATTATATTTTTTGGGTTTATCTAGAATAGTAATATCAAACTCTTGTAGCAACAATAACCATCTTGTAACTCAGCCATCAGTAACAGGTTTGTTCATCAAAAATCGAATTGCAGCATTGTCAGTGTCTACAAATGCTTGATCCCCAGTGATGTAGTGCCGAAATTTGTTGATAGCATGCACTACTACTAGGAATTCCTTCTCAGTAACAGTGTAGTTGAGTTCTGATAGAGTTAAGTTCTTACTGATGTAATAAATGATGTAAGGTTTCTTCTCCTCTAGCTTCTCCAGAATAGCACCCACAACTATGTTAGATGCGTCCGTAGCAATATGAAATGGAAATTCCCAGTTTAGTCCTCATAAAATAGGTGTTATTGTTACAAAGTTTTTTAACTTTAGTAATACCTTCTCATACTTCCCTGTCCACACAAATTCCGCATATTTCATGAGTAATTGAAATAGGGGAGATGCAATCTTTGAAAATTTCTCTATAAATCTCCTACAGTATCTTTCATGTCCCAAAAAACTACGTACCTCTTTTGGAGTCTTAGGAGTCAGGATTTTTTAGATTACCTCAATTTTTTCAGGATCTACCTTGATTCCATCTACCGAAATGAAATGCCCCAACACAATTCCCTCAGTCATCATCATGTGGCATTTCTCCATGCTCTGAGCAACATTAGTTTGTTCACAACGTTCCAACACTTTTTCCAAGTTAGCTAATTTTGTCTCAAAGGCATCCATGTAGGGTGTAAAAACATCCATAAAAATTTCAAGGCAGTCATTCAAAAGATGAGAAAAATACCCAATATTTCCCTCTGAAAGGTTGCTAGTGCATTACAGAGGCCAAAGCGAAGGACTCTGTGTGCAAAAGTACCCCATGGGAGAGTGAAGGTTTTCTTGTCTTGGTATTCCAGGGAAATATATATTTGATTATAGCCACTAAACCCATCTAGAAATTAAAATAATTTTTTTCCAGAGAGAGTATATAAGACCTAATCAATGAATGGTAAAGGAAAATGGTCCTTTTGAGTGGCCATGTTAAGTTATCTATAGTTAACACAAACTCTCCATTTTTCGTTCTTTTTTGGAACTATGACAAGCGGAGACACCCATTGGCTGTCAAAAATGGGGTAGATGAAATTAGCATTAAGGAGTTTCTGCAATTCTTCTTTCACTATCTCCTTAGGTGCAAGGTTCATTTGGCGTTGTGGTTGTCTAACTGGTTTGCAGTCCTCTTTAAGGTAAATTAGGTGAGTGCATAAGCCAGGATGGATTGCTTTCATATCCATATAGTCCCATGCAAATGCCTTTTTGTATTTCTATAAAAGATGTATCAACAATCTGTTTTGTTCAACAGTCAGGCTAGGATTGATGTTTAAACATTTCCCAGGTTTTATTTCAATGGGACTGCTAATAGTATGTGGAGTTGTTTTCAAGTGTTCAATAATTGCATCATCTACCTCATCTTCTTCCCCCAAATCTCTAATGGAGAAAAAGAGAGTGAATTACTAATAAAACCATTAATGATATCATCCTCTATTTCTTCCTTAAATTATTGTGCTTTTCCAAGTGTGAGAAGGGGTAGGGAAAGATCAGATTCAGGTTTAAATTCGTCCCACTAGGTACTACTCAAATCCATATGAGGTTTTTTTGGGGGGTAAATATTCAGGTTTTGAGTGGTCTGCCCATCTGAGATCAACATAGATCCAAACCTACATCTGATATATGCGCCTGTAGTGGCCAGCCATGGTCTTCCCAAGATTAAAGGATGACCCCCCCAGGTTGGATTTGGTTTGTAAAATGAGAAAATCGGCCGGATAATTCCAAGAAGACATAGTGATAACCACATCTTCTATCATTCCCTTGAGCTTGACACAGGACCTATCTTCTAATTCAAGCAATGTGGGTGTAGGTCTAAGTTCATGAAGTCCTAGGGAGATGAAGAGGTCTTTAGTCATGAAATTAATGGTTGCCCCCAAATCAATCAAAGTATTAGTTATAGGCTGATTGTCAATATGGAAATTCACTTTAGGGTTCCCTGGGTCATTATATTTAGCCAACAAAGGCTGATCAATCATGAGATTGGACAATTTCCCCATGACATGGATAGTAGCAGGGTATTTAGGTTTTCTTCTAGGCCTTTTGATGCATAGAACCCTCGCTTTTTTAGCATATATAGGTACTTCCATGAGAGCTTATAATAGCGAAATTCGCACATACAAATTTTGAAATTCCTTAAGGAATTCATATTTAGGTTGTGAGACCAGCCCAGTTTCAGTTAATCGTTGAGCTTGTGGAGGCTTTTGAATGCTAACAGTTGAGTCAGCTATCACAGATGCACCAGCCTTTCTCGGATTGGATATTGTAGGAACAGTAGACCCTCCCGAGTTGGTTGCTACATATGTAATAGTAGGTGTTGTATCAGTTGTTAAATGTGGAA
Source organism: Pinus albicaulis (assembly GCA_034641835.2). Lineage (NCBI taxonomy): Eukaryota > Viridiplantae > Streptophyta > Pinopsida > Pinales > Pinaceae > Pinus > Pinus albicaulis. The sequence goes on from CM076569.1 coordinate 915,905,969, forward strand.
CTGCTACCTCAGAATCGTCCATATCCTTTCTAGGTGATTCACATTCTTCGGTAATAATGGGAGTATGCTCTGATTACTTTCCCTGATCAAGTTGAACCACGTTAAGTCCAATAGGAGTATTAAGATAAGTCTTGAGGGTAACCTTATCATCCATGCTCTGGGATTCCTTATTATTTGGATTAGGGTTAGGTTGCACAGGTAATTGGGGTTGATTAGAAGGTGTAGGATTTTGAATAGAAGGTAGTTGTAACTGTTGCTATTGTATTGATATTGGAGGGGGTACTGGATCTTGGCCATTACTTCTCCAGTTTTGACTCCAAGGATTGAGTTGTGATGGAGGATATTACATTGGTGGAGGAGAAGGCCACTGGTTCCATGGTGAAGGAAATTGTGTTGAGGAAGGAGTAGGATATTGCCATGGATATTGCTGACTATTATAAACATTATTCTAAGGATAAAAAGGTGAAAAATCTAAAGGCATACCTATAGGTTGCGGCTGCCATGGTCTATGTTATCTGATGAAATAAGAAGAATGAACATCCTTGCTTGATTCTTGAAGTACCACATTTAGTCTAGGCAATTCATGACACTAATTCGTAGAATGTGCCAACTCATAGATGTTGCATAGGCTAACACTATTCAGTCCACATTCTCTTTCCAAATGTTTCCTTTTGCAGTGGGGACAGAATATTGCTAAGGCTGCTTCATCTTCTACTTGTGCTTTATTGACTTGTACCGTAGTGATTTGGGTGGAGAGAGTGTGTTTGGTTCTAATTTATGATGTCAATTAGAGTTTAATTTAATGTCAACCTGAGAAGGTAAACTTAGAAGTTCTTATCTAAAATATATGGATCTAGAAAGATTCCTAATTTGTCCAAGATCTTAAAGTTCCCTTACAAGAACATATTCATCAAGATCTCTTTCAACAACTAATAAAACCTAGATCTAACAATTGTTTGAGATCTATGGTTCTCTTACAAGAACATATTCTACAAGATCTCTTCCAACATTAGAACATCTAATAAGAACTTAAAAGTTGAAATCAAACAAAAACATAAAATAAATTAGCAAATAAGCATGCAAATGAGGCCATGGGGGCCCTCCATAACTCCACAAGCACACCACTTCAATGGAGACTCAGATGTAGAAGAAAAATCGAAGTATGATCCTTTATTTAAAAATCTCCATTACAAACCAACTCTAAGGTTACAACTCTAAGCTTCTAAGATTATATACTCCAAAATTCTCAGATTACAAAACTTTGAGATTACAAATGGAGGAGATTGTACTCCTCTTTATACAATGGGATGAGTAACAAACTCATAATGATCATCCACTAATCTCTCTTTAGTTCCATACATCTCTCAACCATCTAGACACATAACCCCCTTTTGTCCTTGATCTTCTCCATGAGGTTTATCTCTTCAAATTCGAATTTGATCATTCAAGGCCACATAAAGGTGTCTTGGAAGCTTCCTTGGCACTTACACATGTCACAAAAAAAACCCACTGTCCATATATAAAGTAAAATACATTATTTTCTAATATTTAATCAAGAATTTCTCTTAAAAATGCTTAAAAATAAATAATATTTGGAAAATATAAATTAGACCCATAATAGGGAAAATGAAGTGACATGGTGGTGAATAATGGGTAATATAATGGAAGCATAGGTGAAAAATGTATGGTAATGAGTGAAATTTTGAAACCCAAACATAGTCCCCAACTGAAGCTCTTACATGTCCTCATGCAAGCTATTACAATGACTTATCTGATTTGATTCTTAGATGAGCTTCCTTTTACAAGATGTTTGGTTCTTGTGTAACAAGCATCTTTCAATCATGGACTTCTTTTTAACTTTTCACTTCTTTGGATAACTTTTATTTTTGCAAAGAATTTGCATCTTTTAATGATTGGTTCTTGTGTTACAATCATTATTTACTTTGTTGAGATCTCTTTTAATGATTGGTTCTTGTGTTTACAATCATTATTTACTTTGTTGAGATCAATAATTTTAAGAAGTCATTTAATATGCTCATCATTTTGTAGTATTTTTTATTGCGGGAAGACTATGTGGGTTAAGATGTAATATGAATGAGGAAAAAAAATGAAGTGTGAAATTCCCCCCTCCCCAACTGATGGTTTTTGGCAATTTTTAATGAGAAAGGGAATAATGAAATAGTAGAATATTTTCCAAATATCATCATTTTAGCATTTAAAAATAATTTCAAGATTAAAGGTTATAAAACATCATACCTTCCTTACCTACAGAAGTGGATGAATCATGCATTTTTAGTTGCTACAATTCTGATCTGAAGCTTCTTCTGCAAGTTGTGGATGAAAGATGGATCTGTATTGTCATATCTGCTGCTGGATAGTCTGATGAATCTGATGAGTCTGCTGAATATGGTTGAAAATATATAAGGCTTGGAAGGTATACAAAATATATAAGTTACATTTTCCTCTTACTCCCCAACTGAAGCTCTTGCATGTCCTCATGCAAGCTATTACAATGACTTATCTGATTTGATTCTTAGATGAGCTTCCTTTTACAAGATGTTTGGTTCTTATGTAACAAGCATCTTTAAATCATGGACTTCTTTTTAACTTTGCACTTCTTTGGATAAATTTTATTTTTGCAAAGCATTTGCATCTTTTAATGATTGGTTCTTGTGTTACAATAATTATTTACTTTGTTGAGATCAATCATTTTAAGAAGTCATTTAATATGCTCATCATTTTGTAGTAGTTTTTATTGTGGGAAGACTATGTGGGTTAAGATGTAATATGAATGAGGAAAAAAAATGAAGTGTGAAATTCCCCCCTCCCCAACTGATGGTTTTTGGAAATTTTTAATGAGAAAGGGAATAATGAAATAGTGGAATATTTTCCAAATATCAGCATTTTAGCATTTAAAAATAATTTCAAGATTAAAGGTTAGAAAACATCATACCTTCCTTACCTACAGAAGTGGATGAATCATGCATTTTTAGTTGCTACAATTCTGATCTGAAGCTTCTTCTGCAAGTTGTGGATGAAAGATGGATCTGTATTGTCATATCCGTTGCTGGATAGTCTGATGAATCTGATGAGTCTGCTGAATATGGTTGAAAATATATAAGGCTTGGAAGGTATACAAAATATATAAGTTAAATTTTCCTCTTACTCCCCAACTGAAGCTCTTGCATGTCCTCGTGCAAGCTATTACAATAACTTATTTGATTTCATTATTAGATAAGCTTCCTTTTACAAGATGTTTGGTTCTTGTGTAACAAGCATCTTTCAATCATGGACTTCTTTTTAACTTTGCACTTCTTTGGATAAATTTTATTTTTGCAAAGCATTTGCATCTTTTAATGATTGGTTCTTGTGTTACAATCATTATTTACTTTGTTGAGATCTCTTTTAATGATTGGTTCTTGTGTTTACAATCATTATTTACTTTGTTGAGATCAATCATTTTAAGAAGTCATTTAATATTCTCATCATTTTGTAGTAGTTTTTATTTCGGGAAGACTATGTGGGTTAAGATGTAATATGAATGAGGAAAAAAAATGAAGTGTGAAATTCCCCCCTCCCCAACTAATGGTTTTTGGAAATTTTTAATGAGAAAGGGAATAATGAAATAGTGGAATATTTTCCAAATATCATCATTTTAGCATTTAAAAATAATTTCAAGATTAAAGGTTAGAAAAAATCATACCTTCCTTACCTACAGAAGTGGATGAATCATGCATTTTTAGTTGCTACAATTCTGATCTGAAGCTTCTTCTGCAAGTTGTGGATGAAACATGGATCTGTATTGTCGTATCTGCTACTGGATAGTCTGATGAATCTGATGAGTCTGCTGAATATGGTTGAAAATCTATAAGGCTTGGAAAGTATAAAAAATATATAAGTTACATTTTCCTCCCCCCAACCTTATTTATTGACTTGTCCTCAAGTCATGAAAAACTGAAAAACAATGAAAGGAAATCTGCTTCATCTGCTACAAATTATGGGTCTTCAAGTCTTCAACGATCAATGCACAAATCTTACTATGTGATTAAATGTGCTGGTGTCGAACATAGCAAGAAGTTGTTGACTTAGTGGCCATTAATGAATTCCACTAGCCAACACGAGAGCTCCCATCATTGATTCCAATGGGAGTCAAGATGCCTAACACATCTTTGTAGGTACGAATATGTTTTTTGTGGTCGAGTCACCTACAAGATCCAACGAACAAGGGATATTAATGTACTCCCATTTTTCATTGGCAAGAGTACTTGCCATTAAGGCATGCAAGCCTCTAGGTGTTTTTACAAAGATAATTAGACTCTAGGACTTTGACTCAATGATATACATAGAAGCAGTGTTTTATTGGCGGAAATGAAAAATGGTCGGAAAAGGGAAATGGAAATGGAAAATGGCTTTTATTGATGGGTTAGGAATAGATGAAAGGAAATGAACAAGAAATCTTGCTGTCAAAAATGGACATGGAAATGGTATGCTTTATGGATTGACGATTGGTGGAATTCAAAATCTTTTGCAAAAAGGGAGGTGCAAGGTAGTGGTTGTAGACATGGATTTGTATTTAGAATTTTTCATGAATTTAGTCATTTCAAGACCAATTGTGTGCACAACATAATCTCCTTAATAATCACTTGATTATCCTGTAACCTGTAAAAAACTTGGCAGAAAGAAAACATAAGTGTGCTCTAGAAGAAATGGCCAGTTCCTTCATGATTCTTACTCAAAAATTTCATACCAAATAAAACATATTAAGGACAATCAAGGTGTTGAAATTGACTTAATCATGATATTAATATCAATCCATTCTTAAAAATAACCATGAAAAGTAATACTCCCTGTTTGTGTCAAATGAAATATGCTCGACAAAAAGATTGGCTTTAGAAAGATCTGTTTTGTTCTGCATATTAGTATGTCATATAAAAGCATTCAACAAAAATATGTTATGAGTTTAATGCCAACTTGAAGCTATCGAAACAAGATAATCATCATCTATAGAATCCTCCAAATGTTTGAAATTTGTTTCCAAGTGTTCCATTATTTGTTTTCAAACCTGCATGAATTTTGTGAGAATTTTTTTATTTTTTATTTTTTATTTTTTATTATTATTTTTTAAAATTAAAAAAAAAACAAAAGAATGAAATTCATTTATTATTATTATTATTTTTATAACAAAATTAAAAAACAAAATTTTTTAATTTGTTATTTATTTTGAGGAATTTTTTTTTTTTTTTTTTTAATAAAGAAATCAACAAAAACAAATTCTATTAAAAACTAATAAAGAAAATTTCTAAAAATAAACTAACACTAAAATGGATTTTCTTCCAATATCCCTAAAAAAAACACACAAAATCCTCTAGAATCAATAAAAAAATTGGCTTTTTGTCTAGAAAATCAACAGAAGATAATGCAAATGCCAAATCTCTCAAGATAAGTCAAATCCAATTTTTTTATCACTAAATTGAATATAGAGGAAGCATTTTAGTCAGGAAACTCCATTTGAGCTGTTTTTCTGTACTTTTTGTTATGCGCGGATTGCATCTTAAAATTGCAGACTCTTGGAGCTCAGACAAACTTGTTAATATCTTGACTACCTACATTTGAAGCTAGATCCGAATCAGTGAAAAAGGAGTTCAAACCTGTGATGAATTAACCCGTGGAAGGCTCGGAATAGTGGACAGTCATCTGCAGAAACTTGTTTTCGGATCTGTGAGGCTTGGTGCAGACTTTAGTGTTTTCGGATTTGAACTCCAAGATTGACACATAAATCAATTCTGCAACTAAATCTGAGGCTCAGTAAAATATGTGAAGTTTATATGTCACTGTGATGGAAGGTATTAAGTCCGAGTATCAAGTCTTTTGTGAAATGGAGCCACGCTAATCACAGAAAGGTGATTGAGACCGAGTTCATGAATACGAAGTATCTCTATGACAGATCCAAAGATCAAGTTTGGACCCCTTTTGTGGCATACAGAATATATTTCTGTGGTATGTGAATTATCCGCGCTTCTCAATAGTCATAATCCAAAGAGATCTGTTCTATGGTTATGATACATTGATAGAAAATGTGTTGGATCTTTCTCATATATATTTCGCACATCACAAGGTTATTGGCCGACGGGCTCTTCCACCACAAAATCTCATCATGAAATTCCTTAAAAATCTTATCGACTTCATATTTTTTCACGCAATAGAGAATGACTCCATCCGAGCTTATCCAGCCCAAGCCGTTTTGCGTCAAGCGATACTTAGCAGATTTCAATTTAAGCGCTCTTGTTTTATGCTCTACTAAACTGGTAGGGGTAGACAAATTCCTAAGGTAATATGATATCATATTATCATTCACCTTCTTCCAATTCTACAGTATTCATGCAAACTTGCTCCTCCTCGCCCATCTAGATGACCTTATTATTTCCTTCATTCAACATTTCTGCAAGGCATTGACCCCTAATGATCTTCTTGGGTCAAATTTGTAAGTAGTACTCATGGAATTTCGAGAACCATCTAACTCTTGAACCCAGAAAATCACTTTGGGTTAGTATGTTTTGAACAAAGGCATGAATTCTATTATATCCTCCGTAAGCCCAGAAATACTTAAATGATTTTACGAGATCAAATGCATGGTTTTTGGTGAGAGTGTATCTCATCTCAGCATCCCACAAGGGATTACTCAAAACTGTAGTTAGAATTTCATTTCCCTCATCATCTTGTTCCATCAATATTCTTATGATTGTGTCCTCAGATAAAAATGAGTAAATGATGAAATCTTTAGAGTAATTTGGAGACTTCCAAGGTGAATTCCAGTGGGCCTTGGAGATTTGGAGGGTCAAATTTAGAGACTCCTAAGATAAGCACTTTTTTTATTGCTCCCTGGCAAAACAAAACAAAAGACAAAAAAAAGGCAAAGATGTTTTTTACAAATGCTTTTGCTGAGGTAATTTCACATGCTCTGCTAGTGGAATTTCCAGATGTGACATGATTAAATTGGGTTATGCTTTTGATTTTGACTTAGAAGCAGTAGATCTCATGCTTCAAAACAAAAATTTTCCGTTGTTCATGGAGGACGAGCGCTTCCTTTCCGGAAGTTTGTGCAGTAAAGTCACATGAGATGAAAGTATAAAATTTCAAAGATGGTATGCTGGGTGCAAAAGTTGAAAAGGCTCAGTTTTTTTTATATTTTTATTATTATTATTATTATTATTTTAATGTTTTGTTTTATTATGAAAAAAAATTATTTAAATGAGTTTGGTTTTTTTTTTTTTAATTAACAAAAATAAAATTGAATCTTAAAAATGGCTAGTTTTCAAAAAGAATTTTTTTTTTTTTAATAATAATATATATGATATATATTATTATTATGTGGAAATTTTTTTATTTAGATTTTAGATTTTTATTATTTTAAACTAAAATTTAAAAAACTAAATTTTATCTAAAAAAAATAAAATTTAAGTTGATTTTTTTCTCATTCACAAAATTCTTTATTGTCATATCGCAGATCAATTTTCCAGCAAGAGTATTTTTATTTGAAATAAATCAATAGATTTTCTAATCTTCCTAATCGCACGAAGCGCAGGAAGAGAACATACTAATTTCTTGATTTACTTTTGTTTATGTAGGTTAGCGTGGATGGATAATAAACACAATTAAGATCTGCAATCAAAAACTCACATTATCTATACTCTTTCTGCAATGTCACGGGGGCATTTAGACTCTCGGAAGACAAAGCTTTCCGATAATCAAGCTCCTGGTTCACCCGTGATATAGAAACAAGACATAGAAATGCAAAGATGAAGTAGCTCTTTTTATTCATGATGATATTTAAAAAAAAAACAAGACTAAAAGAAAATTCTACGATGAAATTCTACGAGATCTCGTTTTTATTTTTATTTTTAAACTATTCTACATTAACTTGAAAGATTTTTTATTTTCTAAGTAAAAGAATGCTTCCAGTGAAGCCATCTATGGATTAAAAGTTTGAACGTGCTCACATCAAGATTTAAAAATTTTACGTTATGTTTTACATGTATGTGAGAATCCTGTCTTAGAGTTGGCTCATGGTTATTGTCCTTGCTCTCCAAGAAGTACCTATTAAACATTATCAAAGTCCTCATCCGTAGATGGATTAGTGAGAAATGGGGGGTTTAAAATAAAAACTGAATTTAAATTAACTATGTACGAAAAAAAATGCTCCAAACTTTGAACTCCTTTATGAACCTGTTGTCACCAAGTTCCATAAATTAGTCCATAAAAACAAATGCATAAAATAATTACTAAATCCTTCTAGTTGCACTTCCCCGGCAACGGCGCCAAAATGTTTGGTTCTAATTGATGATGTCAATTAGAGTTTAATTTAATGTCAACCCGAGAAGGTAAACTTATAAGTGCTTATCTAAAATATATAGATCTAGAAAGATTCATAATTTGTCCAAGATCTTAAGGTTCCCTTACAAGAACATATTCATCAAGATCTCTTTCAACAACTAATAAAACCTAAATCTAACAATTGTTTGAGATCTATGGTTCTCTTACAAGAACATATTCTACAAGATCTCTTCCAACATTAGAACATATAATAAGAACTTAAAAGCTGAAATCAAACAAAAACATAAAATAAATTATACCTAAAATAAGCAAATAAGCATGCAAGTGAGGCCATGGGGGCCCTCCATAACTCCACAAGCACACCACTTCAATGGAGACTCAGATGTAGAAGCAAAATCGAAGTATGATCCTTTATTTCAAAATCTCCATTACAAACCAACTCTAAGGTTACAACTCTAAGCTTCTAAGATTACATACTCCAAAATTCTAAGATTACAAAACTTCGAGATTACAAATGGAGGAGATTGTACTCCTATTTATATAATGGGATGAGTAACAAACTCATAATGATCATCCACTAATCTCTCTTTAGTTCCATACATCTCTCAATCATCTAGACACATAACCCCCTTTTGTCCTTGATCTTCTCCATGAGGTTTATCTCTTCAAATTCGAATTTGATCATTCAAGGCCACATAAAGGTTTCTTGGAAGCTTCCTTGGCACCTACACATGTCACAAAAACAACCCACTTTCCATATATAAAGTAAAATATATTATTTTTTAATATTTAATCAAGAATTTCTCCTAAAAATGCTTAAAAATAAATAATATTTGGAAAATATAAATTAGATCCATAATAGGGAAAATGAAGTGACATGGTGGTGAATAATGGGTAATATAATGGAAGCATAGGTGAAAAATGTATGGTAATGAGTGACATTTTGAAACCCAAACAGAGTGCTACGGAGGTCGGTTTTAAAATACTCAAATAAGTTCCTGATCTCTGCTTTGGTTACTCCTCCACTCGTGGACTTCTGTATCCGAATTGAAGGATCCCGAACAGAAACTTTCCCTTTGACCGATCCTCTTGAGCTGCGCAGGCAAAGCTTCATTATTTCATCAAGCGTTTCTTGTGATATGTCTCCTTTTTCCAATAGGTTCAGATGATCCAGACAATCATCTCTTATACCTCTTAAGAATATTGGCTTTAGAATTTCCAGGTTTAAGTTATTGAACTTAGACCTTTGTAAATTGTAGTGAAATTTCTCCAGATATTCTTCCAGGCTTTCCTCCTCCTTCTGTGCAATTCTGAAAATCTCATCCTTCAAATTCCTGGTTCGACAGTAATATTGAAAGTTAAAGAGGAAGTCCTCCCTCATGTCATTCTAGGTTTGAATCATGCCAACACCCAATCTCATGAACCATCTTAATACTGATCCTTTCAAAGTATAATTGAATAATTTTAGCTTTTGGGCATCTGAAGTGTAGTCATAACCTCTACACAGCACATCGAATTCAAACAGAAAGGTATCAGGGTATTCAACAACCATCCCTTGAAAGGATGCTAGGGATGATAAAGGAATATTTTTCATAGGAGCCTCATCCTGTGTTACTACTATTGGGAATTAAAAATTAACAAAGCTATCTGTCATGAAATTCTCGTCCCCCATGGTTGATTCATCCTGATGGGATGAACTGACCTTGGAGTGTACTAGAGATTGGCAAATAAAGGGATCAGGCTATTCCGGGAGAAGTTTTTTAACAACACTACCAATGTCCAAATGATGATCAGTTAAATGGTGTTCCTTAGGTCCCTGATACTCCCCACTGGTCTCTCAGTGTCCTTCAACTTTCAAATATTGATCAAAGATTTTCCACTGTTGTTTTGAATCTGGAGTCTTGATATCAAGAGTGGATATGTTGTTCGAAGGGTGGTTAGGTCCAGACATGGAAGACACTGATGGCTCAGGCTTTGATATGGTAGTTGCTTTCTGTGGTCCTATCTTCCAGTTATCTTTGTATGAAGTGGATTGTTCCTTTTACGCCCTTGAGATCAAATCTCCAAAGAATGTCTGTCTTCCCAAATCTGCACTCTTCTTTTCCTTCTTACAACCGGTCTTTCCTGTAGTTATTAGAGTGGGGGGGTGTTTTTAGATGTTGATGTCGTCCTACCAGCACACATGGGCCCTATGTGTATCAATTCATCCTATCAATGCTTCAGTTTCTACAGTAATGAGCCTGCTCAAGTTCGTTAGAGTGATGCACAACTTCTTACCTCTCGTCTTACCGCCCAACGACTATATAGCTGAAAACACGCTAAAAGAACACCCAAAAATTCAAACTTCTAAGTGTCCTAGAAAGACATTGGTGAGCCCGCTCAAGTTCGTTAGAGAAATGCGTAGGTTCTTACCTCTCGTCTTACTTCCCGACAATTGTGTTGCTGGGGACTCTCTAAAAAAAACAAAATGCTCATAAATTCACTCTCCTAAGTGTCCCCGTAAGACGTTGGTGAGCCCACTCAAGTTCATTATAGCGTTTTGCAGGTTCTTACCTCTCATCTTACTGCTCGAAAATTGTGTTGCTAGGCACACTCTAAATAAAAAAAAATTCTCAGAAATTCACACTCCTAAGTGTCCCAGCAAGACATTGGTGATTCCACTCAAGTTTTTTAGAGCACTGCGCAGGTTCTTACCTCTCGTCTTACTACCTGGCAATTGTGTCGCTGGAGACACTCTAAAAACACACGAAAATTTCACCTCTAAGAAACAACTCTGATTGACTGGATTATCACTTCCATCCTCGATAATGATGCTAAAATTTTGGGTTGTATTAATCACTATTGAATGACTAAAACAATACAGGTAAATTATCAATCCAGGACATCTTTTATTTCAATGACAGTTTCAGTTTCTATGTCGATACACTCAAACAGAATCAATTCCAAATAAAATAAATCATTTCTGAAGTAAATGATTGAAGTAAATCACTCCTGCAGAAATAAAATGATCTACAAGATTGTAATCACACTTCAATTAATCTACTCTAGCGCGCCACAAAACAATTATCCAGCTGGTGTCTCTAATCTCATATGTGTAACAACATACAAAATACATAAATTGAAGTAGATATATTCACAACTGAAACAACAGAAAAAACATCTCTACTAATACATCAACCGAAATACAAACACCTATACACAACTAACTTAATCACTGCAATCCCTGTTAAGAAGGAGGGCCCTTCCACCCTAGCAGGGCACAGGTAGAGAAGGAATTTAATGAAGACTAAATCGAATAATGCATGTAACAAAAATAATAGGATAATCTGTATTAATATAAGAAAAATTACAAAGCCAAAATAATTCTGCTCTCCGATAAGCTTTCGACCTGTAGGGCTGAGAACTATATGGTGGTTACATCTTAGAAAATCAAGGGATAGATCAGTCATGAGAATCTTATGATTCTCATGCTAAACGAAGTAGAATACATATGGTTATAACCACTTCTTAATAAATGTTTGACTAGAAAATTATAGATTACAATCAAAACCGCCCATAAGCTGTTATCCAAAAAATACAATGCTAAATAACTTCTACAACTATCACCATAAACCACAGTTGTAGCATAACATCTAAAGGATAGGTCAGCAAAAGGATTTGATGAGATCCAGTCAGTGGTACAATTGTATCAGCAATTCGCTAGTGGATCCATAACAACAAAGTGTAACAACATCATGGTGTAAAAATATCGTTGTAAGAGCACACCCTTAACTTCTCCTATATGCCTCGTACTCGGGATCTTTGGTGCTACAAATGACATCTAGAAAGACAACACAAAGACCATAGATATTCTCCAAACATTCATCCTCAATTATTCATAAAAAGGCACGATATATCATAATAATTGATGAAATGGAAGAGAAATGAAAATAAGGTGAAACAACACAAGTTAGGATAGAAAGGTAGGAAAAATTGGCAAACATAGTCCCATTGGTTGTAGTCATGAGGAAAAATAGGGAAAACAAATGTAGGAAAAGTGTGCAAAACTGGAACCCAACAAAGGAATTCAAACTTGGACATCCTCCTCCTTCACTCAGATGCTCCAAAAGGACCTAAGTCATGTCAATCCATCACCCTCATCTATTTCTAGTATCCACCCATCATTTCCAAATTTTTCTCATTCATTTTCCTTGTAGTCCTAAAATTCTACAGGAAACCCTGTTTTTGCTACATGGAACTCCTAGTTTTTAGCATAAATTTGTTTTTATTATATATCAAAAAATATGCATCCAATTTCCAACGTATCTCATGGGGAGATGCATATATATTATTGTAACATGCTCAAGAAATTTCAACACATTCTGGTGCATGGTTTGTGAGAAATTGACCTCCATCACCTACAACCATTTTTAAGTTTTCTCATGATTCATGCATCCAACAGCCAAGATGTTTTACAGAGAGGTGTATAAGGATGATAGTAACATGCTCTAAATATTTCAGTTCAATCTAGTCTACATTTTGAGAGATATGGCTAAAACAAGTGTGTTAGAAGGGGGTTGTCCTAAGCAGCAAGTATAGTCACATCAAACTAAGCATCAATTATTTTTTCACCCATATAGAAGAATATCTAGACACCTTGAGCATCATGAAGCCATTTCTGAAGCTGAGAAGAGCACACCCTCCTTAGGAACTAGTCCGTCCACTTCACCAACAGAATATTTAACATTGGGAAAAAGACTACACACACAAAAAACTTTATCAGTCAAAAAATCATGATTTTATGAAGACTTGTACAAAATAAAAATCATCAACTACAAAACTCACATCATGAACATCTCAGCAGGAACATTGTATCCAGGGATGTGAAGCAGCAAAACCAACAACAAAAACCCCTTGAATACCTCCATATTCAAGGTTATCAACAATAGGACCTCCAACAAATTATCATATGCAACTTCAGTAGAAACTTCAGAACCACCAAAGGCAGGTTCAACAGCCATATCAGTAGTCTCAATATCACCTACAAAAACCCATCAAGGATAAGTCTTAGGTATGCAATCATTTATACCTTTCTTCGAATCTATTCTAGCTTAGGAAAACATTAAAAGTGTGAGAAGAAAAGTTTTTTATAACCAAAGTCAGTAGTAGAGCAGCCTCGGCCTTATCTCGGAATTAGCTTCATTTTTCCACCAAGACAAAAACACATGTGGGAGAGGAACAAGACAAAAGTATAGAGGAATTGAGAAAGTGGGTAGTAAAAAATTAGTTGTGATGGAAGACAAAGAGTGTAAAGGGGTAACTTAGGGCGAACTCAGTTAAAAGAAAAAAGAAAAAAAAAAAAAACTTTATTTTGCATGTAATAACAAAAAGAGAAAAAATTGGAAAAAAAAGAACAATTTTGAAAGAAGAAAAAGAAAAAATAATAGGTGGACCCACCACCTCTTGGCATGCAAAATAGAATTGCTATAGGAAAAATAGGGCTGCTACAGGCACAAACATATTTGCTATAGGAAAAATAGATTTTCTACTGGAAATACAAAGGAAATTTGTTGTTGATCAAAGGTGGTTTTCCTCCTCTCTTCTCTCTCTCCTCTGCTTACACACTCCATGGACAACTCCATCATGCACCCATTCACTCATTTCACTTTTCATGTAGGTAGAAAACTCTATTTTTACTCCTGATTGTAATTTCTATAGGAAAGTCTTAGTAGCTACAGGATTCCTGTACGACTACAAGAACCCTGTAAATGCTACATGAATATTATTTACAAGGAAAGTAGCTCTTTTAAAGGTTTCTAAACTTCAAAAAGAGCATGATTATTTATTTATTTTTCCTATACATACCACTCCTAACCCTCACTTCACTCCATGCACAAGGATTCACTCCCTAAACTCTACGTTTCTCCACTAGCAACTAGATCACCTATACCTTGGCATGAGACCTCTCCCTTTACCTCTCCATCACTCCAATCATTCAATCACTACATTCTAACCTCCATAAACCATTTCCCTTAATCTCTAAGCAATCTGGAGACCCAATAAATAGAGAGAAGACTGCTATAGGAAGTTGGAAATTTTCCTATACCAATTTTGTATATGGCACAACAAGGTCAAAATATGAGGATAAGTCGATGAATATTGCTTCAAAGGACCACTAGAAGACTCCAGGAGGATGAACGCACCAGCAAAGGAACCTAAGGACCTCCATGCACCACCTGCAAGAAGGAAAAAAAATAAGAAGCTTAAACAACTCACTCATAATCAAGCTGCTAACTCAGAAAATACATAAACAAACACAACAAGAGAGAGGTAGTCATGGATATCACCAAAATCCATCTCCCTGCACTAGATAATGTCTGCAAATCCTTAGTAATAGGTACAACAAGGCCCTGACTTTGCACACCATTACAGTTGAAGAATCACTTGAGAGAAATAAGCAACCTGAACCTACATTAGAATTTTAATGGGAAACTGAGATAGGGAGAAAAAATGCAAATAGAAGAGTAGAAAGAAGATCAACATGAGTGGAAGTACATGGACCAATAAACAGAAATGAAATATGCCAGCATACATGAAGAACCACAAGGCAAAGAGGATGAATAGGTTGCTCAGAGGATGAGAAACAATTTGAGTAGGGGGGCATGACGAGCCTCTAAATTAAACATAAATTAAGGCTTGTCTAACCTTTCTTAGGCACATAAAAGATAAAGTAAATCTCTCCTTCTACAAGTAATAATGTTTTTTTATGCTTTAATGTGTTCATAGGAAGCTTTAGAGATAATTGCAGATTTGTGCCTAATATTATATATTTTTGAAGGATATTGTGAGAACATTGGGTAGATTATGAAGATTTGGATAAGGAGATAATTTACGGACTTGATCCCTACTACTGGAGGATAAATATTTGATAATAAATGAAAAAAATATCATGAAATAATTGAGAAATTCTGGAGAGATTTCTGAACTCCGATGATTGAGAAAATCTAGGAATGTGTTCCAGGTCATTTACTGCAAACTCCTAGTGTTGGGAACCAAATCCACTATTTGAGGTATTTTGGAGGGGAAAGCTTCCTCCTTTCAAGGAGAATGATTCCTCATCATTTTGTATAAGTACCAATTCGAATTGGCCTCTAGGGGCATGTATTGTTTAGTACTATTGTGGAAAAAACTTCTTGTTAAACAACTCCATCTTATTTTCTTGCAGGGATGTACTTCGATTGATTCAATAATGAATATTGGTGCCATTTTTATCTTATAAGGCTTTTTTCCTTCCATAGGACTCTAAGTCCTCCTTGGGCTTGGCCATCCCAGCAGCCACAGATCCCTCTTTCACAATTTCTTCATGTTCTTTTCACTTCTTATTCACCTACATCTCTTATTTTTATTTTGCATATTTCTGTATTTAGTACTGTTTATTTTATTGCTGTAGGATTGAGTTAAATGATTGAAGTGAGTTATTTTGCAGATTTTTTATAGGTTAAAAAATATTATTCATCCACCTTAATCATTAAGCTACCTGGATTTGGTTACTAGTTCACGAAAATAAGAATTCTGGAAATGCCTTGTAGCGAAATAGTAGTAAATTTCAACTATTGTTGAGAAGGAGATAATGAGATCCATTTGACTTGATTACACTTGTATTAGTTCATAATAATGTTAAATTTAATAAAAAAAATTACCCTATTTCAGTTTCACTTGATTAGGTTAGGCATTTTATAGATTAACGAGCTTACTAGTTCTTGAATTTCCAGATTTTAGTGTAGTAATTTTCTATTATTTTTTAGCATGTGTGAACAAGGGTATTTTGGAGTGAGTGCACTTGGAATGGAGACCTAAGACATCATAATTATTAAAAAAAAAAATTCAATACCATTTTCATTTGATTTACTTTTTCATTCGGTCATTTATCTCCAAAACAAATTTTCTTGTAGCAAACACAGAGTTTCCAGTAGTACTCTTGTAACACAGGTGAACTCGACTAGATTTTCTCCAAAGGATTTTGTTTTTGTCTCTTAGGCTCGAATAATTACCCCTAGGATTTAAATCCATGATTGAGGAAGAATAAATACCACTTAGGACATGCATTTTTACCAAGTAGATTAGGTTCATTTATTTGAATTCATGCTCTTAGGATTTCAATTACAAATTGTTGTTCTTTCCTAGGATTAATTTCTTTTCAAAGAAATGCTTACATTTATTCAATTAGTAGCTTTGATTTCATGAAATTCCCTCCATTACATCAGATCAAAAAAATAAGGATACATTTTACATTTCCATATAGTGCTGATACCTCTTAAGTTTGTACGAACCATGGGTTGATAATTAAAGTTGGTAGCTAGGTAGTTGCAACATTCTTGTTGCAATACTGAGGCTCGCCAGAGGCCATCATCCATTTCGTTGATGATTATTACTCCAGAATGGAGGGCCCAATTATTGGTAGAGTATTACAAGGAACGATTTTCATGTGAGGTCCTTGATGGGATGGTGACCGATGCCAAATATTGGGTAATTAATGAGGTGATATACATGGACTGAATCTACTTCGTGGCTAACTTCCAACTATGGGATAAGATACTATAAGTTATAAATGACTCACCTTTGCAAGGAAATCATGGGTAGACCAAGTCATACATAGCCATCTGAGAGAGGTTTGCATGGAAGGGCCTATAGGATGATGTTCTGCGGCATACCAGGGACTGTGAGACATGCCAACAAAACCATGGGGGTGTCACTACGAAAGAAATACCATAACACGCAGGTTCATATTGGGGGATATATAATGAGGAAAAAATGACATAATATATTTGGGGATATATAGGAGATAAAGGAATTTTATATTTGCAGGTATAAAAAATGGAGTTCAAAGTTAATGAAAAAATATAAAGGTGTATAAAAAATGTTAATGAAAAAATGGATACCTACAATATATAGTGAAAGAAAGGGATTTTAAAATCAGGAGTGTATTGGGTTTATATTAGTAGGTAGTTAAATAATGTGATTTTTAGAGGTAATTTCCAATATTTACTAAATTAAGGGTATTGTTTAATATGTTATGGTCGCATGTGATATGTTAGAGGTTTATTGAGTGAAGCCCCCATGAGTGGAACAAGGGTTAGAGGTCTCATCTAGCATGTTTATTTTAACCTCTTCCTATTTGAGAGAGGAAGTGGGAGAGTATATCTATGGACTTCATTACCGGGTTGCCCATAGTCCAGGGAAAGGACTTCATCTATGTGGTGGTGGAACGCTTGATGAATTTTGCACACTTCTTCACCATATCAGCTTAGTATAAAGCCTCACAAGTGGCCAATTTTTTCTTCAGGGAGGTTTCTCGACTGCATGGTATCCCTTAGACCATTGTTAGTGATCCATACAATCTCTTTATGGAAGGCTTTTGGCTAGAGTTGTCACGGTTAGTGGGCACGTATCTCACCCCAAGCATGAGCTACCATCCTTAGAAGAATGGTCATACCGAGATAGTTAACAAGTGGTTGGAGGGCTACTTTCATAAATATATGACATGGTAGCAACATGCATGGATACAGTGGCTACAAATGGGGGAGTATTACTATAACGCCACCTACCACATGTCCATAGGTATGTCTCCTTTTCGTGCATTATAGAATATGATGCTTTATATTTTTTTGATGTAATATTTGGAGACAACAAGGGGCAAGGCCATAAGGGACAAATATTAGATATAGGATATCCATAACATCCAGATGGCTCTCAAGTATTTAACATGAGGATGACCCAAAACCAGCAGAAATTTTATGTAGATAGGGGCTGAGTTGAGAGAAAATTTGAAGTTGGGGATTTGGTTTTTCTCAGATTTCAACCTTACACGCAATCTATGCTCAAGCAGAAGTGGGTCAAGAAGCTCAAGTCCTACTTTTATGGGTCATATAGTCACTTGGAAAGTGGGGGAGGTGGCTTACGAGTTGTAGCTACCCCAGGGAGTCAGGTGCACAATATTTTCCATGTATCGTGCTTGAAGAAGGCCTACAGACACCAGGTAACAACAAACATTGAGTTACCCCATGTAGATGATGAGAGGCACTTGGTGCTACGGGCATAGGCCATTTCAGATTCCAGAGAGAGGCACTTGAGGAACAAGGTGATCAGGGAATTATTAATAAGATGGAGGAATATACCTGATGAGGAAGCAACTTGGGAAGGGGAGAAGATCCTCCAACATCCATCAATGCAATTTCTTGAGGACAAGCCACATCTTCACAGGGAGGACTGTATTAATCCTACTTAGCAATTATACTAATTGGAATATTAATTTTTGGCCAATTTTGAAATTATTACAATTTTAACTTAGGAGATGTGGGTTTCGGGGCCCATAATTAGACTTAGGAAACTATAGACCTCTAAACATTATATTAAGGCCAAATATTACGGCTATAGTGGATAATGGGGCCCAATGAGAAGGAAAAACGACCCACATGGAGGCATCACCGTCATTGGTGCGTATTAGAGGCTAGAGGCACGAGGTGGGGTTGAAGGGAACGTTGGGAAGGCTTGGGAAAAAATGAATCATGAGGCTCATTTTGGTCATTCGTTTATCTATTTCAAAATTTTCTATTGAAAAATCACGCTTCAGAAATGATAGAAGTCTACATGTGTTATTGAGCACATGGGTGTCTTTGAGAGGAGATCCCAACCTTTACTTCGGTGGAATTCGAGTGCCATCACAAGGAAGGTGCTTCACAATAGTCCAATGATTCTAGTAGTAGAGAGCCTCTTCCACAGTGTAGTCACTCCATCAATAATGTAGAGGCACCATCAGCAGTGTAGAGGCTGCACAATCCCTTGAGGGATCCACTCTAGGAGTCAAGGAGTGAGAGGACTTTTTGCAGGAGATCAGGTGGGAATGCTTGGCACCTTCTAACAAGGATTTTCTAGGTATTTTGTGACATCCAACAATCAAATTACTAGGAGGTCAGATTTTCCCAGCAGTTGAGGGAGCCAAGCCCAAGAGGGCCAATTTAGTGGTCAAGCATTTGGAAAACACTTTGTGTTTTATTCTGGGTTTATCAAGTAGAGTCAAGGGTTAAATTCCAAAAAAAAATTGTACAGTATAATAGGCCCCAAGAATAGATCATTAAGAGTAGTAGCTGTATTTCTGGACATTTTCCAGCGCAGAGCTAAAACCAGGTAGAGGATAGAGTTTGAGGATGTCAACATTACTTTTTAGGGCTTCTCTAGCTCTCCTTGAGCAAGCTAAGGTGCACTCATTCCAACACCTACTCTTGTAACACTTCCTCACAATTAATAAAATGGCTCAATGCAGTTTTTATGGTCCCATGGTGTTCTAAATTGTGTGTTTATTTTGTTGTGCATGTTTTAATTTTATGTATGTGTGTTTATTGTTGCAAATTATCTCTAGGGATATTACATCATCATGATGTTTTTGGTATGTTATGATGTTAATGTTTTATTTGATATCGAGAAGGAGATGCAGATCATAAAGGCGAGGTTGTAACACTAGACTTTGGTGTAAGAGAAGATCATCATATAGCTATTGTATGATTGACATGCATGTATGTTAGTTAACGGATTATTATATGCATTAGGGCTATATACATGTTTTTCATTTTATTATTGTTGTGGTTACACACATGGTAGATGGAAGTGAATTAGTGTCTTCATATGCACGTGTGTCGAATACTCATGAATGATAGTAATGTGTTTTTTAATCCATTATTTTTGTTGTTTTATGTTATTTAACTCGATGATTATGTTATATGTTGTTAATGAGTATGTTATATGTTAACTCATTGTTGTTATATGTCATTTAACTTGGTGATTAGGGTTATTGTATTAAGATCTTGATGTTATATGGATCATGCTAACTTGGATTGGCCTATGTAGTTGGTTAGGGTTATGAAATTCAGGTATGAGTCGACCTAATTATGATAATTTGTTGTACTAATCTAGACTGACTGTGCATATGTGATTGTTATGCATGAATGACAATTGTTTATGAGTATGATGTGAACATGTTAGCTTGTTATTTTTATGGATATCATGACATTGTTTACATTTGAATTGATATGTTGAGAAGGTATATTGTCCTAATATAGATTGACTGTGAAGACGAGATAATGTCCCCTAAGATGCATTAAGGTATGATTTTTATTATGTCATCTACTTGGTGACTGAGTGTTTTATTATGTCACTTATTTGGTTGTTTGAGTGTTTGATTATGTCATGTAGTTGATTTATCTAACATGATACGTTTACTGTCAATTTGAATGCTTGATTAATTGCATGATATGAGTATGTGTCTATAAGACTTCATAAAGAAATGACATTATTTTAAGATGGTTGTACTAACACGTATGTGTTGAGATAGTTCATATATGCATATATGAGTTACCAATGAGGTATGATGTGAATTTATCTCAAATTATTTTGAATATAATGGTAGTTATGTGCTTGGTATAGGAAGCACAAAAATTCCTGGTTGGGTGGTTGAAACTGATTGCAAGCATTAGCAACAAAAGGAACTGAAACAAATAACAATACGATGGTAAAACTCTTCAGGAGCAGAGCCATTGTGGGACATTGATACCCAATAGTGTCCAATGACTACATGAGCATGCTATGACTAGTATGATGGATTTGAGGGAGGGATTTTCCTTGGTTTTTGTATCTTTCGATACGAGGAAGTCTTGTCAAGGGATGGACTGCTCGGGATGGGGGTGCTAGCAGAATTTGGAAGGCGTGTCACTGCATGGAAGGGGGTGACTAGATTTTCCAAGGGACTGTGTGGCAATGAAGGGAAGGTCGAGGATGGATTTATTTTGGTCATTAGCATTTCCAGCTAGAATCAGTTGAAAATTGGGAGTGTGCCCTCGAAAAATGAGTTGGTAACTATTCATTTAGAGGACAAGTGGCAGAGGATTGTAGCGCTGGACATTGGATGCACTTTTGACTTTGGCAGTGGATTCTGGACTTCCTGGGAAGAAGTTGAATCCTAGTATAAATTTGAGAGTGAAGGTGTGAGCCTCTGAATTCCCTTATTGCAAATATGGACATCGTATCCTTTTATTTGTTGGTTGAGAAAATGTGCATATGTGTTTATGTGTATATTATGTAAATGTTCTATCGAGCTGGATTTATAAATATCCATAGAAATTATGGTTGTATATATGGTTTTTATTTTAAATATCGTAATGTGTTGTGTTATAAAGCTCCATAGGCAAAATGTTTTGTTTTTAGCAGTTTGCTAGATTATAGGTGTCATTGAACATCGAGGACGGTGTTCCCCTAAGGGGGAGGGTTCTATAACAACCTTGGTTAAAAATACATGTAAAATAATATAAGGCCAAGGTCATGGGACACGTATTTCAAAATTAATGGTAGAAAAACCATCCTAGTTGGTGTTCATTTATTTTATTATGGCTAAAGGAAATTGGAAAAGGCTTCGGAAAGGCATGATACATTTATTGGCATTTTATTTATGAAAATAATGGAAATTGGGAGAAAAGTGAGGTGAAAGGTCACAGGTTTCATGTGAGGAGAAAAATTAAGGAAAATAATGGAAAATTAAGAAAATATAGGCCTCGTAGATAAAAATGGTTTTGAGGATCAATTTGTAAGATTTGCTAGTTTATCTTTTAGTTAGTGTAGTTTTGGAGCTCTCATTATTCTCTTTCTCTCTCTCTAGTTCCCTTGGATACTGATAGTTATCAGAACACTCTTCAAGAGTGTGGAATACTTGGATATTTGAGCAAGAAGGAAAATGAAAAGTAGGAAAGCATAGGATCACATCGAGATCATCGACTACAACCTGATTGATTCACAGGTATCAAGCTACATGTATGGTTTCCTTGCTAGTTTTGGCATGCATGGCACATGCGTATGGTTTCTTGGTTATGATTTGTCATTACCATGGAGGATTTCCTGGATTGAAAATGAATTTTCCTAACCTTTCCATTTCCTGGATAGCCATGGTATTTTGGGTTCATTTCATTGTCCATTTTTCTGGGTGGTTCTCATGTGCTTTTGGTTGTGGGTTGAGTTATTAGTTCTTGGAATCCTTGGTTGGATAAACACTCTGAAATCCCTATAAAAAATTGGGTTGATTTACTAGTCCTAGAATCCCTTATTGGACAAACGCTATGGAAGCCCTCAATGAGTTGAGTTACTAGTCCTGGAAGCCTTGGTTGGACAAGCGCTTTGGAAGATCAGCAACAGTTGTGGGTTTAGTTACTAGTCTTGGAAGCCCTAGTTGGTACAAATATTATAGAAGCCTAAGAAACTTCGGTGGAGACCAATATGGTGATTATTTTGATTTCCAACCATGAGGTGGAATCACTGGTTGAGGGTTGAGGTGGTTTTGCCTCTAGATGCCCTGGTTTGGTTTTAATTGATGAGTTTTATGAGATCTCATGATAATGCTTGAAATATGGTACAAGAGTGACCAACTAAAGAGATTATTTTCTCAGCTATTTCTATGGTTGGGTGGAACGTGGACGTCCGAGACTTGGTTGCCATTTTATTATGGAAATAAGAGCTATTTTCCTCTTATATTGATGGGTAAATATGCTTGTTATTATATGAGTTATATGGATGTTATGTGCTTGTCATTTCTATTGTTTATATATTGGTTATGAATGTGTTTTATGATGGTGATGATGTATGGCTCCCATCATGATTTTATTTGTAAATGAATGAAAAATGTATCTATTGTACCTTGTAAGACAACCTCTGGTCGAGAAGAGGTCAGAGCCCAAGACATTTAAAAAAAAATTGCAAAGGAAACAATCTGTTGTCCCATTTCAAACCCAAATTTTTTTAATTATATAATAATGCTTCCAAGCCTTCTTATGAGAAAATTAATATTTAAGAGTGGCCTTATTATGCTAAGTATAATCTTAGATAGTATTGTAGTGAATAGAGGATGATGGAAATATTTTTAAACAACAAGTTTTTTAATACATAATCTCTTGTCTCTAGATTTAGAATAAATGTGGAACTATTGTGAAATGATAAACAAAAAATAGGAGCGCATTATTAAAGTTCTCTTTTATTTAACTCACCGAAATCAAAACTTGAAACTATAAAGTATAAAATACCAAAAACCTCATTACTCTTTTATATTGAACAAAAAACATTAAATGAAAGAATAGGAATACATATCACACTTAGCAAGAGTTTGGAATCACTCTTAAATATTTAGTCATATCGCCAAGATTATTTGAAAAATACAAAGTACTTTCTACATCTGAGGTCCAAATTATGGAACCTCACTTTCTCTTTCAAAATTACAAAAGGGGACAATTATGAAACTGTCAATTATCAAACTGTAGATTAACTAAACTACTCCTTAAAACTATGTCGCCTTCTAAGGATTCCATTACTAATGAAAAATATAAGGAAATTAAATCATTAGATTATTTTCAAAAAAAAAATCCAAAAGAAAAGGATGCTAAAAAGATAGGTGGTATTAAGTCACTAAATGGGCGGGGACTCTGCTGCAGCTGAAGTTCATGCTTCTACACTTGTCACTATTGGTGACACCCATTCTCTGGAATTTTTTCCATGAGTTCATATATAGATTTATAATCTTCACAAATCTAGTATGTGTCATCCTAAAATTTGTGATTTTATTGTATGTTGGTTTCTCAACAAACAAGGTTCTCATCAACCACAATAACTGAAAATATCTCTGCAAATAATTTACAATATTTTCTCCCTTCAGAAATTTTGTCTTCTCATGTGTTGAACCAATCATACTCTTAGCATCCACTATCAAGGTCTCATATGTCTCGCAGGGTAACAAATTTCCATGTTGATCCTAGCAAGAAAGCATACCTACTCTGGTTCTATTTCCAAAATCATTGTTGAACTTCATTACAACTTCTTTGACTTCAGACAATTTTGTTTTTTCCATTTTCCTGCCCAAATTATTTAAAATCATTTTATTAATTTATAGGACATATTATTTCTTGTATTCAAATCCCTCGGTTGCTGTGATGATCTTGAATTGAGAAATTCAATCATTGTTTTGGAAAAATTGGCACGTTGTTGGACTTTCTACTTACTAGTAGCAATCAAATTCTCCAGATCTCTCACTATATTTTTCTCCTCTGCTAGTATTGTCAAAGACTACCACATATTCTGCAGAGTATGAATTATACTATCATTCCAAACAGTCTCCCTTGCTTAGATAAGGGATATATTTCCCTTCACCTTCTCTTTCAACTCTTTGATTTCTTGAGAGGCCAATTGAAAATCCTTTCTATATTTGTTGGCATTTTCTTTCACTTGTCACTATTGGTGACACCCATTCTCTAGATTTTTTTCATAGGTTCATATATACATTTTGACTCTTCCCAAATCTAGTATGTGCCATCCTAAAATTTTTTGTTATGTTGTATGTTGGTTTCTCAACAAACAAGGTTCTCATAAGCCACAGTAACTGAAAATCTCTCTGCAAATAATTTACAATGGTTTCTCGCTTTAGAATTGTTGTCTTCTCATGTGTTGAACCAATATTAACCTTAAATTCCACCGAAAAGGTCTCGTATTTCTCCCAGGGTAATAAATTTGCTTGTTGACCCAAGCAAGAAGGAAAACCTACTCTAGTTCTCTTGTCAAAATCAATATTGAACTTCATTACAACTTCTTTGACTTCAGACAATTTTGTTTCTTCCGTTTTCCTAAAAAAATTATTTAAAGTCATTTTATTAATTTATATGGCATATTTTTTCATGTATTTAACATTTAACTCCCTCGTCTCCTGTGATAATCTTGAATTGAGAAATTCAATCACTTTCTAGCAAAATTGGCACGTTGTTAGAGTTTATACTTACTAGCAGCAATCATATTCTCCAGATATCTCACTATATTTTTCTCCTCTATTGTTATTGTCAAACTCCCACATATTTGACATAGTATGAATAATTTCATTCCAAACAATCTCCTTTACTTTGATAAGGGATATATCTATCTTCACCTTCTCTTTCAATTCTTTGATTTCTTGAGAGACCAATTGAAAATAATTTATGTATTTGTTGGCATTTTCTTGAGCCATGGTCAAATCCCTCTTAGTCATCTTTAGTATTTTCATAACATCATCGTAATTTAGTTGTATCTTCTTCATTTAACTTTCAAAAATATGAAATTCAATCATGCCTATGGCTAATTTATCTGCTCGATCTTTAGAGTATGGTTGCACTAGAATAGTGAAAACATGAAATTCTATTTTATGTTGTAAAAAGAAGTCATCTCCTTCAACTTAAAATTTTCTTCATTCCTTCGCAAAAGTTCTCTAGTTAGAACCTCCTTCTCTTTTTCTATTTGTGCTACCTCTGGGGCCATGATGTGTTCCATAGAAGGCAACTTTAGTATTTTCCTGAGAACTTGTATCTTTTTTTAATCTCCTTGCAGCAATTTTTGAACAACACTTCTATCCTCTGGATTCACACCTAATTTTCAATAATATCATTCAATTCCTTATTCTGTGTATTTAAGGCCCTTGAGTTGGCCTTTTCCAATTTTAGTTGATTTATCACTTTCTCTATTAAGGCCTCAACCTCGTTAGAAAATATAGAATTATTATTTAAATCACTGTAAATCAACTCCCCACTTTTTCTATGCAAGTTTATTTTGTTAGGTAATGGGATCTCTCTAGCATCCACTGTCAAGTTGACAACCTTGAAACCTGTTGAAGATAATACAGTCAAGATAGATGGATGGGAGAAAGATAAATTGATTTGGTTTCTATCAAGATCCATAGTAGAAATTAATCTACTTTGATATTCATCAATTTCCTGTGCCTCCAATTGGGATTCCATACTCTCTTTCACCCTTCATTTCCTTATTATGTTTGTGAATACAATTGTTTTATAACTAGAACATAACTATAAGTGGCCTCTTCTGGAACATGGGAAGAAAGTGTGTAAATGACTTCCCCCAGCTACAATTGGAGACCTCCTAGTATTGCAAAACTACCTCCCTCAGAAAATTTAACCCTTTTGGAGCCCTTTTCTATTTCTTCATCCATGTCAATGATCTCCTCACTACCTCTTTTCAAGTTTTTCTCACTATGGTGAGGAGTCTCAACCTCAATCCCTCATGATGCAATATTTTTTCCTCCATTTTCTAGTTTTTCAATATGTGGTCTAGACTCATGAACTTAAGGGGAATATGCATTCTCCACTCTCCTGTTTGAAATGATATGGGAGGGTCATAGGACCATTTCTCACCCAACTTAAAATTCATGCTTTCCAGGATTTTTGGCACTTATACCATAGGTTGCCTCGTATTTACAATAAATATCCCAACTATCCTGGGAAATTTGAACAAATTCCCCTTCCTTTCTGGGACAAAATAAACTTTATGGGCATTCAATTTTTTTTCTCTCTAGATTCATCATCAAACTAAACACCCCCTTGATAACTTTATCAATAACAATAATATATTCTCTTCCAAAAATATTTTCCATAGCCTGAAGGATGGCTCTGACCTCTTCAGCAAAAGTGTTCATTGGAAAATGAGTGGGCTCTTGAGGCAAGTGTTTCCCAATGGGCATAAAAAAGAAAACTAATTGGGTAGAACTGGATGCTCATAAAATTTTAAAATCCAACAATAGGGTTTCCTCTAAGAAAGAAGACCCTAAAGAAGGAAAACATATGGTTTGCTGGATTAGAAGGGAGGAGACTTGAAAGATATTATCTCCCAATTTTTTCATGACAAAACATTTTTGTGGGTAAAAATCATAAACAAGCCAATAGATAAATTCTAGAAAAACATATGTTTAGGGGACCATGGCAGCTAAAACCCTAGCCGTGATAGCTGCAACATACAATGGGGAGTCTGCTTGATTAAGGAGGACATGGTTGTGTAATTCAATGAGGTTCAGTGAGAAAATTTGGTGAAATATATCTCTTTCAGTGTCCATCAGAGGAATGTGCAAGGAGGAACTAGTTAACACAACTTTCTTTGACAAATTGATAACTAGGATTGAAAATCCGAAGTGTGAAATACCTAGTCACCGGACATTGATGTTGACTATGGTTCTGAAATGTACAATTTGAATCCATGAAGGTTGATGACAAAGAGAATGGTAAAATAGAATGGAGAAATGGTAATGGAATTTATGGGAAAAAATGGGGAAAATGGGGGGAAAAATAAATTAATGAGCACGTGGATGTGTACCCTTTCATTATGTGGCGACATGACAAGTTGAAATGAAAAGTGTGATGTGGAGGGTGAGATGGCAGGAAACAATGACAATGAAATGATGATGAGGCAATGTTAATGCAACACATCTCTGCTCACTTTCCGATGTCACAAACTCACTCGTTGATGCTCTATGGGGGAAAATAGTAGTACAATGATGTTCTGATGGAGTCCCCCCCCCCCAAATCAATATCCACCATAAATTTGGTGGTCAACACACTTTCAAAAAGTCATTACGGAGGCACATGGTTGAATAACCGTTGGGCATGTAGTTTCGATGGGTTTCCACCATCTTCTCGGCCCTTCAAACTTATTACATCCATTAGAGAACTTTTGAGGTCTAAAATGGACCTCCTAAGAAAAATGTACAACCAAAATAAACTTTATAAGAACCAACAGGATTCAATATGATCATGTCCACCATGGGGGATGATTCACAATTTTCGGGGTAAAAAAGTAAAAAGATTAAAAAATAATAAAATAATAAAACTACATTTTCAACTTGTATTTTCAACTTATCTTCATAAGGTTTTACTAAAATTTTGAGCGGGAGCACTTGTTGGATGAAAAATTTATTTCCTTATCCAAGGAATACCCATGTTGCATACTTTCGATAGACCTTACTACACGAAAACTGTGAAATACATAAAAAATAGTGATTGTAATCACGTTTTTCATGTATTTATCATTTTTCATCTAGAAGGGTCCAACGAAATTATGCAACATGGGTACTCCTTGGATGAGGAATCAAATTTTGCATCCAATGAGTGTTCCCACTCATAATTTAAGTAAAACCATAAGGAGATAAGTTTAAAATACGAGTTGAAAAAATAGTTTTTTTCTTTTTTTCCCTCTAAAATTTGATGATGTAATCTATTATTATTTCCATTATTATTTTATAATTTCCTTAGAAGGTGCATTTTAGACCTCAAAGTTCTCCTAATGGCACCCGGAAACCCGAATGGATTTTAACGATACATTTGAATTTAGCATAAATCCCACCAACCTTAATATTCAATGATGCTACAATAAACAAGATTAGTGACATTTAATCCACCATTACAAAATAAATCAAAATCCTAACTTAAATTTTGATTTTGATATATATATATATATATATATATATATATATATTCTTCTTTTTTTAATTTTTTTTCTCACATGAGAAAAATAAAATGAGCTACAACAATCTATGCCAAAATAGATGGTAATTCAGTTAATGTGATGAGGGAACCATGCTTCTTAGCAGTTCCGAGATAAGTATGAGAACCTTATGCTAAGATATGTTATTTAATCATGTAGATTACATATTTATGACATGTTTGAAGACATTCTTGTCACGACTAGTAGGGGTCCAGTCAAGTCCTTGTTCAAGTTTTTTCTTTTGTATCATTATTCCGATGTTATATTTCATTTTTGAAAGTGTAATGGTGTCTTGGGTAGTGAGCTGGGCTCTGGGCCTGAAAACGTGGCTTAAATCTTGGGGATGCTAACATAGGTCTAAGGAAAAAAGTCCCAGAATGCTTTCATGCCCATCTTGTGGGAGCGCCGAGAGCCTCCTAGACACACTATTGTCCATATCAAGGGATATTCTACAGGTTTAGTGGTAAAAAAACCTAGTGGGACCCAAGGGGTGGCTACCTAAGTGCTTGGTATGGCTCATGGGAGCTTTTTTGTTGACGTGGAAGGTTTGTGTGATAAGTTTTTGTCAATTCCACTTCCTTAAGGTCACCTATGAGGTTGAATTAGATCATAGTAGCCTCTGTTTACATGTTTACTCTGGTTGGCCGGTTACTTGGGTAGATGTGGGAGGAGGGTGTTACAAGTTGTCAATGAGATGAACACATAAATGACATTTGTATTGAGATTTGAAGGCCTTGGGAAATGAGAATTTAGTCCCATCTTCATAACAAACCTTGGAGGTTGGGTTAGATAAATAAGTAACACATCTCACACTTGATATGAGACAAGGGGGTAGAAGGGATTGTTACAGTCAAAGGTCCTTTGTAAAATCTAGGGGGTTTTATCATGATGTAGCCTTATGTCTATTTACCATCTAATAAAAATAACTAAGTTATTTTCATATTATTATTTCCTCTACATTAATTTTTATGCACTCTAGTTATATATACACTTCTCACATATTTTTTTGTTGATATTTTGTCTCATTCCTTAGGCAACCCATATGAATACGTGAACCTGGATATGTGCATAATGATTTCTTTATGGTTCAACTTATTTCCTCTACACGATTTTTTACGCACTTATGATGTATATACACTTCTCACATATTTTTCTATTGATATTTTGTCTCATTCCTTAGGCATACCATATGAATACGTGAACCTGGACATGTGTATAATGATTTATTTATGGTTTAATTTATTTATTTATCAATAGCGTTATTATTCCATAGTTCTTGTTTATTTTATTTTTATGATTGAATCAAGTATGTAGCTTTAGCATTTTACATTATCATCAGTAGAACCATGCCTTGATAATAGTGATTCTATTCATGTTTGATATAGTATGTCCTTTAGACCGATGTATATTTTTCATTCAATTAACCAAATTTTATATACTTATCAACTCCTAAATTTCATTATTAAAGAAAATCTACATTGAGAATTACGAATATTTAAAATTGTAGCACGCCCAAGCTCAACAACAATTGTGCACATACCCTCAGTTCTCATACCACTGTACTCATGATTATAAACTAAACCACATGGGTGTCATATTTGGAGTAAAGACACCCATAACCCTCAAACCTTCTCAAGGGGTGAAAATGGGTTTCCATGGCCTTCATTTATACCATTTTCATTTATTTTTGTACTCATATTTCTTTTCATTTGAGTTTATTTTTTTGCAAATATAGAACAATTAAACTTC
The DNA here is from genome assembly GCA_034641835.2 of Pinus albicaulis. Classification (NCBI taxonomy): domain Eukaryota; kingdom Viridiplantae; phylum Streptophyta; class Pinopsida; order Pinales; family Pinaceae; genus Pinus; species Pinus albicaulis. The sequence continues at coordinate 915,936,395 of CM076569.1, forward strand.
AAATTAAAATGTCACCAACAACAATGGTGTTAGTATATTGGTGTTTGAGCTCATGACCTATAATTGAATTGAGGATAGGTGAAAGGAGTCATGTTTTTTTTTTATTTGAGTCAATTATTATGCTGTTTATCATGTGGCTATCATTGTACTTGTGTACCTTATCTCATGGAACTTCAAATCCCATTTTATAAGAGTTTGTTGAATATGACTATGAAATTCCCTTTTGATTCAATATTTTCCTCCATATCTGATTTTTTTATTAGCATTGGTGTAAGAGGGGAATATTGGACAATGAGACAACATTACATGTGACAATTTTGAAGGCTACATGATGTTTGTAACTTTCATTTGTCTCTAAAATTATCCATAACTATGTTGTAGAGTTATTTGTGTTGTAGGAAGCATGAATTCATTTCTTTGTCATTAAAAGGAGACATATATTTTAGTGTATGTTATTTTTCTTCCACGGATAAGTTGAAAGAAATGTTTGAGAATTTATATTTAGTTTTGTGACTAGAAACATCCACTTATATTATATTTTTGCATATTGCATGTAAGAAATTCTAAGCTCCTCTCATAAATTTCCCTCACAAACAAATATAGAAGAAATTAAGCCTCACAAACTAATATAGAAGAAATTTTTTTCATATTAAATGTTTAAAGATAATCAAAATATATTTGAATTGATATAAAATATTGTATTTCAATTGGTATGGTGTAACATGTAAATTCATACTATACTCCTGTTTACCTTAATATTCTAAGCAATAAAAAAAATGAAATGTTACGCCTAAATATGGATTACCATTGTTATCATTGGAAAATCGGACAAGAAAAGATGACATTGTTAAATGCCAGACAGAAGGATTTATAGGGCTGAGGCCCATTAGAGAATCTAATTTTATTTTTTAAATCTCTAAGGTCTAGAAGAAAAATCAAATTGCACACTCAAGAAACTAGCAGAATGCACCTTCACACACATTTTTCTTTGATAGGTGTGCCTTTGCGCGGCTTTCCCTCAAAAATCCACATGAACCTGAGAGTGGCAGAAGTCACTTTCCGAAACCACAAGGCACACTCCAGGAAATTGATCCCACACTTGAGGCCGCCCAAGGATAGCCGCCTAAGCATCCTTAGGACCTCAAGGGAGCACACAATGGAATCGTGTGGCACAAAATGGAATCAACCCCCTCTCCTGGGTCACCATCCATAAATGTACCAAGAGAGGGAAGGAGAGTTTGAATTCATCTATAAAAATCCACCAAGAGATGAACAAAGGGAGAGCACGTTGTTATGCTGGCCAAAATTGCTTCAAGAAATCCAGCACTGTGTGATCTGGAGTGGAAGTAGAGAGGTGATTCAGTTGTTGGCCATCCAACAACTCCAATCCTTTGGAGTAGAGAAAGGGACCTTGCACCAAGGTAGCTAGGAGGTAAAAGCATCCTTGCATGGGGTCTTAGAACTCCATAGTTATAAGGGCCCTTTGGCGAGTGTGTAAACGTTCTATCTTTTATTCCTAACAGCACACAATAAGAGGGACATAGACGTCACTGTCAGTACTATTGTGTTGTTTGATTCTATATGAGCTTTCGTGTTATTTGTTTAGTTTAGTCTTGTTTTCTCTCTACATATACATACTATATCATTATCTAGCATGTTATGTTTTATGGCATGTTCATTAACCTGCTAACTCTTTTGTTTATCTGCTTACGACCAGAAAATTTAGAGGAAACAACAACTCCTCTTAAGCAAGTGTGTATTGGTAAACTCGTGCACCAAACGCACTAACACAGGATTGGCGACTCCACTAATTTTACTTCCTAGTTAATGTGGTTGCGCCTTTTGCAAAGGCCTCTTTCTCTGCTCTAGAGTTTGGCTTGAACAACCACTCTTCTCTTCTTCTCTACTTTTTCACCCTCAGTGAGAGGCCGAAGCTCAGAAGCTCCAAAAAAAATTGTTGCAGGAAATTCACGTAGATTTTACACAAATAAACGTGCCCGACCGCGTGCTTTTAGTAGGGACCTGCGTGGACATTTTTCGCTTGTGTGAGACTTTTGAGCACGGAAACTAGAGGCAACAAATTTTTTGTATTTCCATTAATTTCCTGTTTGTAAAGTGACTAGCAACCCATATGAAATTTTCCAACACTGTGTGAGGTGTCTCATGACTAGTTAAAACTCACTCATGGCTGCATTTCATTAGTTTTAGGTTTTAGTTTTAAAATTTCAAAGTTTATTTTCGAAAATAAACCACATAGTTTAAGTAGGCGGAAATTTGCTTGCAATCTGAAATAACTTATGTTTTGTGAATTTAGACACCAAAACACATAGATAAATAGCCAAAGTAAGTAGCCCTATTCCACACATGCTTAGATAATTTTTTTAGTTTTCCTAGTTTAAAGTCATTAATTTTAGTTCAATTTTTGGCACTAGGATTTGGGACTAGGATTTAATTATCCTTAGAGAGAAAGTAATATTTGCTGCCTTTGCACCTTTGGGTGACCCTAGGCAAGAATATAAACACGCTCTACTGATAATTTTTCATCTCCCTTTAGTTGATCACCAAGATTAACTAGGCAACATTGTAAGCGGCCCATATTCGCACATGTTTTTCTTTTGAGCAAGGAACAACCAAACACAGATTAATAGGGGAATTGAAGAGGATCATCACACATCCACATGTTAAAACTATGTTATTATTCACCTCTTTCTCATACACTTTCACACCCTAAGTGAATTAAATCCACCTTAAAACAAACTTAACTAAACTCTTTAAACTCTCCCCACAGGGGCAACAAGAGAATTTATAGTTTAAGTTATGACTAAGGGGGTAGGCATCCAATAAGCCACCTTGGTCAGTTTACATCTTGAAACATAGAAGTTGAATTTTTAGGGAGATTTTAAATCTGTCTATCCGCCCATGGAAAATAAAACCTGAGTGCCACAGAGACCCGATTTAGAGGGGGTTAAGCTTAGACCCAGTGCGTGTGGTATTATTCAGGGCTACCTGACCCATCTAAAACTCAGTACTGGTAGCTGAATTAACAAGAAGATCAATACTCGAAATCTCACGTGGGACAATGGTACTTAGTGGTGAAAACTAGGGCATCCTTCTATATAGGTGATGGTGCATGCATTGCTAGATCCTCTACCTTTACCTTGGTCAATTTTCTTCAGTTGACTGGGGGCGTCACCAGCTCTTTTGGGACATTGTGCCAGCATTCACAACATATATTCTCAAGGCTCAGTTACATTTGAGAGTGTGAGGATGATTAGGTCTTCTAGGATTTGAGTATCATACGTGAAAACAACAAAAACCATATTTTTTGATTGACTGGTCACATAGGATTAATCTAAAGGGAAAATTTACATTTCATTTTTCACTTTGTTTTATGCATGTGATTATATTTTTTCTTCGATTATAATCTCTATCCCCTCAAATATTTCCAAAACCATGCCTAGTCAACACCATAATAGACCCAAAAGGACCTCGTCTTTCTAGACATGTTTTGGACCTCCCCCCATTACCGGGAGGGGTTCCAGGTCTTTCGCCATTTAGGTGTCAAAGACAAAACATGACCACCCTTATCGGTTCATCCTTTATTGGGGCATCGTTAGTTGGGAACCCTTGTCAGTCACCCAACGCCACACCGGTGAATAACCCCACAGGGTCACCACATTCCACTCCTCCCACAACCCCTAGGGGGTAGAGGAGTGCTCCCCTTTTTGGAAGCCAAGTGAACTCACAGCTAGGTACGTCATAGAAAAACCCCATAGCTAGTCAGCACACTGTGTCTTCATAGTGTGCAATGGCTCTCAACTCATAGTCACCATTTTTAGCTTCATTAAACCTGCATGATTTAACCAAGATAACAAATTACTCTATTGCACACAACCTAATATGGCCACCCATTCCCACAAAGCTCCCTTTAGACATTTCAAAGTTCGAAGGGAAGCGAACGGAATACCCTGGAAATCATATTATGACTTTCCACTTTTGGTGTTCATTTAACAACATCATTGACGATAATATTCGACTAAGGGTATTTCAATGCACCCTAACTGGACCAACGGTGAAATGGCATGTGGAGCAACCATTTTCTACACATGGAACTTTTAGCTCCCTCACTACTGCGTTCCTTACCTATTTTTAGTTACCCATCCACCACGATTCTGGGATGGAATTACTGACCCACTTTAGGTTGACACCTGCCATCCATATCTTGGACCATCTCTATGAATAATGATGACATCGTAGTTTGTGCAAAGACAAAATTTGAAATTAAGTTTTGTTAGACCTATTCCTGAAAAATCTCACTGCAAAGATTTCAAAGGATGTGGCAACAAAAAATCCCATATCCAAAGAGGATGCCATCAACAAGCCCCAACATCTTGAGATGATCTATACGTAGTCAAGATATATTTACAATATCCTGCCTAATGCCCCCGCACTTGAAAACTTACAAAGAATTGACAGATGCATCGAACTCTGGAGATGGTTTGATTAGGTCATTGACCCAAAATCACGTAAGAAACAGTGTTCAGTACCCCAGTTACGCATATGATTCTAACTTGAACATCCCTCAACCTGGCTACCAGACTCATCATGCACATTTGAAAAACATGACCAATAGGGTGCCGTCGTACCACCATCAGCAAGGAGGTCCATATCCTCTAACTCAGGGGACCCAGTACGCAGCTAGAAACGCTGACAGAAGAGCTCCCCCTCAATAATAATTCACAAACTATGGACAACTGAACCTGGTTTCCTCACTCTCCTAAGTTGTTTAAATTTCCACTCAGGGTGGTTTCTAGGTATGCCAAGTACTGCAGACGGTTTGATCAGGTATTTGGCCCAAGATCACCAGCAGTAGTACCATGTGCATTGATAATGCAGATGGTTTGATCTAGTCTTTGGCCTGAGATCAACTAGGAAGCAGTAGTACCATGTGCGTCGTACTGCAAACAGTTTGATCTGGTCTTTGGCCCGAGATCACCTAGGTAGCAGTAGTACCATGTGCATCAATATTGCAGATGGTTTGATCTGGTCTTTGGCCCGAGATCACATGGGCAGTAATATTACCATGTGTGTCGATACTGCAGACAATTTGGTCTTGTCTTTGGCCCAAGATCACCTAGGAAATAGTAGTACCATGTGCGTCGATACTGCAGATGGTTTGATCTGGTCATTGGTCCAAAATCACCTAGGCAGCAGTAGTGCCATGCGCGTCGATACTGCAGATTGTTTGATTGGGTATTTGGCTCAAGGACACCTAGGTAGCAATAATAAATACCCTGTATACTCACACGATTCTACACAAAATGTATCACAACCTATCTATCAGGAAAGTCACCCAAGCACTCATATACCAACCAGGGACAAGGTAACCAACATCTGACATTCCCCACACATAATGGACCACCGCCACAATGTAAATTTGTCGGTCCATCTAATGCAACCTTCCCAAGTTCATCAACAACCATACAACCAGGAGAATTATGACAATACTCCAAATGCTACAAAGGGAGCCAAGGAGCAAAAAAAAGAGAGATCCTGGACAGGGGGTAGTAACCAACAATGGAACTGCGATCTCAGTCTTCGGTCAACCCCAACCGAAATAAAACTCAGTATCCAAGTAAAAACTCCCGAGGAAAAACTGGAGCTCAGAGTATCTGATCAAAAAACGAAAATCAACACAGTGACCAACACCTCATAACGCCCAAAGGAGGCTCCACACATTCGTGCCTTCGAAAAAATAAATTTTCAGTGCCAGCAGGTATGCCCTATCTCATCGTCTTTTCATTCAACACATGTTTTTCAATAATATTTGAATGAATAAGATTCTTTAACTTGGGGTATTTTGTTATAGGTATTGTGCAAACCATCCATCGCTCCATCCAATGCAAGTACCAGAGAAGGTATCATTCTACCCTCAGCATGATAGAGTCCCAAAAAAACTTTGCATATTTTGACATCATTTCTCCACAAGAAATTAACCATAGGTTCCAAGTACCTGACCATGTTTATCATTTCCTCATATTGCACATTATAAACATCATTGTTGGTCAGTAGAGCCTCCCCTCCATAGTGTTCGTCACTCAAAGTAGACCATATATAAGAAAAATCATGATGCCATGGCCATACCACTTTAGTCTGGGAAGTAATTCATGCCCATTCACCCACCATTCATCAAGTTAAGGTTTACCATATCAGAAAAAAATCCTTTTCCTGGACTACCTAGTTTTGCAAGCAGATCAAAAGCGCACCACTTTGCCTCGAATTTGGCCTACCATACCTCCATCAGCATAGCCCATCTGCAATACTTTCCATCCGCTTCATCACCCCCACATAAGAGACCAACCAATGGGCCCCCCACCCTCAGCAAAAACACCCTCCTCACATCATCACTGAGAGAAATTTCATGTTTTGGGGCACCCATATCTTTATTTTGTACAATCCAAATCCCATTGTTTCATTCTTTTGATAAGTGTACAAAGACTGCAAATAGTGAACAATGTCCCCAACTCATCCATCCATTTTTTCTCCCATGGCAGTAGTCCCTGGTCACCCTTGGTTGGAGTATTACACCCTTCACACATAGTCCACCATGACATTCATAACCAACATATACCCACTCTGGATGTCCTACCAACTCCAGGGATTTCCCCATCAGAAATAGTTATGACTGTCGCCAAGCTGCTTTTTATACTCCGACCTTGGGCCACTAAATCCTCATCATAAGTTTCTAGTCACCCCTCGCCATCATGCCTATGGTAAACCTATAATATCCAAGATCATGATCCCTAACATCAGTGACTCTCTTGTTCGGTTGAGGCTTCCTTTTTTTCGACTTCAACTCTTGTTTTCCAAAAAGGAAGCGGTACCTTGGATTACCCCTCACCACAAAAGGGACATCCTCGGGTGGCACTGTGGGAATCATCATTTCCCACGGATGTCATAAATCCTCGTGAAATTTGACTATGACACAAGCTTTCATGTCAAGATGGTATCATACCTTACAACCATTTCACTTTGATCAAATTCGTCAAATACCTGTGCCATTATAAGCATCTCTTTTAGCAATTCTTACACAAGAAGGTCCCAGTCATACACCCATGTGTACAATGAGAATTTATATGCCATACCAAGCTTACACATGTGGGTACCACATTCCACCTATTGTAAAATAAAAAACGCCCTTGAGAGTGTCATCAATCGTCATCATCAACCAGTAGATCACTACCATACCAGTGACAAAGACAAAATATGTATCTATCAAATAGATTTGTTTAGCTAGCCAAAGTATCATGAGCATGGGACATGCCCGCCTCGTAGAATAATTGTATCATACCATTTATTGCAGGGCTCCCATAGGACATGGTCGCTCTTCGACCCGTTGTAAGGTGTTTCCAAATTCTTGCTACATGCAAGTCTCTCTCTTTCTCCACAGTGTACACGGAAAATAAAATATAATGTATTTTGGCTATACAGTTCTTCCTAGACCTCACACATTAGCGGGAAACTGTTATCACTAGAAAATCAGACAAGAAAATATGAAATTATTAAATGTCAGGCAGAAGGATTTACTGGGCTGGGGCACATTAAAGAATCTGAAAATTTTAAAAAAATCTCTAAGGTCCAAAAGAAAAATCAAATTGCACACTCAAGAAACAAGTAAAATGTGCCTTCGCACACATTTCTCTTCGATGGGTGCGCCTTTGCATGACTTTACCTCAAGAAGAAAATAAAAGTCACAAACCAATATAGAATAAAATTGTTTCATATTAAAGGTTTAAAAATAATCGAAATATATTTGAATTGATTTAAAATATTGTATTTCAATTGGTATGGTGTAACATGTACATTCATACTATACTCCTGTTTACCTTAATATTATAAGCAATAAAAAATAATGAAATGTTACACCTAAATATGGATTCCCATCATATCATATGTTAAACTTTATTAACTTTAACTCATGCAACGTAGTGCCAACACACACACACACACATATATATTTTAATAGTGAACAATAGTAATTTCATTAATCCGTGTCTGGATTTTGGCATTAAACCAGATGATTACATCATGTCATTTTCATTCCAAAATTTGTAAAATGTGTCCCTTCCTACATACAAGGCTATCTTCGTAGATGTCTTATTTCTATCTTGTCTATATCTACGGTGCATTCCATTCACATGTGTGTTATAGATCTTACAAAATTAGTTACCGAGGTATGTGCATTTGTGCTTGTCCAGTTAAGATTATATTGGTGCAACCTTGTCCATTTCTGTTCGGAATTGGTGCTTAGAAGAGGATACCATCCTGAAGAGGATACATTCCAAATATTGTCCAGAGAGTAAGCTGTCCCAATGTTGTCCAGAGGTATTGTTGTCCCATTGTTGTCCTAAGCGAATGATGTGTATATGTTGTCTAGCTGCCACATGCTAGTCCAAAGCTGTCCATAATGAATGTTGTCCATATGTTGTCCTCGGTGAGTGTTGTTCCAATTCTTTCCAAAGGAATTGTTGTTACTTTGTTTTCCAAATGTTGTTCCATCCAAATGTTGTTCCTTTGTTTTCCAATGTTGTTCCACCCAAATTTCGTTCCATCCAAGTGTTGTTCCATCCAAATGTTGCTCCATCAAATGTTGTTCCAATGTTGTTCCAATGTTGTTTTCCAAATTTCGTTCCACCCAAATTATGTTCCATCCACATGTTGTTAGAAAATAAAAGGTTGTTTCTTGATCCATGGTTCTCCTATGAAATTTGGGGTTGAGGTCGAATTCTTTGTGCCAGTAAGCATGGAAGGGCCAAGGGATAGATTTGGTGTCAATGTTTCCATCGATGTCGCATATGCCCTTCAACAATCTGCACCCTTTATTAGCGTACTCATTTGCTTTAGTGTTTAGGTCTCTGAGCACATGTGTGTACTCGATGCCTTCAAATTCCTTCGCTTCCTCCTTAATTCTAGTTAAAATTTGATTAATTCTAGCATTTTTTGTTTCCTTCCCTTGAACCATGTTTTTTATTAGGATATAGGATTCCCCCAGTACCCACAAATGTCTCACAGCTTTTCCTTTTGCGATGGTGACTCCGAGCCAAAGGCCACTTTCCTTCGCTAGGTTGTTGGTTTCTCTGCCTATCCCCCAAGCATATTTGTGCCTTGTTTTTCCATCAGGATCAATGAGGACCCCTCCTCCCCCAACCTCCTGTGGGTTTCCTTTGGAGGCTTCGTCAAACATAAGAGTCCAATTCCCTTTCTTCTTTATCTCATCCATTAGATCCATTTGGGTGCTTCTAAGACACCAGTTGTGAGGATCCACCTTTTTTATTTTTTTCTTCTTGCACCAGGACCATGGAGACAACCACTCCCATTCTAAAATATCTAATGACAAGTCAAACCGTGGGGAGTTGAACTCAAAACAGAAGGATAAGGCTGAGAGTGCTAAAAATATAGTAGTAGGGTTTTTCATTTTGAAGATCGATTTCCTTCTTGCCATCCAAATCTTCCAACAGATATACTTTGGAAGACATTGAAGGATGAATTTGAGATTCAGTTTAGTTTGGAGATTGCTTTTGTACCATTTTTTTGGTGTTGAGAAGAATGTGGAGTTCTTTGCTAGCCAATCAATTCTTGAGAATATCTGCCCAAGAGCCTCCTTCCAGAATTATTTCCTGTAATTGCATTTTATGAATAAATGGTTTATGGTTTCTTCCTCTTGTTTGCAAAGAGGGCACCTAGTCGGACCGATTATACCTCTTTTTCTGATGTTATCCCGTGTGAGAATTTTCTTGTGATTTAGCTGGCAGTTGAAGTAATTTAATTTTGGAATGACATTTTGCTTCTAAATACGATTCCATATCCCACTTTTGGGAGGGACCTGTCACTAGTACATTTGGCGTAAATTCTGACACTTTTGTTCCGACACTTTTGACCAAATGTCGGAAATTTCCCCAAAATTTATCAATTTTTCAAATCCCGCCCACAATTGTCACTATACCAACGTTTGGAGACAAGTGTTGGTATTGCAACACATAGAAGTTAGTGTCGGTCTTGCGACGTTTGTAGAAAAACGTTGGACTTGCGACAATTTGGGAACAAGCATCGGAATTGCAACGGATTAGAGCTATGTGTCGCTATTGCAACATTTGGAGGAAAACATTGCTATTGTGAGAGTTCGGGCCAAAGCGTCACTATTGCGACAGTTTGGGAAAGATCATCACTATTGCGACAATTTGGGTTAAGTGTCATTCTTGCGACGGTTTGGGCTAAGTGTCGCTCTTGTGATAGTTTGGGCTAAGTGTCGCTATTGTGATGGTTTGTAAATTAATTTCTTTGGCCTCTCCTTTAATAAATAATAATCTAACTTGGGTCCCCTTTTTGAATGGTTGGATCAACATAATAAGATATCCTTAGTTGACATATCACATTGTGATGACTATGGAAGGTGGTTATGATGGGACTTCTATGGAGTTTCATAAAATATTAAAGACCTAATGCGCTCACTCCTTGGTTCAATTTTAATGTGTGCCCCAACCCACAGTCGAGCGCACCATGTCACGTAATGTGAGGTCGCCCGACTGGGCGCGTTCAGGTTGGGCCATTTCATTCGAGGGCGCTCGTATCAGTTTTGATAAGTTGTGATCGCCCGGGTGCCTTGTGCACGTTCGGGTGGCTCGTTTGTTGTTTTCTCCCTTGTGGCATCGTTCGTTCGGGCACGTTGTACTCTCGCACTGTGTGAGGTCGCTCGATCGGGCGCGTTCGAGTTAGGTCATTTTGTTCGAGGGTGCCTGTATCAATTTTGCTAAGTTGTGACTTCCTGAGTCCCTTGTGCACGTTCGGGCGGCCCTTTTTCCGTTTTCTCCCTTATGGAATCGTTTGGTCGGGCACGTCATGTCATGCCATGTGAGGTCACCCAACTGGGCGCGTTCGGGTCGAGTCAGACCATTTCATTTGAGGGTACCTGTATCATTTTTGCTAAGTTGTGACCGCCCGAGTGCCTTGTGCATGTTTGGGCAGCCTGTTTTCCATTTTCTCCCTTATGGCATCGTTCGGTTGGGCACACCGTGTCGCGTCATGTGAGGTCACCCAACCGGGCGCGTTCAGGTTGGACCATTTTGTTTGAGGTGCCCATATCAGTTTTGCTAAGTTGTGACCACCCAAGTGCCTTATACACGTTCGAGTGGCCTGTTTTCCGTTTTCTCCCTTGTGGCATCGTTCGGTCGGGCGCGCCATGCGAGGTCACCTGACTGGGCGCGTTTGGGTCGGGTCAGGCCATTTCGTTCGAGGGTGCCCATATCAGTTTTTCTAATTTTTGACCGCCCGAGTGCCTTGTACACATTCGGGTGGCCTGTTTTCCGTTTGATCCCTTGTGGCATCATTCGGTTGGGCGCGCTGTGTTGCGCCGTGTGAGGTCACCCGACTGGGTGCATCCAGGTCGGGTCGTTTCATTCGAGGGTGCCTGTATCAGTTTTGCTAAGATGTGACCGCTCGAGTGCCTTGTGCACATTCGGGTGGCCCATTTTCTGTTTGCTCCCTTGTGGCATTGTTCAGTCGGGCGCACCATGTTGTGAGGTTGCCCGACCGGGTGCATTCGATTTGGGTCATTTTGTTCGAGGGCACCCGTATCAGTTTTTCTAAGTTGTGACCGCCCGAGTGCCTTGTGCACATTCGTGCGGGTGACTTTTTTTTTGCTCCCTTGTGGCATCGTTTGGTCAGGCGCATCGTGTGAGGTCGCCTGACCGGGCGCATTCGGGTCGGGTCGGGCCATTTCATTTGAGGGTGCCCATATCAGTTTTACAAAGTTGTGACCGCCTGGGTGCCTTATGCACATTCAGGTAGCTCGTTTTCTCTTTTCTCGCTTGTGGCATCGACGTTCGTTCAGGCGCGTTGTGTCACGCCGTGTGAGGTCGGCGCCCGACTGGGTGCGTTCCAGTCAGGCCGTTTCATTCGAGGGTGCCCATATTAGTTTTACTAAGTTGTGACCACCTAGGTCCCTTGTGCACATTCGGTTCGCCCATTTTCCATTTTCTCCCTTGTGGCATCGTTCGGTCGGGCACGTCGTGCCGCGCTGTGAGAGGTTGCCTGGCCAGGCGTTTGAGTTAGGTTGGGTTGTTTCGTTCGAGGGCACTCGTATCAATTTTTCTAAGTTGTGACCACCCGGGTTCCTTGTGCATGTTCAGGCAGCCCAGTTTCTGTTTTCTCCCTTGTGGCATTGTTCGTTCGGGGGCGTCGTGTTGCGCCATGCGAGGTCGCCCGAGTAGGCGTGTTCGGGTCGGGCCGTTTCATTCGAGGGCACCCGTATCAGTTTTGCTAGATTGTGACTACCTGGGTGCCTTGTGCACATTCGGGTGGCCCGTTTGGCATTTTCTCCCTTGTGACATCATTCGGTCGAGCATGGCATGTTGCACCATGTGAGGTCGCTCGTCCGGGCGTGTTCGGGTCAGGTCGTTTCATTCGATGGAGCCCATATCAGTTTTGCTAAGTTGTGACTGCCTGGGTGCCTTGTGCACATTTGGGCGGCCCATTTGCCACTTTCTCCCTTGTGGCATCGTTCGGTTGGGCGCGCCGTGTTGCATCATGTGAGGTTGCCCAACTGGGCACATTCAGGTCGGGCTATTTTGTTCGAGGGAGCTCGTATCAGTTTTGCTAAGTTGTGACCACCTAGGTGCCTTGTGCATGTTTGGGTGGCCCATTTTTTGTTTTCTCCCTTGTGACATCGTTGCGTCCTGTCCGCTGTACTATGAGGTAGCCCGACCGGGTGCATTCGGGTTGGGCCATTTCGTTCGAGGGTGCCCGTATTAGTTTTGCTAAGTTGTCACTCTTAGGGTGCCTTCTGCGCGTTCGGGCAGCCCGTTTGCCATTTTCTCCCTTGTAGCATCGTTCGGTCGGGCACGCCGTGTCGCGCCGTGTGAGGTGGCCCGACTGGGCGCGTTCGGGTCGGGTCGGGCCATTTCATTTGACGGTGCCCATATCAGCTTTGCTAAGTTGTGACCACCCGGGTGCCTTATGCACATTAGAGTGGCTCATTTTTTGTTTGATCCCTTATGGAATTGACGTTCATTCAGGCACGTTGTGTCGCGCCGTGTGAGGTCGGCACCCGACCGGGTACGTTCTGGTCTAGCCATTTCATTTGAGGGTGCCCGTATTAGTTTTGATAATTTGTGATCGCCCAGGTCCCTTGTACACATTTGGGTGGATCGTTCGTCATTTTCTCCCTCGTGGCATCGTTCGGTCGGGTGCGTCATGTCGTGTCGTGTGAGGTTGCCCGACCGAGCGTGTTCGAGTAGGGTTGTACTACTTCATTCAAGGGCGCCTGTATAAGTTTTTCTAAGTTGTGACTGCCCAGGTGCTTTGTGCACGTTCAGGTAGCCGGTTTGCTGTTTTCTCCCTTGTGGCATCATTCGGTCGAGCACGTCGTGTCGTGCCGTGCGAGGTTGCCCAACCAGGCATGTTCGGGACGGGCCATTTCATTCGAGGGCAGCCGTATCATTTTTTCTAGGTTGTGATTGCTTGGGTACCTTGTGCATGTTTAGGTGGCCTATTTTCCATTTTCTCCCTTGTTGCATCGTTCAGTCGGGCGTGGCATGTCGCACCATGTGAGGTCGCTTGACCGGGTGCGTTCGGGTCAATCCGTTTTGTTCGAGGGTGCCCGTACCAGTTTTGCTAAGTTGTGACTGCCCGAGTGCCTTGTGCACATTTGGGTGGCCCATTTTCCATTTTCTCCCTTGTGGCATCGTTTGGTCGGGCATGCTGTGCTGCACCATGTGAGGTCGCTCGACCGAGCGCATTCGGGTTGGGCCGATTCGTTCAAGGGCACTCGTATCAGTTTTTCTAAGTTATGACCACCCAAGTGCCTTGTGCACATTCGGGTGGCCCATTTACCGTTTTCTCCCTTGTGGCATCATTCATTTGGGCGTGCCGTGTCGCACCATGTGAGGTCGCCCGACCGGACGCGTTCGGGTCGGGTCGTTTCGTTCGAGGGCGCCCGTATCAGTTTTTCTAAGTTGTGACCGTCTGGGTCCCTTGTGCATGTTTGGGTGGTCCATTTTCCGTTTGCTCCCTTGTGGCATCGTTCAGTCGGGTGCGTCATGTCGCGCCGTGTGAGGTCGCTCGACCAGGCGCGTTCGGGTTCGGTCGGGTCATTTTGTTTGAGAGTGCCCGTATCAGTTTTCCTAAGTTGTGACCGCCCGTGTCCCTTGTGCACGTTCGGGTGGCCCATTTTCCATTTTCTCCCTTGTGGCATCGTTCGGTCAGGTGCGCCGTGTGAGGTTGCTCGACTGGGCGTGTTTGGGTCGGGTTGGGCTTTTTCGTTCGAGGGCGCCCATATCAATTTTTCTAAGTTGTGACCACCTAGGTGCCTTGTGCATGTTCAGGTGGTCCGTTTGCCATTTTCTCCCTTGTGGCATCATTTGGTCAGGTGTGCCATGTCGTGTCGTGTGAGGTTTCCCGACCGGGCGCATTCAGGTTAGGTAGTTTTGTTCGAGGGCGCCTATATTAGTTTTTCTAAGTTGTGACCACTCGGGTCCCTTGTGGCATCGTTTCATTTTTAAAAAATTTTAACTTTATCATCGATAAAGAGACGTTACATAAGTGTCGGACGCATGACATTCTAAACGTCGGATGATATTTCGTCGGAATTGCAACGGTTTGTAAAACATCGGAGTTAAACGTTGGAAGCCATAACATCAGAAGTGCGACGTTTTTTTGAAAACCTGAAAAGCGTCGGAAGACTGAAAGTTTGTGATCATCGGAAGACTGACAGTTGTGGTTCGTCAGAAGACCGACACTTATAAAACATCGGAAGACCGATAGTTATGGTTTGTCGGAAGACCGACTCTTATAAAACGTCGAAAATAGCAACACTTTGCAAAACATCGAAAAAACTGTTGGTATTGCGACACTTTGGAAGCATCAGAATTGCGATGTACTGTCTAACCACATTTTTTGTAGCCTCATACTGTCGCTCTTGTGACGACTATGTGTTGGAATAGCGACGAAGTGGCCGTCGGAAATTGGGCCAAATTTTCTAGTGTGTTCGTCGAAGAGGAGACACGTGTAGCCTTCTTTGAGTGAGTAGCGTGCGTTCTTCCAACACCATTTATCCATTTTATCTCTCGAATTTGGAGATCATCCCCCGAGAAGATTTAATAGTTCACTTTTTTGCTCATTTATCTCTCTGGGGATATTTTGCAGAAGCCATAATTTCCATTTCCTCTTGTCATCCCATACTAAGATTTGTGCCAAGGTTGTGATTTTAATCAATATGAAGTGATTATGGAGGCATTTCAACTGTTCCAAATCTGCTAGAGGGGAATTATTCATTATTTTATCCTCCCAAATTTTAACTGTCGGACCATTTCCAGGAATTTTATTGATGTTTTGAGTAATTAAAGGAGATGAAGATAGAATAAGATGCCAAATTGGGGAGCCTTGAGTGGTTACAATACACCTATTTTCCTGGTCGTGTTACTTGAAATACTTTCCTCTTATTACTTGAGCCCACCATTCTTTAAATTTTGTGACTAGCCCCCACCATAATTTGGCCCCAATTGTTGGGTTCGTTAATATTGGGTCTCGAATTTTGAGTCCTCCATGTTTCCTAGGTGCTGTAATAGTCTTCCAGTTTACCATTTTATATTTCCTTATTGTTTTTTTCCCTCCTTCCCATAGGAACTTCCTTATGAAACTGGAAACTTTTTGCAGGACATACTTTGGAGCCCGGGGGACAACAAACTGATATACAGGGAGAGAAGACAACGCTGATTTGATAAGAATGAGATGGCATGTTGGGTTTAGCCAAATCCCTCCCATATTGGTTATTTTCTGTTTCATTTTGTCAATCATGCCTTGCCAGGCCTTAGGACTGGCCATTTTCAAGAAAATTTGGACTCCTAAGTATTTAAATTCCTTCTAGTCTATTGCTACCTTAAACCCTAACATTTCTTATATTTTTTTGACCTTTCTAAGGGAGATATTACATGCATATATTCTACTTTTGGCATCGCTTGCTCTCCCTCCACATACTTCATGGAATTTTTGTAGACAAGATTTGAATCTTATAGCTATGACCAGAGAGGCTCCACCAAGAAGAGTTGTATCATCAACAAATTGCCCATGATTTATACTTTTGATTCCTTATTTAAATATAATTCCTGGGATGTGCTGAGAGAGCCTTGTTGCTTCAAGGCTATGATTAAGAGCCTCTCTGACCAAAATATATAAAAATGGCGAGAGGGGAAACCCTTGTCAGAGACCTCTTGATGCTTGGAAAAACCCAACCCCACTACCATTAATAAGGGGAGAAATCCGGGACCTGGAAATGCATTTCTCTATCCATCTAGTGAAGGTCTCTTTAAATGCCATATTCATTATGTCGAGGAGAAATTTATGCCGAACCCTATCAAATGCATTGGCCATATCTAGTTTAATGACCATTCCTTGCTCCTCACGTATCCAACTTGAGTTGATGGCTTCTTGGATTAAGATTATATTGTCATAGATTTGTCTTCTCAGGACAAAGACGCCTTGATTATGAGAGATGAGAAGAGGTAGGAGGACTTTCGGTCTAAGGGCTATGATTTTGGAAATAATTTTATAAGATAAGTTGTAGAGGGAAATTGGCCTAAATTGCGAGGAATAGGATGGATTTCATTCTTTTGGTATTAGGGCTAAAAAGTCTGAATTTATTCCACCGCCGATGTATGAGATCTTCAGGGAGTACCTGATCTTTCAACATAAGTATCTTTCTATTAGATGCTAATAGGTTTGATAAAACCTACCATTGAAGCCATCAGGTCCAAGGGCCTTATCTGGGGAAAAGGAAAAGACTGCTTTTTGAATTTCTTGAGGATCAGGCAAAGCATCAAGGATTTTTTGGCATCAGAGGTCACTAGAGAAGGCATTGAGTCCAAGAAGAAGGCTTCACTAATGGGGGCAGAGGGTTTCTCATCATGGTACAGGGAAGAGAAGTGATATACTACAGTAGCCTTAATCTTAAGAAAAGAGTCAAGAGATTGAGATCCATGCTGAATTTGGGTGATGCCATTTTTTATCTCTCAAAATTTTTCTTTCTTGTGGAAATATTTCGTGTTCTTGTCTCTAGAGCTAAGCCAACTATTGTGTGACTTGAGTCGCCACATATCTTCCTCTTTTCTCAAGCTCACATGGTATTTTTGGAACAATTTTATTTCTTCTTGGAAGTCCACCTTATCCACTTCATTATTTTCTATTTGAGCCTGCTTTTTTGCAAGATTGTCTTCTGTTATTTTGACATTTAGGGAAATATTTGCATTGTATTTTTTAAGCCATTCTTTGATGTCTACTTTTAACCTTTTGAATTTCCTTTCCCATATGGTTATAGGGTTTCCATTTACCCACTGAGTCCAGGAAGCAGCGATCATTTCAGAGAAACCAACTGTTTCGATCCATAGTGGGGAAATTTGGAAGGAATTAGCCCATAGTTAACTGGAGGAGAAACAGGGAGCATGATTGGTCGGTGGTTTGATCCACACCTCAGCCGGATTTCTGAAGATATAGATAAGGGTGAAGATAGTAGAAGATCTGAAGCTAAAAATCTCTCTAACCTTGTTGTTATGTTCCCCGGTCCCACCGTCTTATTATTCCATGTGTATTTAAATTTACTTAGGTTCATATCAAAGATATTTAATTGCATTAGTAGGTCTTCAAAGTCTTCCTGATGAATTTCTCTTACCATTGTCCCTCCTCTCTTTTCGTCCTGTTTTAGAACTATATTAAAATCTCCTCCTAGAATGCAATTCATGCCATACTCTATGTGCTTGAGGTCTTGAAGGGGCTTCCAGCAGTATTTATTTTCATCATAAGTATTTGGCATGTATATATTTATGATTATAATTGTGTAATTTAAATTTTTGACCAAAAAAAATTGTTGTTATCCAATGAACTGATTTTAGGGTGCTTACTGGGAGGAGGTTTGCGGGATCCCATAGGGTGCATACACCACCCAAGGCTCCAAGCGAGCTCACTACCTGCAGCTCACTTTTGTTCCATATCTCGGGGTGATGTGTAGCAATATCCACCTCATTAAGCTTTGTTTCCTGCAAAATTACAATGCTTGAATTCCCTTTCTTGATTAATGTCCTGGTTTCTGTTGTTCTCTTTCTGGTACCGAGTCCTCTACAGTTATAGGAAACTACTTTATTTTATTTCTTCTTTGAGAGGGAGGCCCCTTTTAATGGGCCTGCTTGATTACCCTTCTTATTTCCTTTGCTTCTCAGGTTTGCTAATTGGCGATAATTGTAGTCAGATGTCCTAATTATTTGTCTCTTTCTGCTTTGACCTTCCTGATTTCTCTATTTAATTTCCTTCCTGATCTCCTGGCATGATGCTCAATGAGAGTGCCTTTTTCTGTACCTGGATCATCTGCTGTGCCCTGAGGTGAAGCTACATCCTCCTCTCCAATTTCTCCCTCTTCTTCTTCTGACATTCCTACTTCCTCTATGTCTATTTTTTCATGAGTTTTAGCTTTCCCTTTTCCTCTAACTGTGTGATATAGTGGACCTTTTTCGGGCATCTCTTCTCTTGTGTCTTCCTGAGTTGCCATGTCATCAAGAACTTCAAACCTATTCAAATTATTTGAAGTAGTTGGACCACCAATCATATGGTTTTCTTTTTATGATGGTTGTGTCTTAGTTGGGCCTATGTTTTTTTGCTGTGGAGCAGTAGTGGCTTCTTTGCCCCCAAGATTTGAGGTGCCTCCTGTATGATTTTTTTGGGATGTTTATGATTTTTTTTTTCTTTCTACATGCCATTGTCTTGGATCATCTTGAACCTCTATTGTCTCTTGTTTCAGGAATTCACGAGAAAAATGTTCGTATTAATGACATGATTTTCATTTGAACGACATCTGGTCATAGTCCACTTCTTGAATATGGGTCTAGTTATCCACACACAATTTGACTGCCTCAAGAAGGCCTTTATCTAGATATAATTCAACACAGATGCAGGCATACGTGAATATTCCATATTTCGGCTCAACACAGTTGATATACTTTCCTAAATTGTTGCCAATGGATTTCAAGGTGGAGTGTTTCGAACAGTGGAGAGGTAATAATGAGAGTTTTACCCACATAGGGAAAGCTAAGGGGATTTCACATTCAGGGTTGAATTTTGGGCTCCAACGATCAAGGTATAGTCCCTGGCCACCCATAAAGTAAGGCCCATTATTGAAGATTAAGTCACGATCCTCTCTATGCTCAAAGTAAAATGTGTATAAACCCTTACCACCGAATGATGCCATGACGTTGCCAAACTGAGGCTGCACAAACTGATCTAGATCAATACAAGGGAAATGAGCCTGAGGATGTTGCACAAAATGATTCAGGTAATGTTTTTGAAATTGGGGTTGCAAATATTGATCAGGAGATTGGGGTTGCAAAGATGATGGAGACTGGGGTTGCAAAGATGATGATGGAGGATACAAATAAGATTTTTGAGATTTAGGGTGAAAATACAATAGATCCATGTAACGATTTTGAAGTTGGGGTTTCAAAGGAGAATTCATACTAGATAATGAAGACTGGGGTTGCACAGATTGATCCATTGCCGCAGGGAATGGAGACTGGGGCTGCAAAGATGGATGCATATAAGGGTTTTGAGACTGCTGGGATTTCAGAAACTAACTGAGATCTTCGGGTGGCACAGAAGGATCCATAGAAGGATTTGCAGGCACCTGTACAAAAGGATCCATAGAAGGGTTTGAAGGCACCTATACAAAAGGATTCATAGAAGGATTTGCAGGATTGTTGAGCTTTTGGGCAGTGAGGCATTGGATTATGGATATGAGCTTTTGCAACTCTTCTTTAAACCTGGGCAGCTCAGAAAATTGGAGGGAGGATACATCCACTTTCTTAAACCAATCATTATTGTTTTTCAGGCCTTGGGATCATGTGTTCTTGTTGATGATCATATTCTTTTGTTCCTTAACTTCAGTAGCCAACATATTGTAGGTATCCAATTTCTTTTGTATTTCATCATTATCTTGTGGATACCCAATTACAGCTTTGGAATCTCTGCCCATATATATGTTTATTAAAAAATGGATGTTGGGGGATGCAAAGGCAGTGGCCTTTCCCTCCTCCAAGAAGATAATAACCCCAATCTGCACTTCACACAGAACATACAATTTGAATGCTTTCTTCATAATTCCCACTTTTTTATTTCAAAAACATGACTACCTTTCACATGGGTTCTTTATTTTCACCGTTCCCATCTTCGTTCTCGTAATTTTTTTTTGTTGAGATTTAACAATGACGAATATGAAAAATAAAAAAAACAAAATACCAATGTCACACCATTCATTCATTTCAGCAAAGGATTAAAAGAATTTGAACCTAATTACTAAGTTCTTCATCAAATCTGGAGATATTTTCAAAACTCGTAATTGAAATAAATAAGTATTTAGAAATATTTTGGAATCTACAATTAAACAAGTTCATCATGAATAAATTGAAAATAATAATATTATTTGAATTGGAAAATACTGAAAAAAAAATGGAGAATATCAAAAAGGATTTCAGATTGATAATAATACCACTGCGTGTAGCCTGAGAGATAATAACACCACTACCTGAATCAAAGAATTCAGAAGAATGGCTGAATTGAATGTTTCAGGTGCTAAATTGAATTTTATTTCTTCTTGATGTTTCAGGCGCTGAATTGAATGGTATTTTTTTCTTGATGTTTCAGGTGTTGAATTGAATGGTATTTCTTCTTGGTGTTTCAGGTGCTTAAATACAATAAGTCCTTGCATTAGACATCCAATAATGTATTTCTTTTTTCTATTTTTTTTGGATTTGTAATATGGTTTTTGTTTTGGATTTCTTCTAAAGTTAGTCCTTGGTGGCCATGCACGCACACACAACTGGACTGGACTGGACGTCCTAATGGGGGAGTCAGGACGGAGTTAACTACCTCGCAACTCTAAAAATATCAGCGATGTAGGAAAAGGAACCGACACTCTTTATTTGTTTGCATATAAATTCTATTAACTCGGAGCTTTGACTTGAAATGAATTTTATATAATATCCAGCTGGTAGTTTTATTATTGGCTTATCCTCCTGGACGCACGTTGTAAGAAATAATAAAACTGAATGGAGCGATATTTATTTTTTATTATTACATGAAGTTATTTTTTTTATTAATTCCTTTCTAAATAAATAAACATATATATAAAATTTGAAGAAATTATTGGTGGACGTATGTTGTCAGAAAAATGAATGGAGTGATATATATATTTTTAATTATTACATGAAGTTAATTTTTTTATAAAATAAAAAAATTGAATAATTCGATTTTATATAAAATTTGGAGAAATATCTATTTAAGAAAGGTTGATTTGTTCCAAATTTATTTTGTTCTATTGTGTTCTAGATTTTAATTAGATTATTCTGAATGCTAAAGAAGCTTGGTCTTATGTATTTATTTATTTTTTCATGATGAATGAGGTGCTTAAATACAATAAAGCATAGGTGCTTAAATACAAAAGAGTAGACATTATGTCCCTGCATTAACAATCTAGTATTTTCATTAAGTAGAACATATACCCAAAGAATGTAGTACCATTTAGCCAAGATACTCTACTAGACCTTGTTTGAATTGTGGAGTAATGGAACCAACTCAAAAGTTGCAATAAAGAAAATATGAAACAACATTAATGTGCTATAGAGATAAGCATAATTTTAAGCACGAGTGCACTATATAGAAATAAAAATAAAGAAAAAAACATCACCGTAGTTTGTGGTGCTTATAGGCTGAATCACTTTTATAAATATGTGCGATGTAGGCAAGAGAGAGTTTATTTATACCCATCTCATTTAGTAGGCTAATTTCCCCCAAGTGCTTATGGTCCCACGCAACTAACCTTGTGGTGCTTATAGGGTGAATCACTTTTATAAATATGTGCAATGTAGACAAGGGAGAGTTTATTTATACCCATCTCAAGTAGTAGGCTACTTTCCCCCAAGTGCTTATGGTCCCACACAACTAACCCTTATTGATAGGGTCAATCTTAGCCAAATATAATAATAATGATTGTATAAGGTAATTCATGGGAAAGGTAAAGCTTACTAACTTTTTGGATTCTAAAAACAACTCATGAAAATGAATCCCCCATCCTAAATTGAATGTGACCTAGATGCTTAAATGAAATTTTGTTGATGACTCCTTTCTCATAATCCTAAAAGATCATACCTTAGAGAAATTTTGTATTGTCTACAAACATTTTTTGAAAGCTTACACTCCGTGATTGGATGGGATAAAAATCAGTGCTACAAGCAATTAGAAATTATGCTTTCCCTTCGTATGACTAATCATGGAACGACTTGGAGTTTACTTAACCCAACCTTTAAGTTATGGGGATCCTATTTACCTAACAAGCCTTAATAAAATAACTCTTGGATGTTTCCATTCAAAGAGCGGAAAAAATATTAATCAAATTGGATCAATCAAATTATGGATTTTGCTACAAAATTTCAAATTTGTATGAAAGTCCTCATTTTAGTTTTACATTTTTACCATTGTAGGTTAAGTGTAATAGTATATATCTAGTTATTACATAATATTTTATATAAATGGATTTTAAAGTAACTTGTGTTTTAAAGAATGAACTTATATACGCTTAGTTGTTCACAATACATTATTTTGTGGAATGCACTTATTCATTTTTTTAAATAAATTTTTGTTATGAAATATGCACTATAAAAATGATAAGAGGCCAATAATTACAATTCACATCTAGGGGGAAACCTGTTTTTACAATGAATACAATTTGTAACACAATATTTGATGATCGTAGGACTAACTCTCCTTAGAATATATATAAGACAAAGGTTACAATTATCATGAATTGGTACAATAAAAGGTTCTTGCGACCACAAGGGTTTGAGGGTTAACATAGGGCTTATATAGGGCTTAATATGCCCCTCATTTTTAACCAATTTTTTCCCCGACGCTTGAATATTTACCGAGATTTCTACATGAGAAACTCATATTTCCATGTCACCTCTTCTATTGGTAGTTCTTCCATTTGATGATGTGCTTGGAAATTACTCAATTTATGAGCTACTTAATCTTTGTTTCTAGGTTTTTTTTTTCTCTAATACAATTTAAACTTCTTCATTAATCTCCGGAAAAATAGTTTGGATTGAGATCATGTTATCGAATACCTTCTTTAAGCAAGAACCATAGAATACTATATTTATACGTGGAGATGGAGGAAAATCCCATTCGTAAGTCATAAAGTTTCCAATCCTTTGAAACACCTTATATGAGTCATAATATCTCGATGCTAATTTATTTTTCTTCTTTTATTGCTTGAGCGATATATGTTTATATGGTCCTATTCTCACAAATGCTCAATCCCCACTACAAATTCCCTTTCACTCTAATGTTGATCCACTTGTTATTTCATCCTACGTTTTGTATAACCAATTTGTATTTCAATAATTTAAGAACCTCTTGTTGATGCCCTATGTTGCCCTCGAATGCTTGAGCCTTTACAATCCCTTTCAAAGATGATGATATGGATGGATGATGATATCCATAATGCGTTGGGACAATTTTGATGATTTATATGCAATAGGTTCAAAAAATAAACTTACCATAAAAAATTGTCTTAAAACCTTTCCACTTTCCATAATCATGAATATCTATCATGAAATGTGGAATGTTTACATCTTAAGTACAAAACATGCTCATGATAATTGCAAATCTAAAACCCTATATACTTATGATAGACAATATGTACCCCATAATAGAGCATTCAATGCTATATAATTTGGGATATGCACTGGGATATACATAATTTAAATCCAATGGTGTATATCCTAACCTATACAACATAAAATGAATTACTATGGGGTGGAAACTATTTGTCATATACTTACTATAAACACATGTCATGAAACTTTGAATATTGATATTTTGCAAGCTTCAAATTCAAATTAGTGTTTGATTCCCTCTCTCCAATTCCCACATTTTCCAATTCCAACAATTCTTTCATCACATTTGTGACATATTGAGGCATTGAAAATGGAAGTCATGTGTGCATGAATAAATAAATGAGTAGATTGTGACTAGAAGAAGTCTATTGAGTTGTATCTTGTTGATGTCTTTCATTTTTACAAAAATTTCATGATAATGGTTGACATTCACAATGCTTCAATTTGATTCTTTCTTTATTTATGTCGTAGTTGTAGAACTATTAATTTTCTATTTTTTGGATAGCAGATATATTAGTGAAACATTTGAATGTGAACATTTTTCTAATTTATCTTGTTGATATGTGTTTCTATGATAGTTACACTAGCAAGTGGCTTGCGTGTTCTCCATTTATTTTATTCAAATCCTATTGTCGAATATTGATTTCCCTTGTTGTTCTTTATAATTTAGTCCACTAAGTGTACAAAGTTGGCATTGGGACTATTTTTTTATTTATATTTATTTGATATAGAATAAAATCTTAGGATACTCAAATATCTTATGGTTAATTGATAGAATTATCCTGCTACTTTTAATGAGTAATATTTTTTCTCTTCACATATATATTCTCTCTTTATCTAATTTATTTTGTTAATAGTGAAAGAATCAAATATCATATTGCACAATTACATGTCTTTTCTATGAGTCACTATATGCTTCTATCTCATATGATTCACTCACAAACCAATATATAATCAAACGATTTCATATTCGGCATTTACAAATAATCGAAGTGTATTTCAATTGATATATTATATGGTATTAAAGGGGTAAGCAAGGATTCAAAAATAAACTAGTGTTATACATATTAGGGTATTTAATTGAATTGATTTTATTTTATGGGGAAAGTTAATAGAGTTAACAATAAGAGGATATTTTTCTTTATGAGTTTTTTAAATTTAAGTGAAGCATCTAAAAAAGGAGAATGATTATGTATATCTTTTCTTTGTGGTTTAGGGAAATTAACAATGAACCCATTGGACTATGAAATTATCTATAACATTGTGTTCCCATACTCCACCTATATATTTTTTTAGGTCAAATGTGAAGGACACATGGTGATTTGGACCTAGGGAATAAAAGCACCACCAAACAAAAAAATCAAGTGCCACAAGCTCTTGCAAGTATGACTAGGAAAGACCAACATAAGCATACTATCCACCAAATCCCAAGGTAGAATTTGGGAAACTCCAATCTAAGAATTATTGGTGTTTCTATAAATACAATTTTATTATTCACCAATATGTTAGTTCTATATTGCACATCTAATATCACTAAGAAACATAATCAAGTGCCACAAGCTCTTGTGGCTATGATTGGGAAAGACCAACATAAGCATGACATCCACAAACTCTGAAGGTAGAATTTGGGAAAGGACAACCCTAAGCATTATTAGTCTTTCTAGAGATACAATTTTATTATTCACCAATATTTTAGCTCACCAAGCAACAAAACCAACTTCCACAAGCTCTTGCAAGTATGATTTGGAAAGGCCAACATAAGAATTCTATCCACAAACTCCCAAGGTAGAGTTTGGGAAAGGAAAACCTAAGCATTATTGATATTTCTAGAGATGAAAATTTATTATTCACAAATACGTCAGTTCTATTTTGCGCATCTAATATCACTAAGCAATAGAATCAAGTGCCACAAGCTCTTGCAAGTATGATTGGGAAAGGCAAACATAAGCATGCTATCCAAAAAATCCTAAGGTAGAGTTTGGAAAGGCCAACCTAAGCATTATTGATCTTTATAGAAATGCAATTATTATTCACAAATATGTTAGTTATATCTTGAACATCTAATAGCAACAAGAAACATAATCAAGTGCTAGAAGCTCCCTCAAGTATGATTGGGAAAGGGAAACATAAGCATGCTATCCACAAACTCCCAAGATAGAGTTTGGGAAAGGCCAACCTAAGAATTATTTCCCTTTCTAGAAATACAATTTTATTATTCACCAATATGTTAGTTCTATCTTGTGCATCTAATATCACCAAGAAATAGAATCAAGTGTCGCAAGCTCTTGCAAGTATGATTGGGAAAGGGAAACAAAAGCATGTTATCTAGTCCCAAGGTAGAGTTTGTGAAAGTCCAACATAAGCATTATTGATATTTATAGAAATGAAATTTTATTATTCACCAATATGTGAGTTCACCAAGAAATGGAATCAAGTGCCACAAGCTCTTGCAAGTATGATTGGGAGAGGCTAATATAAGCATGTTATCCACAAATTCCCAAGGTAGACTTTGGGAAAGACAAACCTAAGAATTATTTATCTTTCTAGAAATATAATTTTATTACTCACCAATATGTTAGTTCTATCTTGTGCACCTAATATCAACAGGAAATAGAATCAAGTGCCACAATATCTCACAAGTATAATTGGGAAAGGCCAACATAAGCATGCTATCCACAAACTCCCATTGTAGAGTTTGGGAAAGGCCAACGTAGCTATTATTGATCTTTCAAGAAATATAATTTTATTATTCACTAATATGTTAGTTCAATCTTGAGCATCTAATATCATAAAAAAAAGAGAATTTTCAAATGTATAATTTATAGACATAATCTTTGCAATAACATTATATGGAATTATTTATATATATGATAAAAAATATTTAAAAATAACAAAAATTAAATTTAGTATTTTAAAGTAATTGAAATTTTCACAAAGAAATAAGCTGCAAATTAGAGATTATATAACCTTTTCCTTCAAATATTATTGCAAAGCATATACAATGTAATTGCTACACCAAGAAAAATTAACATACATTCTACTAGATGTTGGTCTCTTCCATAAAATAACATTCAAATATTATTGCAAATCATATGAAATGTGACGGTTATACCAAGAAAATTTTACATACAGTCTACTAGATGTTGCTCTCTTCCATATAATAGCATATAATCTAGTAGATGTTTCTCTCTTCGATAAAATATTTTTGTGGAAGCTACTCTATGGAGTTGTACCATGTCAAATCTCGTGATTAATTAATATGATTCATGGAATTGGTTTGGTCACTTGCATATTCATTAATCACTCTTTTCATTGATTACATCCATGCCTTGGATGCTTCTTCACTGAGCTAAGTTGGACAAGATTGCACATTTGGGCAGTGGAAAGGGCCACCCTGTAAGATTAAATTTGTTTCTAAACCATTTGATGACTAGGATTGAACATTTGGGTTATGGAAGCGCCCCCCCCCCCGCCATTTTGTTGTCGAACGAGATTGCAGATTTGGGTCATGGAATGGCCTACCCCTCACGATTGAATTTGTTGCTAAACCATTTGATGACAAGGATTGAACATGCTTTTCGTGCAAGGGCCCACCCCCCATGATTAACTTTGTTGTTGAACGAGACTGCACATTTTGGTCATTGAAGGGCCTGCACCCTGTGATTGAATTTTTTGTTGAGCAAGAGTGCACATTTGGGTCTTTGAATGACCCACTCCATACAATTGAATTTGTTGCTAAACATGTTTGCACTTTTAGGTGTTTAAAGGGCCCACCCCATATGATTGAATTTGTTGTTGAACATTTTGATGATGAGAATTGCACATTTGGGTCATGGAAGGGCCCAACCCCCACCATTGACTTTGTTGTTGTTGAAATTTTTGATATCTAGAATCTACATTACAGTTTTAAGGACATGATTTATCCATATAAGGAGACATAGTTTGAGGTTGAAAATATTAATCCACATTATAAGAACCAGATTAAGGTTGCAGATACTGATCCTGAGGAGGGAAGTGAGAATTGGGGTTGCACATATTGATTTACATAAGGTAATTTAGGTTAGGTTTGCAAATATTTATTTATATAAGGAGGGAACTAAGACTAGGGTTGCAATGATTGATGGAATGAAGATTGGGGCTGTGAATATTGATGGATATAAGATTTTGGAGATTGAGGCAACAAAAGGTTGAATACTCATACAAGGGTTTTGAGAATGGTGTTGCACAAAATGATCCCATGGTGGCATAAAATGATCCATACAATGGAACTGAGCTTAGGGATGACGTTGCACAAACTGATTGATTTAAGGGTTTTGAAATTGGGGTTACAAATATTGATCGATATAAATGTTAGGGTTAAGAGATTTGGGTTGCGCAAATGATGGATCCATACAAGGTAATGGAGACTGGGGTTGCAAAAATGATGATGTTGGAAAGGGTAGAAATGACATAATTACTTTAGATATAAATATGAACCCTTAATAGGTGACCACTACTAAAAATATTCTGCAATATTGTGGAAAGTAAATTCCTATCATTTTGCTAATAATTATTGATAATTAAAATAAAATTATAAGAAAACTATTCCAAAATATACACACCTATTGATGTAGATGTAAGTAATTTTGTTGAATACATGTTTATTAAAGGAAAATAATTAATAAACAAAAAGTGTGATTGTGATAGTATATTGGAACTAAGAATTCTTCAAATTTTAGCATAAAAGGCTTCATAAGATCTAACAGTGTCAAAAATTGTGGTTTACTAGCTTTCTATTCAATACATCAATGTTTATATCACATTCTACTATTTGAGTCAAGCTACTTGACCTTTTTAGTATATTTGTTGTCAAAGCTTTAATATTCAAAAAAATCATCAATCAAAAACACAAATTTACTATATATAAGCATAATCTTAAGCATTACTACATTATTGACAAACATAATCTTAAGCACTAGTGTGCTATAGAAAAAAAAAACCAAAACCAAAATTTTGTTATAGATTATGGTGTTTATAGGAAAAATAATTTTGATAATGAAAAATCAAAAGACGTGCAATGCAGATAAGAGAGGGTTTATTTATATCCATATCAAGTAGTAGGTTTTTTTCCCCAAAAAAAACTTATAGTCCCACACAACTAGTTCGTATTAATCTTATACTCCCATACAAGTAATTCTTAAAGTCAATCTTAGTATAAGCTAATAAAATGATTTTACAAGGTAAGTCTTTTCCAAGGTGAAGCTTCACCATTTTCAACTCTCTAGAACCAAGAGCTAACTTTTTCAATTATAAGAAAAAACACATGCAAATAGATCCCAATCCTAAATTGAGTGTGACTTCAATGGTTAAAGTGAATTTTGTTGATGAATTATTTCTCACAATCCTAAAATATTATAACTAAATGAATACACTTTGTATTGTCTAACAATATTTTGTGTATTTTGAGCTCGATCATTTAATGGGATAAAACTCAATATTATAAGAATGAAAAATTGTGCTTTACCTCTGCACGATGAATCACAAATGAACTTAGATTTTACCTAACCCAACATTTAATTTTTTGGTGATTGTATTTTCCTTACAAACCTCTATAAAGGAACTCTAGGATGTTGTTATTCTAAGAGTAGAAAAAATATTAAGAAAATTGGATCACTCAAATTATGCCTTTCATTGGAAAATTTCAAATTTGTACTTGTGTCCTCAGTGCACTTTTGCATTTTTACCATTGGGTGTATTATTGTGCATAATTTTATATAAATGTATTTTCACATTATCTATGCTTTAAAGAATGCACTTATGTATGATTATTTTTTAATAGTGCAGTTATTTTTTTTAATTAAAATTTATTCATATTGATGTTATAAGACACTTCTAGAGTTCACTTATTATTATTGTGAATGGAATAATATTTTAGGAATTCAAGCTCAATTAGTTGTAACTTCTGCATTATTTTTGGGAAGGATAAATTAAAATAGGCACCCAATATATTTAAATCAAAATATGTGATATAATATTTGAGATATACAAGAGACAACTAATAAAAGAACCAAATTTGATATTGTTATATCTTAGACAGCCTTTTTATGTTTGATATTGAGGAAATCTTAACAAATCTATAAGCTCTTTAGTTCGCACACACATTGCTAGATTTTAAATTTTGCTCATTGATTATTCTCCTTTAATGGAGCATGTACCCAATGGATGTAATGTCATTTATCCAAGATCCCCTACCATACCTTGCTTGAATTGTGGAGTAGTGGAACCAACTCAAATGTTGTAATAAATAAAATATGAAACAACACTAGTGTTCTATAAATAGAAGCATACTTTTAACCACTAATGCAATAAAGACAAATAAAAATAAACAACAAAACATAAACATAGATGATGGTGCTAATAGGTCAAATAGATTTGATAGAAAATATCACAAGATGTGCATTGCAAAAAAGAAAGGTTTTATTTATACCCATCTCAAGTAGTAAGTTGCTTCCCCCCAAAGGGTTATGGTCCCACAAAACTAACCCTTATTGACAATTTCAATCTTAGCCAAATTACGATAATAATGATTATATAAGGTAGGTCATGGGCAAGGTGAAGCTTACACCATTTTCAACATTTTAGCATTGGAAACTAACCTTTGGAATCTAAGAACAACTAATGCAAATGGACCCCCCATCCTAAATTGAATGCGACTTAGATGGTTTAAGAGAATTTTGTTGATGAATCCTTTCTAATGATCCTAAAATAGCATACCTCAATTGTGACACTTTGTATTATCTATAAAAAAAATTTGAATCCATTCTCTCTATGCTTGGATGGGATTAAAATTGTGCTTCCCTTATGTATGAAAAAACATGGATGGAATTGGATTCTACTTAACCAAACCTTTAAGTTATGGGGAATATTATTTACCTTACAAGCCTTTATAAAGCAACTCTGTGATGTTTTCATTCAAAGAATGATAAAAATATTAAGTAAACTAGATCCCTCAAATTATGGCTTTCGTTGCAAAATTTCAAACTTGTATGAATGCCCTCATTGCATTTTTACATTTTTACCATTAGGGGTTAAGTGTAATTATAGGTATCTATTTATTGCATTATATTTTATATAAATGAATGAGCTTATGTATTCCTAGCTTTCCAAAATACTTTATATGTGGAATGTAGTTATCCTTTTTTTTAAATAAAATTTTGTTATAAAACATGCACCTTAAAAATCATAAGAAGCCAATAATTAAAATTCACTTCTATGGGAAACCTCATTTTACAATGAATACAATGTTTAAGACAATATTTGATGATCCTAAGACTAAGTATACTTGGAATATATGTGAGACAAAGGGTACAATTATAATGAAATAGTACAATAAAAAAATTTAGTCGGCATAATATTATTACAATATAAATGTAATAAATCATTATTTACGGACTAATAAAGGGTTTAAGGGTTATCATGGGGCTTATATAGGGCTTAACATGCCCCTCCCCTTCAAACAATTATTGTCCTCAACACTTGAATAATTGTGTGTTGCTACATTGACAACACATCTTCCCCTGTCACCTCTTCCACTGGTAGGTTCTTCCATTTGATGTCATGGTTAGAAATTACTCATTTTATCACTTTTTCTCCCAAGAAAAAATCGAAATTTTTATTAGATTTTAACAAAAATTTACATCACATATGACTAACATTCCATAGGATCTTAAATCCTTAGCGCCCAACACCAAAGTGTGGTCAAATGTGGCATAAACACACTCAGAGACCAGAAAGACAGAAAAATTTTCTTTCGGGTCAAGAGAAATAATCATGATCTGAAAACTCCAGCAAAATGGCCCTCCAAAATAGGAGAAACACCCGAAAAAAATAACAATGGTGGAAACCATCTTAAAACCCAGACTTATGAAAGCCGGGAACTCATTTTCTCAGTTTCTTAATAATTGTTTCCAGATTTTGTTTTGGCTATAGTATGATTTTCATATCTTCATTAATCTCTAGTAAATTATTATGGATTTGGATCTTGTTATCGGTTAGCTTCTTAAGAAAGAAACATGGAAGACTAGATGTACATACATGTATGGAGGCAACTCCAATTTGTAATCCATACTTCCAATCCTTTGAAACACCTTAAAGGGGTCATATCATATCGATGCTAATATATTTTCCTTCTTTTATTGCTTGAGGGGAATATGTTTATATGTTTGTATTCTCATAAATACAAAACCCCCCACTTCAAATTCCCTTTCATTGTGATGTTGATCTTCTTTTTATTTCATCCTATTTTTTCTATGACCAAATTGTCTTTCAATAATTTCAGAAACTCTTGTTGGTTCCCTATGCTATTTATATTACAATATAAATGTAATAACTCAATATTTAGGGATTAATAAAGGGTTTGAGGGTTATCATGGGGCTTATATAGGGCTTAACATTCCCCTCCCCTTCAACCAATTATTGTCCTCAACACTTGACTAATTGCGGGTGTTTCTACATGGGCAGCTCATCTTCTCGTGTCACCTCTTCCACTGGTAGGTTCTTCCATTTGATGTCATGCTTGGAAATTAATAATTTTCTCAGTTTTTTTTCCCGAAAAAAAATAGAAATTTTTATTATATTTTAACAAAAAGTTATATCGCATATGACTAACATTCCATAGGTTCTTAACTCCTCAGCGAGGGGCAAGAGCATACCGCCACCCAACACCAAAGTGTGGTCAAATGTGGCATAAACAAACTCAGAGACCATAAAGACAGAAAACTTTGCTTTCGGGTCAAGAGCAACAATCATGATATGAAAACTCTAGCAAAACAGGCCTCCCAAACAGGAGAAACACCTGAAAAAAATAACAATGGTGGCAAACATCTTAAAACTCAGACTTATGAAAGTCGAGAACTCATTTTCTTAGTTGCTTAATAATTGTTTCCAGATTTTGTTTTGGCTATAGTATGATTTTCCGGTCTTCATTAATCTCTAGTAAATTATTTTGGATTTGGATCTTGTTATCGATTACCTTCTTAAGAAAGAAACATGGAAGACTAGATGTACATACATGTATGGAGGCAACTCCAATTTGTAATCCATACTTCCAATCCTTTGAAACACCTTAAAGGGGTCATATAATATCGATGCTAATATATTGTCCTTCTTTTATTGCTTGAGGTGCATATGTTTATATGTTTATATGTTTTTATTCTCATAAATACACAACCCCCCACTTCAAATTCCCTTTCATTGTGATGCTGATATTCTTTTTATTTCATCCTGTTTATTTTATGACCAAATTGTCCTTCAATAATTTCAGAACCTCTTGTTGGTTCCCTATGTGGTTTTCTGATGCTTGAGGCTTTATAACCCTTTCAAGGATGATGTGATGGATGGATGATGAAATTCATACATTTTTGGTGACATTTTTCATGATTTACATCCAATATGTTCAAAGAATAAACTTATCACAAATAATTTTTGTAAAACCTTTCCACTTTTTTTTTCCAAAGAAAAAATCGAACTCTTTATATTTATAAAAAGTTAATTATATACATACATTTAAGAATTTCTTGGGAGAGATCCATTCTCTTCCCATTTTGTGGCAAAAAAAATCAGCCTTTTCACATAACCCCAACCCTATATAGGATGTGCAAATTCAAAATCTTCCCTTGGTCAAGGAAAAATAGCCAACTGTTCGTCGGCCAAGAGTGGAATCATTGTAATGCAAAAGTCTTTTCTAGGTCTCCTCTATGGAGGAAAACAACCTACAGAACAAAAAAAATATAACCTGTTATATGCAGCATTATGAAATGGGTTCCCCAGGCCCCCTCTTATTAGGAAAACAACCCAAAGAGGAATGAAACAAAAAGAATATAAATTTTTGTAGTAGTGCCTCAAAGGAACTGATCCTCATCCAAGTTTTGTGGAACATACATATTATCTTTTTTAGCAGTAGAAAGTATGAAAAACTGAAAGTAGCTATATAGAGAAAAAATAACTGATAACCACTCAAGAAAATGGAGGATGGTTCAAAACCATAGAGGCTTCTGGCCCTATTTCTTGTAACCTGCAGCTGCCCAAAATTTGTTGTATACCCTCCTTAGAAAGGAGGTTTGCAATGACATTCCTCTACCTGCAAATATGACATAAATCAATGTGGGAAAAATAGTTCTTTAGTAACCATCATTATTCAAGGATAGGACGTAAGACATAATTTGAGCAAAAAAATTCCTTGTTAAACCATTTGATGATGTTGAGCGAGTCTCCAAAAATCTTAACATCCCGTATTTGCAAGTTTGTGAGCCAGCAAAGGAGGAGGTGTAAAGCTTTTATCTCAACATAGTTGTTTGTGACTTGACCAAGCCCAATAAAGGCTTCTAGTCTTCTTGAAAGGTTTATATAAATGACAATTCCAACACCATACTGGTTCGTTGGATCTGATGCTCCATCAAAGTAAGCCCAAGGTATATCTCCCCTAATTATCTCAAGGATTATGACCCTTTTCTTTGTTGAAGATTCTTGTTTTGGGAGAAGGTAATAGATGGCTACACCATTCTGGGTGACGATGTGAAAAGGGGTGTCTTCATTCTTGAAAATAGCATGGTTCCTATCTAGCCAAGTTCCCTAGGCCATAATCAAAGGGATCAAATTTTTTTTAGACTGGTACCTGTTCCACCATGATTTCTAGGCCTCCTTAATCGAAGGACTGGGCCATTGTTGTGTGCAACCCACCAATTTCTAGACCTCTTCCCATGCCTTTTGGCTGAAAGTACAGAAAATAAATAGATGGACAACCAATTCAAATTCCTGTTTGCATAGTGGGCATCTCCCTAGCCCCTCCTTCTTCCTCTTTTTCAGATTTTCCCACGAGGGGATCTTATTTTCCAGCAGGCACCAAAAGAAGAGGCGCCCTTTTGTAGGGTTTTTAAGCTTCCAGATAGGTTTATGCCACCAATTGGCTTCCACCCAACCTTTCTTCCCCATCAGAAGAGAATACCCAGTCTTTGGTAAGTACATGCCTGAGGGTGTGAAACCCCATCTGAGGGTGTTTGGGTCCTCTCGAAGGCGAACATTCATTTAAATTAGCTCATTGGTGTATTTCTTCCATGTTTATTCCCAAATAATATCAAGCTAGATATAGTCCACATTTTTCTAGCCCTACGCCTAGATGGACGAGGCTTCGGGCTTTATGAATTAACTAAGGAAAAGGAGTCATTTTTCCATAAGTTGAGCTCTGCAATCCTTTGGGAGGGAGTAATCTCTATTGCAACCGACTTAAGGGTCTAGCCCCAATCTAATCTGTTGCCCATTTCCAACCTTCCATACCAATCCTTCCTCAATCAAGTCCATCGCTATGAGGGTGGACCGCCAAAGCACCAACCCACCCTTTGAGGATTTGACAGGATTCTAGACCCAATCAACTATAGAAATTTTTTAATATTGATGTATTTCCGGATCCTCCTAATCTCACAATATTTATCTTCTTGAAAAATATAGAATCCTTCCACTATTAAACTTGCGGAAATTTAAAACTCAATTGCAAACACATGTGAATAAATTCAGTCGCACATAACACAGTTGTTTAACGGGAAAGCTTAAAGCTAAAAACTCCAACTATCATATATTATGTATATCAATGGTATCATGTAATAATAGCATACAAAGCTTAGTACATGAAGCTCTCAGTACAATGTAGATTCATTACACACTGTCATGCAGAAATTTGCATATCTGTGCACCAATTTTTTGCCTCCTGATAGCCTACCTCGTTCGCATAATCCCTGCTGAAGAAGACCCATAAATGAATTCAAATTGGCCTTGCCTTGAATGTGCAATCCTCATTGGAAACTCCAATGTGTTTCAGATGCATTCAATGCATCACTATAGTCACAACGGATAGTCC
The DNA here is from genome assembly GCA_034641835.2 of Pinus albicaulis. Lineage (NCBI taxonomy): Eukaryota > Viridiplantae > Streptophyta > Pinopsida > Pinales > Pinaceae > Pinus > Pinus albicaulis. The sequence continues at coordinate 915,972,044 of CM076569.1, forward strand.
ATCTCACCCTTTCACCTATCTCTCCACTAGGTCTCCACTGGAACTGACATGCACTGTAGTTAACTGTTGTTTCTATTAAGGTGTTAGTGAGCTATTAGTTGTGAATTAATTAACTAATTAATTCATTTAACTCTCACTAGTGTATCTTTTAGTTAGACTAGATACAACTAGCTCAACTGAGTTTAACTCACTTAACTGAGTTAAACTAAATAGAACTCCATAAACTACTCTTCCAACTCTGTCGTAACTTTTCCACTTCAGTTTTAACTGAGTCCTCCATGCATGAGCCACCAATAAACCCTAGGAATTGTGTAATTCCTTCAGCCCACTGATTTTCCAAATCTTTTCAATAAAATAAAGTTCTCAAAGAGAATAAGTTGATGTTTATTGTTGGATTATTATTAAGAGCTAATAATAATCAACATGCATCTATTTTTAGATCGACCATCTATAAATTGAATTTTTCCAATATTCTAAAAATAAAATTTCGTCTATTTTCCACATTTGACTAACCATCTACAAATATCATCCTGCAACTTATAGAATATGCTCACAATGTCTAAAAATAGACATACACTCAAAAATAGCCTGCGGGTCCCACTTGGTGAAGGTGCTTACTTTTCACTAAGCTCATCATTTTGTTGAATCTCAACACTCCCTCTCAACAAGATAAGGATTATCCTTCACCCCAATCCTACCTCTATGGTATTTGAAATTTCTCCTACCAAGCGCCTTCGTCAGAATGTATGCATCCTGATCTTCTTCAGGAATGTACTGAAGCAACATGATCTTCCGTTGCACACAATCTATTATATGATGATACAGGATATCAATATGTTTATATCTATAATGAGAGACAGGATTAATCAAGATTTTAATGTAACTCTTATTATCACAATGTATCACTGTAGGATCTAAATGTGAATCGAACAAACTTACCAGGATCTTCCTCATCCAGATAGCCTCACATGTAGCTTGACTTGCTGCCATGTATTCTGCTTCCACTCAACTGAGTGCCACAGATCTTTGTTTCCTACTGTACCAAGAAATTGCTATAGATCCGATACTGAAAACCCCTCCTGATGTGCTCTTTCTATCCGTTGGGCTACCTGCCCAATATGCATCTATGAAGCCATGAAACTTCACCTCATCCATCTATCTATACCATAAACCATACTCAGATGTGCCCTTGAGATAACTCAGGACATGCTTGCCTATCTTCTAAAAGAGATTGGTAGGCTTAACCATCACTTGTGAAATCTATTTCATCGCATACCATATGTCTGGTCTTGTATTAACTAAATACATGAGCGAACCCACCAACTGTCGATAAATAGTGGCATCTGCTACCTCTGCCGATGTAGCATCCTCTTCCCTCCAATTTCCTAGAAGAGGAATATCCATGGGCTTTCAGTCCTCCATGTGAAACTTACCAAGTATCTCCTGAGCATACTTGCCCTGAGAAACAAACATTTCACCTTCTCGCTGTCATATTTCCAATCCAAGGAAATAATGAAGGAGACCCAAATCCTTCATCTCAAACTCCTTTGCAAGATCTTCCTTGCATGAATGTATCAAATTCTCATCACCCGTTAGTATTAAATTATCAACATAAAGAACAATTATTAAAATATTACCCTCCACTACAATTTGGTACAGGTTTGCATCCGCCTCACTCTTCGTGAAGCCAACACTAGTACAAAATGGCTAATTTGTTACTAAAAAAATGACTAAAATTTGCATATAAACGACTATTTTTCGATCGGTGACCAATAGTAGCTAATTTACAGTATCTTATAACGCGACCAATTTTTGGTCGTTTTTAGCTTAGTCATTAACTGGTTATCTCAATTTTGTTATCTAGTTGTATATTTAGTCATTGATTTGGTCATTGATTTAGTCACTGATTTGGTCACTAATTTAGTCATTCATTTGGTCTTTCATTTTGTCACTGATTTAGTCATTCATTTGGTCACTGATTTAGTCATTCATTTGGTCATTAAATGTCACAATTAATGACCAAATATACAACAAAATATATTACTATATGATCACCCGAGAAAACCAATTAATAACCAAAGAACTATGACCAACATGTTGGTCGTGTTATAAGATACTGTAAATTAGCTACTAATAGTCATATATATGCAAATTTTAGTCATTGTTTGAAACCAATTAATGACCGAAGAAATGTGATTAAATTTTAGTCGTGTTATAAGATATTGTAAATTAACTACTAATAGTCGTATATATGCAAAATTTAGTCATCATTTGTAGTCACAAATTTATCATTTGCAGTAGCCATTTATTCATTATATAAACGACTAATTTAGTAGTTTATATTCATTTCATTAATAATCATTATAAATGACTAATTTAGTCGCATATTCATTTTATTTGTGTTCATTATTAATCAACATAAATTAATTTGTATGATTTACAAAATGTCATACAATGTGCATGTTCATCTAATATGAAAACACAAAGTCGCATAATTTAATTACAATATTAAACAACATCAAGTGCAACTATAAATAATTTCAACCACATAAATTATATTATATGAAAACTTAAAATATTACAATATGAGTTTCCAACTTTATATTAGTTGGACTACAATTTACACATGAAATGATGTTTCATCACTTCAAAACATTATCGTTGTGTTGTCAAGGCATTACAGGTGAATTCACCAACTCTGAAGACTTGATCATCAGTCTTTATATGTGTTTTATGCGAGATATTGGTTCTAAGGGTATCGCCAGACCAGTTCTCCTCTCTCTTTTTGCATTTGTCGCTCCAATGTTATTGCTCTTCTCTTTTTTCAATTCATGCTTCTTACCATCAATACTGATTTCATTTTATGAAAACAAAAGAAAATACAATGCACTGTAAGAAATGAAAAACAATGAACACTAGAATATAACATAAATTAAACTATAAATAGTTTATACAACATATACCTTAACATCAACAATGTCAAAGCAATTTTCCTTCAACATCAATTTCTGCAAAATAAATGTCACGTTATTCTTTCCCATTTCTCAACATGCTACATATGATAAATTGAAAATCACATAAAACCAAGAGCAAACCCTTTTCTAACCAAAATAAATAAACAAACAGTGCCTCTAATAAAACTTCATTATAATATTAGCAAATGAAAAGAGAGCTAGTGGACCATTTGTGTTGTTTGACTTTGCCTATTTTTGTTATAAAGTGCTCGAGCTTCCGAAACCAACAAATGTGAGCACGAGCTAAAAACTAACCAACCATTCACTAGTCAACATGAGAGATCACAAATAAACCACAAAATTGATCAGGCATTAAAATTGTGAGCAGACTACCTTGAAATTTTCTTCTTGAGAAATACCTCAAAATCCCCTCGTTTCTAATAAGCTTCCTAGCTATGTACCTCCATCCTTGATTTCCCTTGTTATATCTTGAATAAAGAATATCCCTTCAACAACAAATTTTGCGAGAATCCTACCAAGTAACTCAAGAGCCTTCTGCGCATCAATAGTAGCATCCTCCAATGAAAATAATACAATCTCCAACCTAGAACCATCAAAATTATATATAGTTATAATGTTGAAGAGTGTAACTAGGTAGGTCTTCCTTATAATGACTATGTAACTAGCATTTGCACCGAGAGGTGCAAAGTAACGCCGGGGAGTGGGGAAAACAATAATTAAGTGAAATATATGGAAATTTTAGTTCCTATATATCTTTCAAAGAAAGTAATAGGAGGTTAAAATTTAAAATAAAGTTACACTAACATAAAGGAACACTAATACAATTGTCCCAAAATAATGGCATAGTAATGATGGTATCGAAGATCCTTCAATAGTCGCTCTAAGGGGATTGCTATAGCTCTTCAAATGATTCAAATAACTGTCGAAACTAAATATTCAAACCTGCTCTAAATCCATCATCAAAAGGTTTTCAATATGCTAGAAAGGGGTATTTAAAGGTTTTTTTAAAAAAAACTTTCAATTGCTGCTACAAGACTGTTTTAAAGCTGGTCCAAAATTGCCTTCTAACAACTTTAAAAGATGTCATACAAACACCTTCAATAAACTGCTATAAAAATACACTCTATGAAGTAATCCATATAGAGAACACACCAATAGCCCAGAAGAGGAAAATGAAAAGTTCATCGGCAGTTACATTTTACTCTAAAAAATATTCATATCAAAATCTGTTAACGTCAAACCAAAATTTCGTAATTTTCAAGATCCTAAGTTCAGCACCAACTGCCCAATAGCCTAGCAAACTTGACAAGAAGACCTTGACTGTTCTTGTACGCTATAAGGCAAGATGGTCAACAAAATCATGAATTATAGCAAGCACCTACAATTGTTTCAGCATGTCTTATCTTTTTAACTGATCCATCATCTTGAATCTGTCTAGCATTCTCTCAATCGTCAAAATCAGCATTGTCAAGATTTAAAAATATAGCATTCACTCCAATCTAGAAACAAAAATATGCATTCACAACTCAACTTACCCAATATTTTGCTGGCCTCATTCTTAAGTTGTAAGTTGATGCCATACTCATGCAGTAAGCTCCCGCGTCATGGACCTGTTGGAAAAATACTGAGAGGAGGGGGGGGGGGGGGGGGGTGACTCAATATTTAGGATTTACTCAGATATTTTACCTTTTTTTCATTCTTTAATAACCCATATGCTACTTTAATGAAACAGACTTGCGTATATACGCGTATACCCTTTACAGAACTCACGTATGCACAGAGATATTAATAAACAATCAATTCTTCACTTAGATCCTTGCATTTATTCATTCATCAGATGTTCATTTAGCAGTAAACATGTGCAGTAATAATAGAATGAAACATCACACAAAACCATCACACATGAACACCATGATTTTTAGGTGGAAACCCAAGTCGGGAGAAAACCACCGCTGCCGTTGTCTCAGCCTTCAATCTTTTATTATAGAGAAAACATCTTACAATCATGTACTGGTGCAGACTTATACTAGCACGTAGGCACCCACCTGCAGAAGGCTACAACCTTCTCTCGTTTACCAGTCTCACCTGGAAGGGAGCAACAACCCCCTACTCTCGTTTACCAGCCTCACCTGGAAGGGAGCTACTACCCCTGATCTTAGTACCAGCCTCTGCTGACAGAAAGCTTCTACTTTCAGACTGAAGGCTTCAACCCTCAGATCCACTACAGACCACGTTTCATCAATTTTCAAATTGGATCCAACAGCTCCAACACAACCCTTCACTCTTCAACAAACATACTTTGCCCAATGCTACAAACAGAATAGTGAACCCACTGTAACCAGAATATCAAAGTTAACCCAGACTTCAGAACAGACATTCAGAAACACATTCAACCTTGAGACCCCATTACTTCAAATTCCATACGCGCTTTTAGTATATCATACCTACGTATGTACGCATGTTTCATAAGACGATCCCGCGTATTCTTCAGTAAATTCTTCAAATAAACCCTAACTGCCCATACGCGCTTTTCCCTAAACAGAGCCATGTATACACGCGTTTTTCACGAAACTAACCTTCGTATGGATATATAAAAGATAACTTTGCACAACAGATCAGATCTATGAACTTACCCAGATTTCTTCAACTTCTTCAACTGATTTGCACCAGGTCTTCATCACTTCTTTCCAGATCATCCAAGAGATTCACCATTTCAAGATCTAGAGATCTTGAACCTTCATTGTGTTCATAGATGCATCATAGATTCAGGTCTATAAATTAAGAGCAGAGTTTAACCATGCAGATATACTTCAGAGTGAAGTATTCATTAAAGCCCAGACACATGCACCCACCCTCATGATATGCACAATGAATTTCTTCTCTTTATATAGGTTTACCCTTTTTCAATACCATGAGCCAAAACTACATTACTTCCAATGGTATTCCTGGACGGGGTCACATAGACGACTCATTACTCAATACAATGGGTCAATACCATGGTGGTTACCCCTGGTTTTTCACTTTATGAGCGCTTTTTTCCCATACGCGACTTGGAACGTTATTTCCCGCGTGCATACGCGACTTCTCCTAGACAAAACCGCGTATGCCTTGAGACATACTCTTTTCATCATGTTCTAGCACATACTGACATTCCTTCCATCATTACCTTCTGTACTCATTGTATATACATCAGATTTACATCATTTAACAAGTTCATCAAGACATATTCCATCAGAGACAACTTCATCAAGTAGGTTGCCATCATCTTCATCAAGTGGGTTGCCATCAAGGACAACACTCAGCATCATATTGCCAACAATCTCCCCCTTTGGACTTGATGGCAACCACGATGGTGTTTGATCACCACAGCAGATAGATACATTAAGAATACAATGACTTCATGTCACTCTCCCCATTCTTTGACACCATTCTTTCCCTTTATTCAAACACCATGTCACTACCATGTCACTCTCCCCCTTTGACATCAAGGGCAAAGGGCGAACCACCACAAGGTTTTTCCCTTCATGTAGAAAGAAGTGTTCTGCAGATCTTATGTACACTGTAGTGACTATGCTCCCCCTGAGTTCATGCTGAACCTACAAACATATTTTTCAATGAAGTATATGACTCTATGACCTTCCTATCACCAATGACTCATACTTACATCAAAGATCCATCCATGTGGATTTACATATGAGACTCAAAATACAACGAAATTAGGTTTAAGTTATTGTTTCAAGTCCTTACATGACTGAATATTACAATTTTACATCATGGGTCTCAACAAGACCGTTTCATCAAATTACAAATATGACTTTTCATAACCAATATCCAAGAGATCTCAAGAGAGAGATCACATTTCAGAACCATCATAATGACAACAATGCATTATACTCAGCAAGGCTAATGCTCCCCCTGAAAATGTGCATCCAAGTATCCTTTCTATATGACTAAGGCTCCTCCTTAGTTTGTGCAACCTGAACAACTTCAACAGCAAGTCATCAGCAACAATCTCTGCATAATTTGTCTGAATCATAAGACTTCCATCATATCCAAAAGATATTCTTCATCAAATAAGCAATCCGGGCACATCTATAATATTCAACATAAGAAACCTTGTATCATGTCATCATCATATAGAACTGAGATATAAGCAGATACAGTGCCAATAATACAATCATCAGTAGTCAGATTGATGCTCCCCCTGAATTGGTACTCTTGATCTTCAGCTGCCATATTAATTCTCTTATCATTAATTCATACGTGACTGTGTCTGTTGTAACTCGCGTGTATACGTGACTTTTGTTCACATAACCCGCGTATGGAAAGTGAAGCATAGAAAGTTTCACATTCCTTCATCTCCTCCTAAAATTGTCCTTCCTGTACCTGTCTTCTTCATATCAGATGCTCTGTCAGAGATACATATAACCAGAATAATCAAACAGTGCTGCAAAATGCTGACCCCAACCAAAAATAGTCAGCAACTATCCATACGCAACTGTGTTTCAGGAAACCTGCGTATCCTATTTAATCTTCTGAATTTATGCAGATTTGTTCTTTTGACTAGCAGAGAATACTCCCAGCTTTTGTCTTAGATACTCGAACGCTTCCCTGGGCAGAGGTTTCGTAAAGATATCAGCAACTTGTTCTTTGGAGGGAACATACTCCAACTTCACCTTTTGTTCAAGCACTTGTTCACGTAAGAAGTGATACTTGATGGGAATGTGCTTGGTATTTGAATGCATAACAGGATTCTTTGAGATACTGATGGCACTTGTATTATCACACATAATGGAGATAGGAGAAGTACATTTGATTTGAAAATCTCCCAAGGTTTGCATCATCCAAAGGAGTTGAGTGCAACAAGATGCGGTAGCCACATATTCTGCTTCAGCAGTAGATAAGGCAATAGAACTTTGCTTCTTACTGAACCAAGATACCAACCGAGGCCCCATATAGAATGCACCACCACTTGTGCTTTTTTGATCATCAACATTTCCAGCCCAATCTGCATCAGAGTAAGCATGAAGAGTAAGATCAACATTCTTTGGATACCATAGTCCAAAGTCTTGAGTTCCTTGCATATATTTGAATATTCTTTTGACAGCCTGAAGATGAGACTCTTTTGGATTAGCTTGGAATCGTCCAACAATTCCAACAGCATGCATAATGTCTGGTCTAGTCCCAGTGAGATAAAGTAGACTTCCTATCATTGATCTGTATTCTGGTTGATTCACCATGGGAGAATCATCATGAGAACTGAGATTGCATCCGGTTATCATTGGTGTACTTACAGGCTTGCATTCTTCCATGCCATACTTCTTCAAAATTTGCTTAATATATTTTTCTTGTGATAGGAATATACCGTCTGTAGTTTGATGCACTTGCAAGCCAAGAAATAATGTTAGTTCCCCAAGTAAAGACATCTCAAATTCTTGCTGCATAACAGAAGCAAATTTTTGACTCAAGGATTCTTCATTACTCCCAAAAATGATATCATCAACATATACAATCACAATCAAAATTTTTCCATGTTTAATTTTTGTGTATAAGTTGCTATCAGCAGAGCCTTTTGAAAAACCTTGTTGATGGAGATATTTGTCAAGACAAGAGTACCATGCCCTTGGAGCTTGTTTGAGACCATATAGAGCCTTTTTAAGTTTACAAACAAGATTCTTATCATTTCCCAAAATGAATCCCTCTGGTTGTTCTATATAAACTTCTTCTTCAAGATCACCATTGAGGAAAACAGATTTGACATCCATTTGATAGACTTTGATTTGTTGAGAACTTGAAAAAGCAAGAAACATTCTTATGGCTTCAAGTCTAGCTACAGGAGCAAAAGTTTCATCAAAGTCTATACCTTCTTGTTGAGTGTACCCTTTGCAAAACAATCTGGCTTTGTTTCTTATAACATCCCCATTTTCATTTAACTTGTTCTTGAATATCCATTTGGTTCCAATGACATTTTTATCATGTGGTCTTGGTACCAATTCCCAAGTGTGATTCTTTTCAATTTGATCAAGCTCTTCATTCATGGCTTGAATCCAAAATTCATCTTTGCTAGCTTGATTGACATTTTGGGGTTCAATTGTTGATAGGAATGCTAGATAGCTAGAAGATCCCACAAGAGTCCTCCTTGTTTGTACACCCGATTCCTTGTTTCCTAAAATTTGAGATTTAGGATGATTCTTTTAAACATATCTGGATGGAGCTTTTTATGATAAATCATCTTCAGGTTCTTCATTGGATCCACTCTCTATATCATTTATATTTGATGTAGAAGGACAAAAATCACCATCATCTTCTTCTGTTGCTTGTTTTTCTTCTTTAGGAGCTGCAAGAGACTCATCAATGACAACATCAATACATTCAACAACCTTTCGAAGCCTTTTATTGTAACATTTGTATGCTCTGCTTGTAGATGAGTAACCAAGAAGTATCCCTTCATTTGATCTAGGTTCAAACTTGCCAAGATTTTCATCATTATTTTTGATAAAGCATTTACTTCCAAAAATTCTAAAATGCTTTACAGAGGGAGAATTACCATACCGGAGTTCATATGGAGTTTTGTCACTATTTACCCGAACATATGCCTTATTGAGAATATTGGCTACTGTATGTGCTGCTTCTCCCTAGAACATGTCAGGAGTTCCAGAATCATCAAGCATAGCTCTAGCCATTTGTTGAATTGTTCTATTCATTCTTTCTGCTACGCCATTTTGTTGTGGAGTGCCTGCTACAGAAAATTGTCTCTTTATGCCATGTTGTTCACAAAATTCAAAGAATTCATTTGATGTATACTCTCTTCCTCGATCAGATCTAAGACATTTTATTTTTAGATCTAATTCATTTTCAACCAGTGCTTTGAAGATCTGAAATTTCTCAAATGCTTCATCTTTGTGTTTAAGCAACCCAATCCAACACATTCTAGAGAAATCATCAATAAATAAGATATAGTATTCTTCTCCACGTGGAGACTTTTTCCTCATAGGTCCACAAATGTCAGTATGAACAAGTTCAAGAGGCCTACTTGATGATCCTTCTTTGGCATTAAATTGTACTCTGGTCTACTTACCAAATTGGCAAGATTTGCATATGATACTTTCTGGTAGAGTAATATTGGGAAGACCATGAACAGCTTGAAGTCTGCTTGCTTTGTTGATTTGAGAGAAGCTTAGATGCCCCAACCTTCTATGCCATAGCCAATTTTTTGAAGATTTGCTCAGGTAACATTGATCTTTGCAATTCTTTAATACATATAGGTTGCTTGGAGTTCTTTTCCCTTTTATAATAGTTCTACCTGTATCCAGATCACGAACCACACATTCTTTTGAACTGAAGACAACTTCTGTACCTTGATCACACATTTGACTTACACTTAACAGGTTATGCCTTAATCCATCCACATACATGACATCATTAGCCTTTACCTTTTCTTTTAGAAACACAGACCCTTTTCCTTTAATTACAGCAGGATTATCATTTCCAAATGTAACTTTCTTTTCCTTTTCTAGAGCATTATATGCAAGGAGTTTGCTTTTGTCACCTGTCATGTGTCTTGAGCACCCACTATCAATATACCATTGATTTTCTTCACCTTCTGCAAATAACTCTATCCCACAATTTGCAACCTGTAATTCCTTCTTTTTCCATACTTTGGAACTTGAAGGAATATGTTGTTTTGGCTGGACTTTGCTCCTGCATTCAGATTCTTCATGGCCAAAGTTATTGCAATAAGCACATTCAACTTCATTTTGAAGAGGAGAAAAGTTGTTATAGGTGTTTTTCTTTGGTTCAATATCCATCCTTTTCTTTCTTGCTTCTCTTGTCATGATGGTTTTATATGCAACACATTGAACAGCTTTATGACCAAAATTGTGACATGTGAAACATTGTCCATTGAAATAGAAATTTCTGCGATCATGAAATCTTCTATTTGAATTTACCTGTTGAGTGTTGCTTCTTTGAGAGAAATCCCTGTTAGTGTTCTTTGTATTGTGATGATCATGCTTTACCTGTAGAGATTCTTTATTCCCTTGCTGAGTGGTTGAATGTAGTAAACCAGTTGTAGCTACTTTTAGATAATTTGGTGCTGAAGCTTGAGAAGATTCTCCGGTATATCCAAGACCTATCTTAATAAAAGGAGATCGTTGAACCTTGATAATCTCATCTAAGGTTTCAGATCCTTTAGCAAATCTAAGATTCAGAGTCTTTACTTTCTCTAGTTCTTTTCTTAGACTTAATACTTCACATTCTAATTTTTCATTATGTTTCTTTGCTTCTTCATTCTGCCTTTTCAGAGTCTCTATGATTATTTTAATTTCTTCCAAGCATAATTTGAGTTGATTGTTTTGATCAAGAAAATCATTGTCATCTAGAGAATCCATAAAAGCATCCTTATCGTCTCTAGAATTATTTTCAAATGCCATGAGAAGTCTAATATCTTTTTCACATTCTTCCTCACTATCAGATAACCCATCACTGTCTTCATTTGTATAGTAGCTTTTCTTAGTGCTAGATCGGTTCTTATTCCTTCTTGCTACTTCTTTCTCTTTAGCAGATGTTTCTCTATAGGGACATTTTGCAGCATAATGACCAACCCTTCCACAATTAAAACAGCTTTGAAAGAAGCTTACCTTTGAATCTTGGGGTGGACTGAAGTCTTCTGCAAGGTACCTCATCTTCTTCGGTCTGTATCCACCGTACTACACGGTTTGAACTTCTTTTCTGCTGTAGAAGTTTTGTAGTGTTCTTTGGTCGAATGGTCCTCTTTTCTACATTTCATATGCGATCAACATACCATGAAGTAACACCTGGAAAAGATTTTGAATATCTTTGTTTTTTTCTTCAAGGGCGAGAAACTTTTGATTCAAAATTTTAAGATTAGCAGCCAGTAAAATTTTCCTCAGCCTTAAAATGATATTAAAACAGATGTGTTCACCCAAAATTTTATACGATTCCACAACATCATATCAATACGTAAAGATAATGGCAATACTCTCATCAACAAGCACGTCTTTAAATTTTCATATTCAATTCTGAGAGTTTGGAGTTTTGCACTTTTTACCTTTGCATCGCCTTCATAACTTAGAATGATTTTGTCCCATATTTCCTTTGCTGTATTCAGCTGCATGACTTTGACAAATTCTGATTCAATTAGACTTCCGGTTATAGCATTGACTGCTTTTGCGTTTGATTCATAATTCTTCCTTTCAGTTGGATCTGTTGGTGTAGCGGCTGGATATTGATATCCTTGTTCAACAATGGCCCATACATCAGCTCCCATAGACTGAAGATAGGATCTCATTCTTACTTTCCAGAAGATTAAATTGCTTCCGTTGAAGAGCGGGGGCTTGATAGATGATGTTCCCTCATGATTTCTCATCTTGCTTAATCTTCCTTCTAGCGGCTAAGCTTTTTCAGAAGGACCTACTCCGATACCAATTGTTGGAAAAATACTGAGAGGGGGGGGGGTGAATCAGTATTTAGGATTTACTTAGATATTTTACCTTTTTTTCATTCTTTAATAACCCATACGCTACTTTAATGAAACAGACTCGCGTATATACGTGTATACCCTTTACAGAACTCGCGTATGCACAGAGATATTAATAAACAATCAATTCTTCACTTAGATCCTTGAATTTATTCATTCATCAGATGTTCATATAGCAGTAAACATGTGCAGTAATAACATAATGAAACATCACAAAAAACCATCACACATGAACACCATGATTTCTAGGTGGAAACCCAAGTCGGGAGAAAACCACCGCTGTCGTTGTCTCAGCCTTCAATATTTTATTATAGATAAAACATCTTACAATCATGTACTAGTGCAGACTTATACCAGCATGCAGGCACCCACCTGCAGAAGGCTACAACCTTCTCTCGTTTACCAATATCACCTGGAAGGGAGCAACAACCCCCTGCTCTCGTTTACCAGCCTCACCTGGAAGGGAGCTACTACCCCTGATCTTAGCACCAGCCTCTACTGACAGAAAGCTTCTACTTTCAGAATGAAGGCTTCAACCCTCAGATCCACTGCAGACCATGTTTCATCAATTTCCAAACTGGATCCAACAGCTCCAACACAACCCTTCACTCTTCAACAAACATACTTTTCCCAATGCTACAAACAGAACAGTGAACCCACTGTATCCAGAATATCAGAGTTAACCCAGACTTCAGAACAGACATTCAGAAACACATTCAAGCTTGAGACCACATTACTTTAGATTCCATACACGCTTTTAGTATATCAGGCCCACGTATGTACGCATGTTTCATAAGACGATCCCGCGTATTCTTCTGTAAATTCTTCAAATAAACCCTAACTGCCCATACGCGCTTTTCCCTGAACAGAGCCGCGTATACACACTTTTTTCACGAAACTAACCTGTGTATGGATCTATAAAAGATAACTTTGCACAACAGATCAGATCTATGAACTTACCCAGATTTCTTCAACTTCTTCAACTGATTTGCGCCAGGTCTTCATCACTTCTTTCCAGACCATCCAAGAGATTCACCATTTCAAGATCTAGAGATCTTGAACCTTCATTGTGTTCATAGATGCATCATAGATTCAGGTCTATCAATTAAGAGTAGAGTTTAACCATGCAGATATACTTCAGAGTGAAGTATTCATTAAAGCCCAGACACATGCACCCACCCTCATGATATGCACAATGAATTTCTTCTCTTTATATAGGTTTACCCTTTTTCAATACCATGAGCCAAAACTACATTACTTCCGATGGTATTCCTGGATGGGGTCACATAGATGAATCATTACTCAATACAATGGGTCAATACCATGGTGGTTACCCCTGGTTTTGCACTTTATGAACGCTTTTTTCCCATGCGCGACTTGGAACGTTATTTCCTGCATGCATACGCGACTTCTCCTAGACAAAACCGCGTATGCCTTGAGACATACTCTTTTCATCATGTTCTAGCACATACTGACATTCCTTTCATCATTACCTTCTATACTCATCAGATTTACATCATTTAACAAGTTCATCAAGACATATTCCATCAGGGACAACTTCATCAAGTAGGTTTCCATCATCTTCATCAAGTGGGTTGTCATCAAGGACAACACTCAGCATCATATTTCCAACAGTACCACCATTCCTGCCCACTGAAAGAGGATGGCCACTCAAAGTTCAGCCACAAGTGTATGCCTTCAAAGAAGCATCACAAAATAATTCTAGAAACAATTAAATATCATATTGGAAAATCAATTCCTTCTCATCATGCATGTATATTAGGTGTGATAATTATTGTCCTGTAACTAACCACCATTTCTAGAGTTGGAAGTTCTCTGTCCTTTCCTAAAAAGTCTGCAGACTCGCAAACAGGCCCAACAACATCAAAATTTTTAATTTTTGCCTTTAGGGCAGGTGGAGAAATTAGCTCAATGTGTTGTGTATCAAGAAGAATAGCAGTTAGAAACGTCTCAAAATCTCAAAATCATTTTATGATTCATATCACAACTTTCAGACTGTGTGCCTGTCATGAGAAAGAATGGTCTATTTAGTATCTGGGAATCTCAATACCAGTAATATTTCCTGTCAACAAGGAGACTACAAAAGTAGGACAAATTATCCCTTCTATATTCATTTGGAAATGATCATCCCTTCAATCATGCATCATCAAAAAAAATTGGGTTTTCCCCAAGTCAAATTTATGTACTTACTTGGTAAGCTCCATAAAGGCTAGGCCTAATAAGCTCTGCCATGCTGCCATCAATTACAATGAAGTTCTTGTTACAATTTGTCTTGACTCCAACAACTCGACTCACAAGAACACCAGAGCTTGCAAAAAGAGATCTCCCAGGCTCAACATAAGATTTCCAGATAATACCAGCTCTCTTACCTGAAGAAACAGCCAATGGTGCAAATATACATCTTTAAAGTGTCTATATATATTCTCAAAATAGCTGTAACAAGGCCAGCACAGTAACTTGGGCAGAAAAAGAGTGTAAGTTTGAATAAAAAGTAACTTAGTTTAAGCCAATGCTTAAAAGCTTTTGCACAAAAATTCCAGAATATGAAAATGAAGGAAATAAGGGTTCATGTATTTTCACAGTTGGCTGATCCCATAGAGTTAACAAGGTATCTCTATTCATCAAAAATAGAGAAAATCAGTGAAAAATAATAGGGATTGTTTATTTTGAATCCTTTAAGTATGAGATCACAGAAGACAATAGTCAGAAGACAATTTCAAAGCGAACAACAATCATTGAAGGCACAAAAAATCTTAAATGTGCGGATGAATTTGTCCTTTTGCAAAAGTTTGTACAAGGCAGGAGGGATATTACACCTGACTCCAGGGCACACAGAATTAGTTATAAGTATTCAATACTTTTTGCATACATATATCAGTGTCACTCAAGCAATCCAAACAACTATAAATGGTGGGCAAGAAGAGCATCTGACACACCTCAATGTTTCAAATCCTATGTTAATGTCACTAAATTTCCCAACAGGGCACATTATAAAAACAAATTAGGAATTACAAAAAGTATTCTCCCACAGTCCATGAGTAATGTCCATGGTGGGGCTGTGATCTAGCAGCAAACCAAATAGTTGATGATGACCCCCCAAGTTCAGGATCTAGATGGCATACGAGTAAGGGTACTTTTAGCTATCTAACTTATAATAAAACCTGATTTGTAGATGCAATGAAGTTTGAATTGATCAACAGGCAGTGTTCCTCACATTGTTGACTCTCTATTTTACCATACAGTATTGTGAGGGGTATATCCTCTTCTGTCATGCATGGGAACTCATTACTCTGAGCTCTATGTGTGTTATAACTAGTATGGATTCAGTCATTTCACTTAATCAAGCTCAACTTTCAGTGAGTTACCCAAGTTTCAATAATCATTGCACTACCAGGGCTCTTTGGCCAAGTGTCCCAGGGGAAAGAAGGGAAGGACTTAGGGCAACACAGTTGAAACTTAGACAAAAATGGCTCCTAAGGACTTAGACACTTACTGGCTTTCTCATTTTGTCAGAATGCCATTTCATAATGCCATTTCTGGGAGGATGATCTCATTGAATCAGTTGGGGTTGCTGAGTTGGGTTAGGAAAAGTGGCTCTCATGGACATATGGGAAGGCTCCAGCATGGATGGCCCAAGGACACATGCATATTTATACTAGCCTTAAGCGTTTCCCTTGATTTCCTCATTGGAGAAGATAGGATATAAAATTTTTATAGCTTTTGAATAGATGACACAACCTCTTCTAGGATTATTGTCCAAGATTGAATATGCCTCTTGCATTTTCCAACTCAAAGATTTGTCATTACTGGTTATTTCCAATTTTACTAGGCATTTTTCTAGTTTCATGCCATTAGATTCCAATTTTGAATCCCATGGGTGAGGTGTGTTATCCACTAGTTTATATTGGGGTTTGCAGAAAAACTCCAGAATATGAAAATGAAGGAAATAAGGGTTCATGTATTTTCACAGTTGGCTAATCCCATGGAGTTAACAAGGTAGCTCTATTCATCAAAATTAGAGAAAATCAGTCACAAATAAAAGTGATTGTTTATTTTGAATCTTTTAAGTATGAGATCACAGAAGACAGTAGTCAGATTCAAATTTCAAAGAGGACAAAAATCATTGAAGGCACAACAAGTCTTAAATGTGTGAAAGAATTTTTCCTTTTGCAAAAGTTTGTACAAGATAGGAGGGATATTACAGCTGACTCCAAGGCACACAGAATTAGTTAGAAGTATTCAATAATTTTTGCATACATATATCAGTGTCACTCAAGCAGTTCAAAGTTCAAACAACTATAGATGGTGGGCAAGAAGAGCATCTGACACACTTCAATGTTTCAAATCCTATGCTATTGTCACTAAATTTTCCAATGGGGTACATTATAAAAAAAAAATAGGAATTACAAAAAGTATTCTCCCACAGGCCATGAGTAATGTCCATGCTGGGGCTATGATCTGACAGCAAGCAAAATAATTGATGATGACCCCCCAGGTTCAGGATCTAGATGGCATACGAGTAAGGGTACTTTTAGCTATCTAACTTATAATAAAACCTGATTTGTAGATGCAATGAAGTTTGAATCGATCAGCAGGGAATGTGCCTCAGTGTTGACTCTGTACTGTACAATACAGTATTGTGAGGGGTATATCCTCTTCTGTCATGCATGGGAACTCATTACTTTAAGCTTTGTGTGTGTTATAACTAGTATGGATTCAATCATTTCACTTAATCAAGCTCAGCTTACACTGAGTTACCCAAGTTTCAATAATCATTGCACTATCAGGGCTCTTTGGCCAAGTGTCCCAGAGGAAAGAAGGGAAGGACTCATGGAAACACAGTTGAAACTTAGACAGACATGGCTCCTAAGGAATTAGACACTTAATGGCTTTCTTATTTTGTCATAATTCCATTTCATAATGCCATTTATGGGAGGATAATCTCGTTGAATCAATTGGGATTGTTGGGTTGGTTTAGGAAAAGTGTCTCTCATGGACATCTGGGAAGGCTCCAGCATGGATGGCCCGAGGACACATGCATATTTATACTAGCCTTAAGCATTTCCCTTGCTTTCCTCATTGGAGAAGATAGGATATAAAATTTTTATAGCTTTTGAATAGATGACACAACCTCTTCTAGGCCTATTGTCCAAGATTGAATATGCCTCTTGCATTTTCAAGCTCAAAGACTTGGCATAACTGGTCATTTCCAATTTTACTAGGCATTTTTCTAGTTTCATGGCATTAGGTTCCAATTTTGAATCCCATGGGTGAGGCGTGCTATCCACTAGTTTATATTGGGTTTTGCACAAAAATTCTAGAATATGAAAATGAAGGAAATAAGGGTTCATGTATTTTCACAAATGGTTGATCCCATGGAGTTAACAGGGTAGTTCTATTAATCAAAAATAGAGAAAATTAGTGACAAATAATAGGGATTGTTTATTTTGAATCCTTTTAAGTATGAGATCACAGAAGACAGTAGTCAGATTCCAATTTCAAAGAGGACAACAATCATTGAAGGCACAACAAGTCTTAAATGTGTGGAATAATTTGTCCTTTTGCAAAAGTTTGTACAAGGAAGGAGGGATATTACACCTGACTCCAGGGCACACAGAATTAGTTAGAAGTATTCAATAATTTTTGCATACATATATCAGTGTCACTCAAAGAGTCCAAACAACTATAAATTGTGGGCAAGAAGAGCATCTGACACAATGTTTCAAATCATATGCTATTGTCACTAAATTTTCCCATGGGGAACATTATAAAAACAAATTAGCAATTACAAAAAGTATTCTCCCAGAGGCCATGAGTAATTTCCATGGTGGGGCTGTGATCTGGCAGCAAGACAAATAACTGATGATGAGCCCACAGGTTCAGGATCTAGATGGCATATGAGTAAGGGTACTTTTAGCTATCTAACTTATACTAAAACTTGATTTGTAGATGCAATGAAGTTTGAATTGATCAGCGGGTAGTGTTCCTCACATTGTCGACTCTGTACTGTACCATACAGTATTGTGAGGGGTATATCCTCTTCTGTCATGCATGGGAACTCATTACGCTGAGCTCTATGTGTGTTATAACTAGTATGGATTCAGTCATTTCACTTAATCAAGTTCAGCTTACAGTGAGTTACCCAAGTTTGAATAATCATTGCACTACCAGGACTCTTTGGCCAAGTGTCCCAGGGGAAAGAAGGGATGGAATCATGGAAACATAGTTGAAACTTAGACAGACATGGCTCCTAAGGACTTATACACTTATTGGCTTTCTTATTTTGTCAGAATGCCATTTCTGGGAGGATAATATCATTGAATCAGTTGGGGTTGCTGGGTTGGGATAGGAAAAGTGGCTGTCATGGACATCTGGGAAAGCTCCAGCATGGATGTCCTGGGCACACATGCATATTTATACTAGCCTTAAGTGTTTCCCTTGCTTTCCTCATTGGATAAGATAGGATATAAAATAGTTATAGCTTTTCAATAGATGACACAACCTCTTCTAGGCCTATTTTCCAAGATTGAATATTCCTCTTGCATTTTCAAGCTCAAAGAGTTGGCATAACTGGTCATTTCCAATTTTACTAGGCATTTTGCTAGTTTCATGGCATTAGGTTCCAATTTTGAATCCCATGGGTGAGGCGTGCTATCCACTAGTTTATATTGGGGTTTGCACAAAAATTCCACAATATGAAAATGAAGGAAATAAGGGTTCATGTATTTTCACAGTTAGCTGATCCCATGGAGTTAACAAGGAAGCTCAATTCATCAAAAATAGACAAAATCAGTGACAAATAACAGGGATTGTTTATTTTGAATCTTTTAAGTATGAGATCACAGAATACAGTAGTCAGATTCAAATTTTAAAGAGGACAAAAATCATTAAAGGCACAACAAGTCTTAAATGTGCGGAAGAATTTGTACTTTTGCAAAATTTTGTACAAGGCAGGAGGGATATTACAGCTGACTCCAGGGCACATAGAATTAGTTAGAAATATTCAATAATTTTTGCATACATATATCACTGTCACTCAAGCAGTCCAAACAACTATAAATTGTGGGCAAGAAGAGCATCTGACACACTTCAATGTTTCAAATCCTATGCTATTGTCACTGAATTTTCCAATGGGGCACATTATAAAAACAAATTAGGAATTACAAAAAGTATTCTCCCACAGGCCATGAGTAATGTCCATGGTGGGGCTGTGATCTGGCAGCAATCCAAATAACTGATGATGACCCCCCAGGTTCAGGATCTAGATGCCATACGAGTAAGTTTACTTTTAGCTATCTAAATTATAATAAAACCTGATTTGTGGATGCAATGAAGTTTTAATCGATCAGCAGGTAGTTTGCCTCAGTGTCAAATCTGTACTGTACCATACAATATTGTGAGGGGTTTATCCTCTTCTGTCATGCATGGGAACTCATTACTCTGAGCTCTATGTGTGTTATAAATAGTATGGATTCAATCATTTCACTTAATAAAGCTCAGCTTACCGTGAGTTACCCAAGTTTCAATAATCATTGCACTGCCAGGGATCTTTAGCCAAGTGTCCCAGGGGAAAGAAGGGAAGGACTCATGATAACATAGTTGAAACTTAGACAGACATGGCTCCTAAGGACTTAGACACTTACTGTATTTCTTATTTTTTCAGAATGTCCTTTCATAATGCCATTTCTGGGAGGATAATCTCATTGAATCAGTTGGGGTTGCTGAGTTGGGTTAGGAAAAGTGGCTCTCATGGACATCTGGGAAGGCTCCAGCATGAATGGCCCGTGGCCACATGCATATTTATACTAGCCTTAAGAGTTTCCCTTGCTTTCCTCACTGGAGAATATATGATATAAAATTTTTATAGATTTTGAATAGATGACACAACCTCTTCTAGGCCTATTGTCCAGGATTGAATATGCCTCTTGCATTTTCAAGCTCAAAGAGTTGGCATAACTGGTCATTTCCAATTTTACTAGGCATTTTGCTAGTTTCATGCCATTAGGTTCCAATTTTGAATCCCATGGGTGAGGCGTGCTATCCACTAGTTTATATTAGGGTTTGCACAAAAATTCCAGAATATGAAAATGAAGGAAATAAGGGTTCTACTGCATGTATTTTCATAGTTGGTTGATCCCATGGAGTTAACAAGGTAGCTCTATTCATCAACAATAGAGAAAATCAGTGACAAATAACAGGGATTGTTTATTTTGAATCCTTTAAGTATGGGATCACAGAAGACAGTAGTCAGATTCAAATTTCAAAGAGGACAACAATCATTGAAGGCACAACAAGTCTTAAATGTGAGGAAGAATTTTCCCTCTTGCAAAGTTTGTACAAGGACGTAGGGATATTACACCTGGCTCTAGGGCACATAGAATTAGTTAGAAGTATTCAATAATTTTTCATACAGATATCAGTGTCACTCAAGCAGTCCTCCTTGAGATCTTTGGCCACAAACGATGTAGAAATATAACATGTCAGAATCAGCTTCCTATGGATGACTGCAGCTATGAAGTTCATAGCACCAACAGTGGATTATGTAACCTTTAAATGTGTTTTATTTGGAGAAAACTTGACTTTCAAGTGAATACTTGCTGATGGGTAGCCTGTGATCTTTTTTCCCACTATAGTTTGAGCAAATTCCAAAATGATGACACCCTAATCATAAGTGCAGAGCTAAAACTGAACAGAGAAATATGGATGAAAGAAGTCCATGCTATTGGAGAAAGCAGAAGCTAGGCACTGGATAGGATAATTTTAACAGTGTCTAACAAATGGCCACAAAGTAGGTTAATGGCACTAAGAGTTACATCTAAAGCAAACACCGTGGGACTTAAAAATGCATAATAAATGGCTAACTATAATTAAAGGAGGTAAATAGTAGACTCTATTCCAAAAGGAGTAAATTGGAATCTACATACAAGGTAATCATGAACTTTTGCAATTCTTATATAAGATAATATAATGTTACTAATGTCCAACAAATGACCACAAAAATAGGGAAATGGGAATGAAGAGTACAACCAACATGAATACAATGTGGGAGTGCTAGTGCAACTCCTAGAAAGTGTCAAAAATAATACAAAGCAAGAAAACAACATAAGTATAACATAAGAACATATGTATAGTAGAAGAAATACATGTGGGAACCAAGAAAGAGATCAACCTTCAGATATCTATATGAACTTTGAAATGATGCAACCTTTACACCTAAGCTTATTGTTTTTGAAAAGGATATCATGTGCAGCATGGTATTTCCACAAGTCTCGATCTAAGTAGAGATTGTTGAGATCAAATGACCAAATTGATTTGCCAATATTTTCCCAGTCTACTACTTGGAACCAATGGCCATGGATTGTTCCAGGATAACCTAAATATGTTCCTTAAACCAATACTAAAGCCTCTAGTGGTTTCTGAATTATCTGTAGACCCTGGTTGGAAAACCCTAATTGGAAGAATGGTGGCATGGTAACCTAATAGAGTACATTATATGATGACATGAGAAGAACAAGGTCTTTAAAAAAAAACGTTTTCTAAATACACAATCATGAACACTCCTTGCAAGTGATACGTACCAATTGTACAAACACGTTCTCATGGAAACTTACACCACTAACCATTCCTTTATCTATTGTGCTATCATTTATATACCAAGAACAAAACCATACAAAACATAAGATGAAATTTAATAATTAAAAACAACCACAATTACATTTTTATTAACTCCATAAATTATGGTTGTAATTCCTCATCCATCAATCTTTGGATTCTCCTTGAAACTGAGTCAACTGTCTCAATGGAAATTGTGACTCTTGAGTCTTGAGTGAAGATATTTTATTGTATCCCTTGTCTTATCCATCACTTCAAAACATTCTCACTTGGATTCCTGGTGGCTTAGTTGAAGACACTTATTTTCATACATTCTTCTTACAGCATCTCTTGCCTGAAAAATCAAGTGTTAACAAACATGACAGTAGAATGGGGAAAGTGTGCATCATCTATGCTGAGAGAGAAATTTAAGCATCTACACTAGCATGCTTAAGACCTTCACAAAGGATGTACACAAAAAAATATTTGCACTCATAAACATCAAATATTACAAGACTGGTGTGGAAATCTTATTAGAGAAACCAAAAAGTTACGAGATAAAGGCATGTTTCATAATACCCAAAAGCTTACAAGATGCATGAGTCTTTTCCCTTCTACAGAGCTGATCCATCATAGTTTGTGCATGAGCTAGCATTACAATATTTCCAAAATTATTCCCTCTAAGAAGATAAAAGGCTTTCACTTAAAGTATTCAAACACCATACTAGACAATTCCATTAAGGAAGGCACTGAAATATCATGTGCAGGTCCATCAATCATGTTCAAGGTTGTAAATATGTTTGATATGGTAATCTTAGCTATTAATTTTATTGTCTTATCATTTATGTTGGGTCATTGTAGTGACCAGTGTTGGATCAGTTGATGAGAAGCTATAGGAGGCCTTAGGAGCTGTTCGGAGGAGCCTAACAAGGATTGTTAGGAAGCCCTAACCAGGCAGCTAAGGTGACAACAGGCACATCAGTCCAGAAGTGAAGAAAGGTGGGTTTTGTGGTGTTTTGAAGGATCAGTTTGGATCAGTCTACATTGTTGATTTTTGGGAGCCATTTGTTGGAGTTTCCTTGGGCATGAAGGAACTCCAACTAGGAGAAGATCCCACTATGGAGTGATGTAGGTGTCCTAGTGTGGACAAAGTTGTTGCAGCCTGTGGAAGCCGAGGAGGTAGGGTTGACATGGCATGTTAGAAGCCCTAACTAGTGGGCAGTTTCCACAGTGAAGATTGGCTCCTACATTTGTGCAATAGCTCATCTATTGCAGAGAAAAGGGCAGATTGGTGAAGTCTATTGGAAGCCATGTGTAAGGGTATCCTAGGTGTAAGGATGCCCTAACTAGGTGCAGATGCTACAATGTGGACTTGGTCACTCATGGACTATTGGAGGGCAACATGAGAGTGGACCAAGTGTGAACGTGGATTGGGCATTTAGGGTCTGTTGGAGGACAGCATGATAGTGTCCATGTTGGAACCCAGTGTGCAACACCTTGATGGACAAAGGTAGTTGCTAGAGAGGCAATTTTTGAAGCTCAAGGTTCTAATCAGCCAAGAGCAGTTTGTGGAGCCCGAGACTTGTGTGTGGAGAAGTACTTCTACAATATATGATCGGCAGTTTTCCTAGGCCGTGTTCATTGTGGTAGATGGGCATCTTGCAAAAATGGGTGGAAGCCCTTCGTGCCCTATGTTGGTCTTCATTGGACAGCGCAGGAAGACCATAGTGGGTTGAAGCCCCTGAGTAGTTGAGGAGAAACCGTGGGAAAATTGAGATTTGTTCACAACTGGAGTTGTGAACAACTCAACAGGAGTCTCGATGTGTTATGCCCTTGATGGAATAAGGCAAAACTAGTGAGTAGATTGACAGATGACCTTCAGTAGCTAGATGGAATTGGAGCATTGATAGAGGCAAGAGTTGCAGATCGAGAGCCGAAGGACCAGGCAGGTATAAGGTATGACCGAGAGGAGCCGTGAGAGCATCTACAACCAGATGGTCAGAGTATCTTATTTTGTATCTTATACTAGTGGATTTATGAGGGTCATTATCCCAGGTACGGGAGCCATAGATTGTTGTATTATATGTTGTTTAATATAATGAAGTTGGGTTGAAAATTTGTATATATTTTGTGCATATGTTATCTACTATTGTTTATATTCTTTTGTGCAAATTAGTTATGTTTAGACTCTTGGTTTGGTAGCATCAGAGATTTTTAAGACTCTATCCTATACCCAAGGTCGTGGAAAATCAACAAATTCAATAGTTTTTGGCCAAAACTGATGGATCTCTTTCATTGGATCTTCACAAATTGGACGATAAATTGTGAGATCCACCTCTGCTCCAAAGGATTCTTCATAGTAAATTTTTCATCATCAAAGGAACGAGAATATATTTTTCGAGAAGGCCCATGGTTTTGGGGATCTACAAGACTTTTTGTTACCACATGGTTTCCAGATTTTGATGCAAACACAATGGTAGTCTCAAGAATGCCAGTGTAGGTCAAGTTTCATAATATTCCCCTACACTTCTGGCATCATAAGTACTGGAAGGCATTGGGAACCTCTTAGGGTGATACATAAAGACAGATAGACAAAGACTTAAAGAGGGGATCTACACTTTTGCTAGAATTTATGTGGAGGTGGACCTTAGCAAAGGATTGCCAGATCACATCCTTTTGACACACAACAAGCAATGCCGAACATAGTTCCTTGATTTTGAGAACACGACCTTCAAATGTTGAATATGTCAACAAATGGTTCATCTTCAAAATACATTTCTTGATGCCAAGAAAGAGCCACGAAGGAAGAAGAAACCTAGAAAACAACCCAAAGGATAGAAATTTCCACTGCATTTGCCTGAGGACGAAGAGGAGGAAGAAGAAACGGACCCCTTTACCAATGAAGAAGTGCAGAATCCATAAGAAAGTGTAGAAAAGGAGGAATCAAATCATGAAGCGGCAGAATACCCACACCCAACAGTGCAGCCGAAGAGGATTCCAAAAGAAAAGGAGCTAGGGGGTATCAAATGTCACCATGCATCTAAAAGCTCGGACTCATATAAGGAAAATCAAAGAAAATATGTAGAGAACCAGCTGGCACTTGTATCAACCACCCTATCTCAAGGAGAATGGTAGAAAGTAGAAAAGAAGAAATGGAGAAAAGGGTAGCCTGTTTCTCTTCATATTAAAGTAGTTTATTTATTGGCTCTATGATCACCAGTCTTGACTGGCTTGATGGAATGCTTTGCAAGCATCTACAACATGTAATTTTGTTTTCATTAATAAAATTACGATTTTTCTTGGGGAAAAAAATTGCATGCCAAGACTTGCATACTAGACAGAAGGTAAAATGCATAGCTTGTCAGTCCTAGGGGAAAGGGTTACAACATGATTCACTTTACCATCATTTTTTGTTGTGCATACTGCACCAAATTGTTTAGCCATATGCCACAAAGGGTGAAGATGCAGCTACACTTCTCGAACTGGACAAACCCTATTGAAAACCACTTTACAATTTTTGAAAACTTTTTGTTGTTCAACTGCAAGAAATCCCAGACATCCACTTCATGCAACTGTTTGTTTGAGAAAAAATTATGGTTAATTTTCTCAATCACCTATGTTTGAATTAAAGGGTATATGTATTATAAAAGCAACCATACAGTGAAAACTCGGGAAATTTCTCTAAATTTTGAGGTGTCACAAACACACTGTGTGTTAGAGATTATTTTTTAGCATCTCACTGCTAAAGAAGATGCCAGTGTTCCATCCTCTAGCTTCTCATCAACATCTACTTCTAACAGTGACAACCCTAGAAATCCAAATTGGCACCTACTATAGGGAGAACACATGTATTTATACATGGTAGTATTTCAGTTTTAGGAACAATAACATATATCTTTAACCACCACTTTTGAAAGACAAAAATTAACAATTGTAAGGTCTTGATTGGACACTAAAAAAGAATTGAAATGAACTTACCTTTCGACCACAATTAAATTATATCTACGATCAAGTCAAACCCTTGCAGAATCATCAATAATTACTACTATAGATTCAATTCCAAAAACACCATCTAGATATTTACTTTTAGGTGGCCTATCATCTCCATCTAGATCAGCCTCATCACCATTCAAAATAACACATTCTGCAAATAAAGTTCATGTGGGATCAAGTACTTTGGCCATCTTTGTGGCATAAACTTTGTTGCATATTGTATAAACATGTAGTTCATACAGCTTTCTTTCCTACAACATAAAATATCAAAGAATGAAATAATAGATTCATCTATTAGCATACACAAGTTGTCAATACCACATTGTAAATCGAATGTTTCCTATAAGAACTACAGTTTGCAAGGATATTAATAGTTCAACCCAAATATTAGGAAAAGAGGACTACATTGTTTTTTGCTGCGTGTTTCTAAGTTGCGCTGCTAGGTCAAGTTACTGAGCAGCGTGGCTACCCCATACGGCGGCCTTCCTAAGGCCTGATCCCATGGAGACGCAGGGCTCTCCCAAGGAGCCCCCATTGCCGCCTTCTTCCCCTGCTATTGATGCATTTAATCAGCTTTTGGCTGGTTTTCCTCTGAAGAAAAAAAGTGAAGCAACTAAATTCGTTAAGAAGCTCAAAGATGTCCAAGAAATCTCTTTGCCTCCAGAGACCCACATCCAAGTAGCTTTGTCTCTGGCTGATCGTGGTCTCATTGGCCAATTCACGGGGCTTTGGCCTTCTCCGAAAACTACTGAGCAATGGGTCAATAGGAACTGGGCTCCTCTGATCAAGCAAAGTGTTACATCTTACTTTCTCGGGCGAGGGTTCTTCCTCTTCGAATTCTCTTCCAAAGAAGACAAATATTTGATCTTCCAAAATGGGCCATATTTCATGGGCCCTCAGGGCCTCTATCTGAACAAATGGACTTTGGATTTTGATCTAGCAGTCGATGTTCCCAAGGCTGTCCCGGTGTGGGTTCGGCTCCCGAATCTCGCAGTTCATTGCTGGAACTGGCACTCCTTGAAACACATCGGCAACGCTCTTGGGAAATTCATAGATCGGGCAAACAACAAGGACCAATATGACTACGCTAAAATCTACGTAGAGGTAGATCAAGAGGTGGGCCTCCCAGAGGCAATCAAAATCAATGTTGGCAGCTGGTCTCATCTGCAGATCTTGGATTATGAACAGCTGCCATTAAAATGCAGGAAATGCCAAGTTCATGGACACTTTGCTAGAAACTTTCCATCCAACGCAGAGCCATAGAAAGGAAATGAAGAGGGTTGGAATCAAGTCAAGCGTACAAAGATCAATCAAAAAGGTCAAAAACCGGGAGGACCCAATGGAAAAGGCCCTCTTCAAGCCAATGCTCAGCGCCCCTCTCCCAAAAAGGCACAAGAAAATAAATTCGATCCTCTAAGCCAGCAAACAGAAGCAATTCAGGAGATCGAGACCCAAAAACCAGTCTCTCCAAGCAAAGGCACTCCCTCAACCTCCCCTAAAGGAACAAGTGCTGAAGATCCCAAAGGCATGACTATAGAAGATGAGGAAGAA
The DNA here is from genome assembly GCA_034641835.2 of Pinus albicaulis. Classification (NCBI taxonomy): domain Eukaryota; kingdom Viridiplantae; phylum Streptophyta; class Pinopsida; order Pinales; family Pinaceae; genus Pinus; species Pinus albicaulis. The sequence continues at coordinate 915,999,674 of CM076569.1, forward strand.
GAACAGGAAACGGACGAGTCAGAGGAGGAAGGAGAAATTGGAGAGTCTCAAACCTCGGTAAGGAGATCCACAAGAGGTCGCAAAACTGACAGGGAAAAAAGAGAGCAAGAGACTTACAAAGACAAGCTTCAGGGCAGCCAGCCAACTCTGGAAAAACTGCTAGCCTCAAAGCCTAGGATGACGAAAAATCAGCCTCAAGGCTCCAAGGGAGACCATCAGAAACATAAATAATGAAGGTCATCTCAGGGAACTGTAGAGGTATGGGGAGAAAAGTTAAGGAAGAAGCCATTAGAAGCTTAATAAGAACAGAATCTCCAGACATACTTCTCTTCCAAGAGACCAAGCTGGAAGACGCAGTCTTCCTGCATGCAAGTAAGAAACTTTGGATCAAAAGAGAAGCAAGAGAAATCTCTGCTCGGGGAGCCTCGGGAGGGCTTGGCACTCTATGGATTGCCAAAAAATTTGCATTCATCTATGAGGCTAGCAACACTCATTGGTTGCTGCTTAAAATGCAGAATCTGGACACCAAAGAAATTTTTTGCCTTTTCAATGTTTACTCTCGAGTCAATGTTGGGGAAAAAAAGGACTGATGGAATTCTATAAGGTAGCAAGCAGACTTGGAAAACCTGGAAAATATAATTATTGTTGGAGATCTCAACCTCACTCTTCACTCGTCTGAAAAAGGAGGAGGCACCATAGTCCGAGATCTAGCAAGGGAATGGGCGGAGGATCTTATGCAGGATTGGGAGTTGCTGGATATCAAACCTTCCTCTGGTAAGTACTCTTGGTCTAACAAAAGAGCTGGTCCAGGTCACATTGTTGCCAGATTAGATATATTTTTCATCCAAAGCTCCTTTCTGTTACTAGGATTAGAACCTAGAATGCATATTCTCACAAACAGCATCTCGGACCATAAGCCCATAAATATAGAACTCCTGTCCCATCAAGATCTGGGTCATATTCCTTTCAGATTTAGTCCCCTGTGGGTCAAGGAGCTAGATTTCATGCAATTATTCAAGGACTGTTGGAGACAGCCAGTCAAAGGATCTCCTTTCTTTGTTTGGGAGGAAAAGCTTAGAAGGGTGAAAGGAGCTCTAAAACAATGGGCCAAAACCCTGTCCAATCCTGCTTCAGAAAGGAAAACCATCAAAGCTTCTCTAGCCTCTCATCAACTTCAAATAGAGAACGCTATAGTCACAGAGGAGCTACTAGATCAAGAGGCTCAGCTGCAGCAGAGTCTTCGTAAGGCCTGTTTAGCCGAAGAAGAATATTGGAGATTAAAATCTCCAAATCTCTAGCTCAAAGCAGGGGACAGAAATTCTTCTTTCTTCCATAAACAAGCCCAGGCCAGGAAATGCTTCAACACGATATCTGAGATCAAGGAGGATAACGTTACCCACAAGGAATTTGAGGACATCAAGAAAGCAACCTTTTCTCATTTTCAAAACTTGTATAGTGAGGACACAGATCCAGACCAATATTCAGATCTGTTAGACATTGTTCCATCTTCAATCTCTCCTCGTATGAATGAGATCCTTGAGGCCAAAGTTTCCAAAAAAGAAGTTAAAAATGCCCTTTTTGCCATGGATTCGGATAAGGCCCCTGGACTAGATGGCTTTACTGCTAGGTTCCTACAAGTTTGTTGGCTGATAGTTGAAAAGGACCTATTCAAAATGGTCCAAAAATCTCAAGATAGTCAGAAAATCGGAGGCAGCACAAACTCAGCTTTCTTAGCCCTCATCCCCAAGGAGAAAGGCGCCAACAAATTCAACAGATTCCGTCTGATCTCCTTATGCAATACAGGGTACAAGCTAATCACCAAAGTAATTGCAAATAGACTGAAGCTCATCCTTCCCAAAATCATTCCGGAGAACCAAGGAGGCTTCATCCAAGGCAGGCAGATCGTGGACAACTTCACCCTTGTACAAGAGGCAATTCACTCAAGTCTGCATCGAAATGAACAAGGTATGGTTATCAAACTCGACTTAGCAAATGCTTTTGATCGAGTAAATCATAGCTTTCTATTAAAATTCATGAGAAATTTTGGTTTTGGAGTAAACTTCATTAAATGGACCCGGGCATGCATCTCGGAGCCATGGATTGCACCTCTAGTAAATGGCAGAGCCACTGAATTTTTTAAAGATTTGAGAGGGCTTAGGCAAGGGTGCCCACTCTCCCCTCTACTCTTTTTCATCCAAGCCTCTGTCCTCAGTTTTATTTTCGACAAAAATATGCAAGATCAAGATATTAATGGACTGTCTGTAGCAAGAGGGGTCAAAAACATAAATCACGCCGTATTTGCAGATGACACCCTGTTATTGGGAGCTGCTACTCTTTCCTCAGCCATCAAATTTAAAGCATTTCTGGATGAATTCTGTGAGGCCTCAGGCAGCGTCTTAAATAAGAACAAATGTCACATCTACAATTGGAACACATCGCCCAGATTTCTCTTTGCTATTTCTAGATGTTTGGGCTTTGCAGCCTCCTCTTCTTGGACCTCTTTCAAATACTTGGGCCTCCCTGTTTATCATAAAAGATCTGTAAGTACTGGCTTCCACAACTTGAAAAATTCAAGACCAGGATCCAAGCCTGGGGATACTCCTGGCTCAACATGGTTGGTAAATCTGTCTTAATAAAATATGTGCTCACCAGTCTCCCTCTATTTCAATTTGTTGTGCTTCTCGCTCCGGCAAGCATCTTAAAAAAAATGGAGTACATTCGGAGGTTCTTTTGGAAGGGAGGCAAACAGAATGAAAACAAACTTCCCCTTGTCAGTTGGGAAACCATCTCCAAGCCATTGTGGGAGGGTGGTTTGAATTTCAAAAACCTCTATCAGCAGAATATAGCTATGGGAGCGAAGATAATTTGGAAGATCATTGTGCCCAAGCCAGGCTGGGCTCAATTGGCTCTCTGGAAAAAATATTTCAAAGGTCCTCATTCTAGCTGTTTGGACAACTTGATCCATTTTCCTAACTCGTCTTTCCTCAAACTGTATGCTAAAGCTGCTCCTCTAGTCAATGCGCACTCCTTCTGGATTCCAGGAAATGGTAAAAATATAAACATATGGACAGATAAAATTATGAATATGGATCCCATTGAAGACAGATCCTCCATTAGAGCGTTGCGCTGCTGGATGGAAGGAGAGGGGTTGCGCTCGTTGTGGGATATCTCGCTGTGGAGCGATTCTGATTGGGCAGGATGGACATGTATTATCGTGCCATCTCACCTGCATAATGAATGGACCACGCTGCTTGATATCCTTCATGGTTTGGCGCCTTCACACATAAGGAAAAGAGATTTGAGAGGCTGGGGGCCGAATACCAGAGGGTACGCGGTCTCCATGGGATATGCTAAGCTGAGAGAGAGACCTTTCGTTCCCCCTGACCCAGCACCTTGGCATGGTGTCTGGCGTTTTCCTTCGTGGCCCAAAGTAGACTTCTTTGCTTGGCTTCTATGTCATGGTAAAATCCTCACGTATGACATCCTGCAGAAGAAAGGGTTCCACGGCCCCTCCAAATGTTTGTTGTGTAATGAAAATGCAGAGAGTGTTGTCCACTTAATGCTTGAATGAAAATTCTCTATGCAAATTTGGTCCACCTTCATTCACAATCTGGATCCCAGCATTTCACTCCCTTTCTCCACTGTTGATCTATTTTCTAAATGGGCGAACAGGTATCCTGGTCCTCCACCTAAAAACCAGATAATCAAAGCTGCATGGTCTGTCCTCCCAAAGGTAATTTGCTGGCAGATCTGGCTTGAACGAAATAGAAGAATCTTCAGAAATACTGAACAGAATCACAAGGCATTAGAAATCAAGATTAAATGTCACCTAAAAGAGTGCTTGATTGATATAAAAGATGATTCTAATCTCAGCCAACAGGACATTGCTTGGGGTTCTTTTCTTGATTTGAAATTTCAAACCGCAGTTAGGAACGTCCCTCCTCCCAAAGACTGGCAAATAAGAAAATCTGAAACAGACTTTCAAGACTGGCTTACATCACATTCAAGACACTCCCTCTTTTTTGATGGGGCAGCAAAGGGAAATCTGGGCAAAGCTGGTGCAGGAGGCGTTGTTGTAAACCCAGTTGGGGAAAAAATTCATTATTTTCCTTGGCGGCTAGGTCATTCAACCAGCATTCAAGTTGAGGCTTTGGCTCTCTTTCAAGGTCTCAAGCTTCTCAAAGATTTAAACATAAGTGAAGCAAATTTTATTGGTGATTCCCAGATCATCATAAATGCAATGGTCTCCAACTCTCCAGCGTTGGACCTTAAACTTGCAAGGCTAATAGCCAGAATTAAGTGCTTGGAAAACGCTTTTCAGAAGCTGAATTACTATCATGTGTTGAGAACTCATAATAAAGAGATGGACTTGGAAACCAAAAAATTTTCCCTCCTCTCTGCTAGGGCCAAGATGAAAGACAAAGAAGAATCATGGGAATCCATTCCATAAGCTGACTTGTTGCCATGTATTACTGCTTACTCTTAAATCAATTTGTATGTATCTTCAAGTTGGGGAAAATATCTGAAATTGAATCTATAGTTACCTCATCAAGGAGAAAGTCTCCAAGCTTTAGCTGCATTCTCAACCTTAGCGGTGAGGTGCAATAGGATTTAGACATCCTCAATGTAACCAGATTTTCGGCATTCAGGCCAAGTTTAATATAATACTCCATAACCGTTACTGTAAAAAAAAAAATAGTTCAACCCAAATTATACTAACCTTGTCCAAATAATTTCAGATGCTAGGCCACAATTTAGTCCACATTCCTATATAAGGAAAGCGAAAAATCTGATGTTGAGGTTTCTCTTGGTCTTGCTCCTGCTTCCTTAGCATTTCCTTGTGCACATGATCTATTTCAATAAATTGTTGGAAAAAAATAATCATGAATTAGAAACATTTATATACACACATTATCATGAATCAGTTTATTTACTTCATATCCCTCTTTGCCTAGGAATTACCAAAATTATAACAAGATGGTTTATATTTTTATGACACCTTAGTTGAATTTAGAAGTGTGTAATCATGGTCCAAAACAAGGAAAAGTTTCTTAGTGCTAAGCATCCTATTTTTTTTGTCAATCTTTGTGCTCATGGTCCAAACAAGGAAAAGTATGGGGCAGTGTGTGCTAGGTACTCCATCTTGCCACTAATTTATCCATTATCCGGTGCTCTGCGATCTTCTATAACAGCTGGGGCCTCACTAGGAATGCGCATGTACGGTTTGATGTGTTATAAAGAAACAATGTAGTTTGCAAGTGTAAATTTGTTATGTATACTTTCAACAAACGATCTATTCAATGATAGACCATAAGAGAAGGCCATCCTAATGAAACTTGCACTAGTTCAAATTTTTAGAAATGATAATCTTATACATAAAAACATTCAACAATAGCAGAAATCACCAACAGTTGACATTTAATTTCATTGTTCATACCAAGATTGACGCTGCCCAGTGGAAGTAGAACCATAACAAGAGCAGAGGAGGAAAGAAGAGTTGCATTTAACACCTCTAGATGCTGAATCAACCATTCAATGGCTCAGAAACTGTAGAAAAAGGGGCTCGAGTTTTTGTCAATAATGTCTATGTTCTTCTTCAATAACTGATCCTCAACCCTGAAAGCCCTAATGGTCATTCCTCTTACTATGGACTCGCCGGAATGATTTTCAATGGGTGATTTCATTGTACCATTTAGTCTCATCAGTTCTTTAGCAAAATAAAAATAGTCTTCTCAAATACCACTGTGTTGTCTCCTGAACTGTGCATCGTAGGCATGCCATTGCCCTCATTCTTCACGCCACTCTCCATAGAGGTAGTGCGTTGAACCTTCTTCAAAATTTTGAATGTGATTGCGGCTTAATAAGGCACGAAGTAGGGCATGCGTTCATCCGTTATTTTGCAGAAGCAAAATAGTCTTCTCAAATACCACTGCATCGTCTCCTGAATTGTGCATCGTCAGCATGCCATTGCCCTCATTCTTCCCGCCACTCTCCATAGAGATAGTGGGTTGAACCTTCCTCAAATTTTTGAATGTGATAGCAGCTTCGTAAGGCACGAATTAGGGCACCATTTTTGAAAGCTACTAGAATCTCTGTGTGATGGTGCGATTACGGCTTCATAAGGCACAAATTAGGGCGCCAGTTCTGAAATCTGTTAAACTCACTGTGTGATGCTGTGATTGCTGCTTAAGGCGGGAATTGAGGCTTCAATTTTGAAAGCTATGGTGTGATTTCTGCTTAAGGCGGGAATTGAGGCTCCAATTTTGAAACCTATTAAATTCTCTAATGGCTTTGAAAAATAATGTTGATGGTCTTTACTTGTCCTGTTTTCAAAAATGTTTATCATTTATTGTTTTCTGGAACAAAATTTGAATGCATATTTTAATTTTGAGTGATGTGGAAAATTAAACTTTATATGTGTAAAGAGAGACAATCAATTTAGATATATAAGGAAGGGTAAAATTTATAGTAGAAAAAATTCCATGATAAGGGGTTTTTCAAAGAATTTTGTGGAGAAATTTTGATAAGAGGGGTAATAAATTAGGGTAAAAAAGATTATTAAGGGAAAAATATTAATAGGTTGGTTGGTTTAATTTGTTTATTATTAATGTTATAATATTTGTTTATTTTTTAAATTTTTCTACCTAGGTTCAAATTCCTAACAAGACATTTTTCCTATCTTTATAACACTTGAAAGGTATAAGCCTCCAAGGAGTAGGACTGTTGAGCCTCAAATTTGTGCTTTCCTTCACCTCATTTTACCTCATTCTCCCTTTTCCATTTCTATTTTAAACCCAATTGATCAATAAAAATAGTTAAAATTACTTCTAGAATGGTTTACATGACTGACTTGTTGAATTTTGTGATTGTTGCCATTGTTAAGCATTTTGACCGGAACTAGCTGCAGAATGCAGACATTCCGTAACTAACCGGCGATTCTGCAGCTACCCTCATGTTTGAGTATGTTCCAGGTGGCCTCTTGAGGAAAAACGCATATGGGCATGATCCACGTCGTGCCTACATGGTTTGTTGCTCATCATGGAAGAGGAAATGAATTCTGGGTACGGTTATGCACGTGGGAACACATTTGTGAAGGAAGACTCCTACTAGGACTGTCTCAGTCCATATGTCTTTTCTTCTTCACGTAGCCACCTCAAAGACTCCTAAGATGATTCGGATAAGGAAAGACATTATTCCTAAATTGTTGTAATTATTGTTACTGGCATTTACTTTATAAACTCTTGAGTAGACCGAGAGCTTAGTTAGAGATTTTGTGTTAGATTTGCTGCTAGATTTTGTGTAAACTCTGTGTTACGTCCTTGAAAACACAGAGTGTTATGTTCGAACTATTGCATTGTTAATGGAGCAGACAAAGTTATTCTGAAGGCGTGATTTGATTTGAAGTTGAATGCCGTCAAGTGGTAGAGGGCCCCGGCCTCTTGCACGGATTTCTTTTGCGTAAACTAGATAAGTTTTTCCTAGCTGCTTTTACGTTTTGCATTTGAATTGGTAGTTGTTTTGTTTTATCTACTGTAGTCGTATTCGTTCCAGTTTTTCCACAAGAAGACACTCTTCCAACAGACCAAAATGATGAATGTTTAATGACTATGGTATTGTAGGATAGGAGTTAAATTTGTATTTGTTTTAACTAGCTACTGTAGTCATAATTCGTTCCAACTCTTCCACAAGAAGACACTCTTCCAATAGACCAAAATGATGAATGATTAATGACTATGGTATTGTAGGATAGGAGTTGAATTTGTATTTGTTTTTAACTAGATACTGTAGTTATATTCATTCCAGTTCTTCCACAAGAAGACATTCTTCCAACAGATCATAACAATGAATGATGAATAGCTATAGTTAATGTAGGAATTAGTTGTAGTTTTTTCTATTCACTATCACAGTTACACTTGTTCTAATCACTCTTCCACAAGAAGAAATTCTTCCAATACATCCTTAAGAAGTTCAAGACATGACCGTGATAATGAAAGATTTAGTTGTTTGTTTGTACTAAGTATCATCTCTGATCTTGCTCTTAAACGCTTGCCCAAGACATCATAATGACGAGTAGGGTATGGGTGTGATAACTTAGTTTTTCATTTGCTTTCAGCTCATTTGCTTTCAATTGCATACAAGTCCACAGTCAGAATTGTTCTACCTCTTCCACAAGAAGGAACTCTTCCAAAATATCACTAATGATGAACAAACAGATTGTGTAACTTCATAGAATAATGCATGTTAGTTAGAATGCTCCGGAGTTTCATTTGCATTTAATTCATGTTCAGTTACTTTGTTTCAAGTTTGATGATGACTTATCGTTCAACATTGTTCTAGTTTAGAAACATCTTAGATCCATTCTTAAGTTAACTCATTGCACTTACATCTCATAGTCACACTGTCATTCTTTGCACAATAGATTATTTTAGTTGTTAGGATTCACAAGACAGCCTTCATTATTCACAAATATCTTTTTGTTCTGAAAACTACAAGTGATCCATAAACATAGGAACAGAAGATAACATCACTATAAGGTCTGAAATCTCTCTGCAATCTCCTCATCATTTTATGAACAAAGCTCTTCCTCAAAAGAACTACTTTGAACAAGAAACCAATAACTCTTTGAGTATAGGTTCTGAGACATCCAATTAAATTGCAGAATAGAACTAGGAATTAGTCATGGAATAGATGAGCTTAGAACAGAATGTTGCACCATGATAAAATTAGTGTTTAATTGTCTAGTTAGAGAACTTGCATATTTAGTGATCATTTCTCAAGTTTAGTTTGTGTCATTTGCCTAAGAAGTCATTATCAAGCTTTTGTTTCTATTTAGTCATAGTTTAGATTTTGCTTCAGTATTTCTAATTGCATTTGCCATTCCATACATTAGATTTAACTCTGTTTTGACCACCAACTTCTTTCCATTAGTTTTCTAGGCAGTTTCATTGTGAACATAAAACACCAAAAGACCAAAAACATCACAAATCATCACAAAAGACCAAAAAAATCACAAAACCACATACAACGCATTAGGAAACAAGCACCTAGGTACATATGGTACACTTCACTTTAGCAGTTTACAAATCCTGGTTGACAATTAAATGAGCTCAGTTTAGGAGGCTAGATTGAGACCCAACATTTTGGCGCCGTTGCCGGGGAAGTGAAAACTAGGTAACCTTTGTTTCTTAGCATCCAAAAACAATTTTATGCGTAGGGAGAGAGATTCAAGGGGAAGATTTATAAGCAGCAGAGGCAGAAGTTTGATATCTAGAACACCACTTGTTTCATCTAGATCCAGAGCTATTACACCTTCAACTCAAACCCATCTTCCATCCTTTACTGATCCTGGACTTCTAGAAGATCTAAGGTCACCTATTCCATTAGAGAAACCTTCCACTTCATCCACTGAACCTACCATAGAAGAAGATCCCAAAACTCTTGTTGAGGATACAAACCTTTCTACTTCCACAGGAGAGTCAACCATGGCAGAAGAAGGAGGAGGAGGAGTTGTTAATGGAGAACACACATTATTTGGAGGAGGTAGAGGTAGAGGTAGAGGTAGAGGAGAAGGAGGAAGAGGTGCAGATGGAGGAAGAGGTAGAATAGGAAGCTCTTTTGGGTTCCCTATACTTGATGAAGAAACTAATACAACCATGAAAAACATTTCACCTTCTGTCCTTCCGAACTTCTATGGACTTAAAACTGAGGATCCTGAAACTTTCTTATTCGAATTTGAAGTGCTGTGTAGAACTTATGACTATCTTCAAGATGCTCAAAAATTGAAATTGTTTCCTTCAACTCTAAAAGGATCAGCATTGAAGTGGTTTATGAGTTTAAACAGTAGTTCCATTAGAACATGGGAAGACATGAAACAAGCATTTCTAGAGAGATACTTGGATTATTGTATGCCGGTTAATCATAAGGAAGAAGTGTTCAAGATGTTACAAAAAAAAGATGAAAACTTAGAAGATTTGTTGGAAAGATTTAAATACAACATAAAAAGGGCACAAATGGAAAACCTAGATCAAGACACTTTAAAATCTCTTTTGTTGAAAACCATTAGGGATGAATGGTTGGATATCCTTAACATGATGGGAAAAGGGGATATATCACAACTCACATTACCTGAAATATCCGAGTTATGTATCAACCTTTCCAGAGGGAAATCTAAAACTGCCAAAGGTCCAAGAGATCCTGCTCTTGCAAGGGCAAGTAAATTTGCTTCTGGGACAGTAAGTAGATCAGAAATAGGACATATGCTTGATGATTTTAAATCTGATATCTTAGGGAGTCTTAGTGAACAAATAGACACCCTCAAGATACAAAACAAGCAAAAGGCTGAATCTGATGCCTTGGAAATCTTTTGTCCCAAATGTAGGAAGAAACATGCCTTGAGAGAGTGTCCTCTAGATGTAAAAGTTGTAGAAACCCGTGTTATTTGTTCTGAGAAGCATGAGACCAAGAATTTTCCTTCTCTTCCTGGTCTCAAGGTTGTTTTTCAGGAAGAAATTCCTACAGATTCCATAGAGTCTCTTAATTTTGTATCTAGAAGACCTTGGCAGGGATCTCAGACACAAGGATTCCATGATCAAATGTATAATCAACCTCCACCTTGGAATTCTTGGCAGCAACCTTGGCCCCAATTTCAAAATAAATCTCAAGCTTGGGCACAAGGATCACAAGGTCCCTATGGAAGATACTCTCCATATTATCAGTATCCACCATCCTATCCACCATATCCACAATTTTATCCTCAAAATCCTCAACAAAATTTTCCTCAAAATCTTCAACAAAATTTTCAACAAAATTCACAACAACATCATTTGAACCAACCTCATCAAAATCAACCACTTCCATTACCATTCCCTCAAAAATCCAATCAATTACCAGCTCAGCCCATACCAAACCCCAATAATAAGAATCCTCATAATACATACATGATAGAAGGACAACAATTTCCAACTTATTTAATTACTCCTCTAGACCTTAGTGATGTTCAACTTAGGTCTCGAAGGATACTTGAGAAGAGGAAACCTTCTGTGATCATACAAGAACAAGATAATTCTGAGGAAGACTCCCTGCGGGTTAATAAAAGTCTTGAGGAAGGTACATCCTTTCAAGGCCAAAACATTGAAAAACTGAAACAAAAAGATCCAATAAATCCAACTCCAGTATTAGAGCAACCATCCACATTTACTTCTATACCTCCCTTTCCGGAAAGACTACAAATTGATAAAGGTGTAGAAAAACAAATAATGGTGCCTAATTATGATTTCTTAGATGAATTGAGAAATGTTTGCATTAAAATTCCATTATTGCAAGCCATCAAAGAAATCCCAATTTTAGCCAAAAAAATAAAGGAGTTGAGTATGAAGACAACAAGAAAAAGAATAAGAGAAACCAAGAAAATTCAACTGGTAGGACAAATAGCAGACATTATGATGGGCAAGATTGCTATTCCAAAGTATCTTGACCCAGGAAATCCAGTTGTCAAAATTCACATCAATGGAATTGAAATTCAAAACACACACATTGATTTAGGAGCAGCAATAAATATCATGAGTAGACAAATCATGGACAAACTGAAACTTCCTAATCTTCTCTTTACACCCACACTATTACAATTAGCAGATAGATCTGTGATTAGACCATATGGGGTAATAGAAGACATTCCAGTGTCCCTAGACTCTTGGGAGTACCCTGTGGATTTCATGATCCTGACACCCAAGAATAATCTAGGAGGCCATCCTGTTATACTAGGAAGACCTTGGTTGGCTACAGCTGATGCTTTTATTAGTTGTAGGTCCGGAGATATGTATATTTCTGATGGTAGTTCAACAAAGAAATTCACTTTATATCCTCCAGCTAGGACAATTACAGATCTAGATGACACTCAATGGATAGAGGATGAAGAATACTTACAACCACTCTTCACAATTTCAGAAATTAGTGAAGATAATCAAATTCTGAATACTCTAGAAAACTTTGAATCTTCTCCAGAACACAAACAAGAATCATTTCAAGAGGGATTCAATATTGAGTTCTTGTCATCTAGGCAGATGTCTCTTCATTCTATGGACAAATTTGGCAGCTCTACAAGTGAAATTTTTCCAAGCAAAACCTTGAACATAAACAAAAACCTAGAAAAATCTCAACAAGAAGAGTTAGTCAAAGTATTACAGAGACATTCTTCTGCATATGCATGGGAATACACCGACATGAAAGGGATAAGTCCCAAGACTTGTACTCATCACATCTATATAGAGGCAAATTGCAAACCAATCAGACAGCCTCAAAGACGGATGAATCCAAATCTTAGGGAAATTGTCAAGGAAGAACTGCAAAAATTATTAAATGTTAATTTCATCTATCCTATTTCAGATAGTCAGTGGGTTTCTCCTTTAGTGATTGTGCCTAAGAAAAATGGAAAATGGAGGGTGTGTGTTGACTACCGAGAACTGAATAAAGCTACTCTTAAAGACCATTTTCCTTTACCTTTCATAGATCAAGTATTAGATACATTAGCAGGTAAAAAGTACTTTTCATTCCTAGATGGGTTTAGTGGTTACAATCAAATCCAAGTAGCACTTGAAGACCAAGATAAACCCACATTTACTTGTCCTTGGGGTACCTATGCCTACCGAGTATTGCCATTTGGATTGTGCAATGCACCTGCAACATTCCAAAGGGCAGTATTAGGAATTTTTTCTGATCTAATACATGACTGTGTAGAGGTGTACATGGATGATTTCACAGTTTATGGGAATACATTTGAAGAGGCTTTAGAAAACTTGGAAAAAAGTCTTAAAAAGATGTCAAGAAGCAAACCTTTCACTTAGTCATGAAAAATGTTTTATGATGTTTACTGAAGGTATTGTTTTAGGGCACCACATTTCAGGGGATGGGATTAGAGTAGATGAGGCGAAAGTTGAAGTTATTTCTAACCTATCCATTCCAAATTGTCAAAAAGATGTTAGAAGTTTTCTAGGATTTACAGGGTATTATCGGAGATTTATAGAAAACTTCACCAAAATAACATCTCCTCTCTTCAAATTACTCACCAAAGATTGTGAATTTAAATGGACTTCTGATTTCCAGTTAGCTTTTGAAACCCTGAAAACCAAAATTTCTGAAGCACCTATATTAAGGGGACCTAACTGGAAGTTACCTTTTCATATCTCGACAGATGCTTCCGATACAACTCTGGGAGCAGTATTGGGACAGAAAGATTTAATTCCCTATGCCATCTATTATATCAGTAAAAATTTGACTCCTGCAGAGTTAAACTATACTGTAACTGAAAAAGAGTTTTTAGCCGTTGTTCATGCCATTAACAAGTTTAGACACTATATAACAGGCTATGAAACTTTTATTCACACTGATCATTCTGCAATTATATACTTAATGAATAAATCAATCACTAATAGCAAAATTATAAGATGGTTGTTATTATTGCAAGAATTCAACATTACTATTCTAGATAGGCCTGGAAAACAAAACACTGTGGCTGATTTCCTGTCTAGAATTCAAAATATCAAAGATGACACTCCGGTTGAAGATCAATTTTCTGATGAATATCTTTTTGCAATCTCTACTCAAACTCCATGGTTTGCTGATATTGCCAATTATTTAGTTTCAGGAAAATTTCCTTCAATTATGAATGCAAGGAATAAAAGAAAAATCATTAATGATAGTGCAAGATATTCATGGGTCGCTAATGAGTTGTACAAGACAGGTCCAGATTTGATCATTAGAAGGTGTGTTCGTGAAGATGAGATGCCCGAAATTCTCAAGGCATGTCATGATGAACCTTGTGGCGGACACTTTGCAGATAAGAGGACAGCCTATAAGATCCTTAATTTAGGATATTATTGGCCATCTTTGTTTAAAGATGCAAGGGAGTGTGTCAAAAGGTGTGACAGTTGCCAAAGGGTAGGGAAACCTTCTCCTTCAGGTGAGATGCCATTACAACCTCAGGTACACATTGAACCTTTTGAAAAATGGGCTTTGTATTTTGTAGGACCTATTAGTCCTCCATCAAGACAAAAGAAATATATATTAGTTTGCACTGATTATGTTACTAAGTGGGTAGAAGCTAAACCATTACTTGTTGCTAATGAATCATCTGTAGTTACTTTTATTTTTTAGGATATTTTTACTCGTTTTGGTGTCCCAAGGGAAATTGTTACAGATCAAGGAGCTCAATTTACATCAAGGCTAGTGGAGCAAATGATGGAGAAGTACAAAATCATACATAGAAAATCTACTCCTTATCATCCACAAGAAAATGGTCAAGTGGAATCTACTAATAAGGTCATTGAAGGAATCCTAACAAAGACTGTTCATTTACATAGAAGAGATTGGGTAGATAGGCTTCCTGAAGCCTTGTGGGCCTATAAAACTACATGGAGAAACACAACAGGCCATACTCCTTATGAGCTTGTTTATGGAAAGCAAGTTTTGTTTCCTATAGAGTTCCAAATCCAAACATTCAAGATGGCAGTTCAGCTAGGACTTGATCTAACGAAGGCACAAAAGCATAGACTGGAGCAAATTAATGAATTGGATGAGATCAGACAAGATGCAGTTCAGAAAACAAGTCTAGTCCAACAGCAAAGGGCTAGATGGCATGACAAGTACATCAAGGAGAAGAAATTCAAAGAGGGTTACTGGGCTCTCTTGTTTGATTCAAAATTCAAGGATTTTCAAGGGAAATTTCAGACACATTGGCTTGGGCCATATGAAATTGTTCGAATTTTTTATAATGGGGCAGTAAAAATCAGAACTATAGATGAAGAGGAGGTCACTTTTCTTGTGAATGGCCATAGACTGAAGTTATACCACAAGCCACTCTCAAGAGAAGAGTTTGTCAAGAAGTTCCAAGGAGACAATGATGTGAAGTTAATGAAGAAGAGTCTCTCTTCTTCATCAACTTGATTAAATTTTCTGAAGCATTTCTCTTTTGAAAAAAAAATAAAAAATAAAGGTATAAGCATGAAAACCAATCATTGATTGGCATGTTTATACAGAAAAGATAGGGTGAAAATCAGAGTCTCTCTGACACTCTAACTTTTCCCATTTTTTTCTTTTGTTTTAAGCAGCTGTTATAAAAATCATAAGTTCAGTTCCATAGTGCTTATGATTCATTTCATCTCACTCCATTCACTTATCCATTCATACTCCATTCCATCCATCATTCATTTCATCTGACTCCATTCCACATTTCATTCATTTCATTCCATCTTCCATCCATTTCATTTTCATGACAAAACACAAAATTTGATATCGTGCTGTAAGTGAATAAAATATGTCATGAATTGCAGTACAGCCCTTATGTTCCTTCATTCCATTTAATGGACTGAATCCATTCCATTCCACTTATCCACTTCATACATATCATAATCCATCATCCATTTTCATGCATACCACATAAAATTTCACCCATACTCTAAAAACATTCCATTTTCATGATTAAGGTGTTCTACAGGAACATTTTGCAGCTCAGTGGACATTCTGCAGCTGATCAGCCTTTCTGCAGCCCGACAGTCTTTTCGCAGCTATAAACCCTGAAGGCATCAACCAACAGACATCAGAATTACAACAAAGTGATCTAGTGAATTCATGAATCAAAAACATCAAGAAAAATTGTGAAAGATTCCTCCAAAGATGAGAAGAGAAGACAAAGGCTACAAAAACATCAAATAAAGGGCAGAGGTAACAAATTTAAATTACGATGGCATTTCATAAAAGTTTAGCATAGTTTAGTTGTGGATTATTCGAAAGGTTGTTTTAATTGTTTTATTGATCAAACACCAACAAACCCTCTACAGACTTTGTATTAAAATCTTCCATTTCAAAATTCATATCCGATAGCATTTAAGCGGTGAAATGGCCAAAGAATTTGAATTTTCCACATCTCTTAACCAAAGCATTTAATGATGATGATTCCCTCTGCCGTCGTAAAATCCTCCGCCGTCTCCTCAATCATTAATACAAGCCCTCCACCTCACTCCACTACTCTATTCCGTGACCATTTGCCATAACTTCATTCCGTAGCCGGTATTCCATTCTGAAGACAGAGATATTATTATCACCAGGAGCAGAGCTAAAGGATATCAGTTTGAACAGCATTGAGCATTGTAAACGCAGAGCAGAGTAGAAGAGGTAAATTTGGAAGTATAACAGTGTGAGGACTCAAAGCCACTTGATCCCGTGGACAGATAACATATCACTATGGACGAAGTTTGGAGCATTTTCACTGTCAACACAGAATTGTGGCCGTGTAGAGTTTAAAGTCTGTTGTTACCAAAAGACAGAGGTGCTAAAATTGAAGTCTTTTGCTACCAAAAACAGAGGTGTGGTAGTGATTGAGTTTGAAAACCATTTGTTACCAGAGACAAAGGTTGAGTTTGAAGTCTGTTGTTACCAGAGATAGAGATGTTGTAGTGTTGAATTTGAAGCATACCATTTGCTACTAGAGACAGAGGTGTTTTTCAGTGATTGAGTTTGAAGTCTTTCTGTTACCAAAGACAGAGGTATTGCAGTATTAAAACTGAAACCATTTGCTACTAAGAGCCAGAGGTATTGCACAAAAAGAAATCTGAAGCCATCTCTCACTGCCTATCAGATACATATCAGTTCGAAATTTGAGATTTCTTTCATGATCAAACAGAAGCATATCAGCCAAAGGTTTTGAATTTGTTGCCACTATAAAACAGAGGTATGTCATTCTAAGAATTGAAGCCATTTTCATTTAGAGCTTGAAGCCATTTTAATCCAAAAGTGAAAGTCATTGTTTTGTGGGTAGAAGAGTGTTAATTTGATATTGAAAAATCATGGGTTTCATCGTAAGGACTGAGCCTATGGGATCAAAATATTTAGAAGGTTACCCACAATGCAAGGAAATGTTACAACAAATAGGATGGCTTCAATTTTTGGAAAAGTTTAATGGCTTCCATAAGGAAGTCACTAAAACATTTGCCAGATCATTCCAAGGAACCGAAGTTGAAATAGGGGATGTCAAGTTTACTATCACTGAAGTTTTTATTGCAGAGGCTACAGGATTGTCCAGAACTGGAGAAAGATGGTTTAAAAATAGAGAATTCCATAATGACTCCTGGAAAAAAAATTTAAAATCACCAAATATGGATGTTAGTGTGTTCAAGAAAGGAATTCCCAGTACTGCATTGAAAAGCAAATGGAGAAACATACTACTTCTTTTACAAAAATTTGTTACATGTGAGGGTAGATATGGGACATTTTATGTCTACCACATCAGACTAATGATGCATTTTCTGGGAGAAGATTTAAATCTACCATATTTCTTGCATCAAAGTCCGAAGAAAATGGCTTCCTGTGTTCAGAGAAGAGTTCAGTTTTTAGAGACAACCCTGTATCATCATGGGTTGGTCAAAATTTTGATTGAGCATCATCTATCTAAAACAAATGATACATGGGATGATTTCTTAATAAGAAATCATTGTGAAGAAGCAAAAGAACTATCACCTGAACCACAGCCCACAAAGAGAAGTAGGAAATGGAGGACTTCAAAAGGTAAAATTGACAAACCAGTTCAAGAAAGCAGTGAGGAAGTCATTTTGGAGAAGTTGACTCGAATCAAGAGGCAACTTAAGGAAGAAAAGATAAACAAGGAATCTGTCACAGAGAAAGGAGAGGGATCCTCTCAGCTTAGGAGAAGCCACAGATTAAAAGGAAAACTGAAGAAAACACCAATCAAACAAACAGGGGTAATCAATATTGAAGATGAAGAAACACCCATTGAAGAGGATGATGAAGAAAATTTTTATGAAGGCACCCCTGAAATTGATCCTGCTCAACAGGAAATTTATGATTATGTGGAAACTTTAGAGAGGACAGCTTCAGAAAGCAGAGAGAGAACCCCCAGTCCTCCACTGTCTGAAATTGATATATTAAGGAGGGATAGGTATGAGTTGGAATTGTTGAATAGACACATCAAAAATGAGAATGAAATTCTCAAAGATCAAATAAAGCTCAAGACTGACATGAACTCAACCTTATCCCTGCATATAGACAAAGTGGAGAGGACCAATGAGAAGATGAAGACAAGGAACAAAAAGTTGATCAGGGCACTCACAAACCTCAGGTTCAAACTTGTGATCAGGAAACCCAGAAGGCCTCTAGTTTTCAGACAAAGGAGGAGAAGGGGATTAGATGTCCTTGCAGAAGCCTCTGAATTCATAGGATAATTTGCATGAGGACATGCAAAGAGACAGCAGTGGGGGTATGTTGAGCCTCAAATTTGTGCTTTCCTTCACCTCATTTTACCTCATTCTTCCTTGCCCATTTCTATTTTAAACCCAATTGATCAATAAAAATAGTTAAAATTACTTCTAGAATGGTTTACATGACTGACTTGTTGAATTTTGTGATTGTTGCCATTGTTAAGCATTTTGACCGGAACTAGCTGCAGAATGCAAGCATTCCGTAGCTAACCGGCGATTCTGCAGCTACCTTTATGTTTGAGTATGTTCCAGGTGGCCTCTTGAGGAAAAACGCATATGGGCATGATCCACGTCGTGCCTACATGGTTTGTTTCTCATCATGGAAGAGGAAATGAATTCTGGGTACGGTTATGCACGTGGGAACACATTTGTGAAGGAAGACTCCTACTAGGACTGTCTCAGTCCAGATGTCTTTTCTTCTTCACGTAGCCACCTCAAAGACTCCTAAGATGATTCGGATAAGGAAAGACATTATTCCTAAATTGTTGTAATTATTGTTATTGGCATTTACTTTATAAACTCTTGAGTAGACCGAGAGCTTAGTTAGAGATTTTGTGTTAGATTTGCTGCTAGATTTTGTGTAAACTCTGTGTTACGTCTTTGAAGACACAGAGTGTTATGTTCGAACTATTGCATTGTTAATGGAGCAGACAAAGTTATTTTGAAGGCGTGATTTGATTTGAAGTTGAATGTCGTCAAGTGGTAGAGGGCCCCTGCCTCTTGCACGGATTTCTTTTGCGTAAACTAGATAAGTTTTTCCTAGCTGCTTTTACGTTTTGCATTTGAATTGGTAGTTGTTTTGTTTTATCTACTGTAGTCGTATTCGTTCCAGTTCTTCCACAATAAGACACTCTTCCAACAGACCAAAATGATGAATGTTTAATGACTATGGTATTGTAGGATAGGAGTTAAATTTGTATTTGTTTTAACTAGCTACTGTAGTCATAATTCGTTCCAGCTCTTCCACAAGAAGACACTCTTCCAACAGACCAAAATGATGAATGATTAATGACTATGGTATTGTAGGATAGGAGTTGAATTTGTATTTGTTTTTAACTAGATACTGTAGTTATATTCATTCCAATTCTTCCACAAGAAGACATTCTTCCAACAGATCATAATGATGAATGATGAATAGCTATAGTACTGTAGGAATTAGTTGTAGTTTTTGCTATTCACTATCACAGTTACACTTGTTCTAATCACTCTTCCACAAGAAGAAATTCTTCCAATACATCCTTAATAAGTTCAAGACATGACCGTGATAATGAAAGATTTAGTTGTTTGTTTGTACTAAGTATCATCTCTGATCTTGCTCTTAAACGCTTGCCCAAGACATCATAATGACGAGTAGGGTATGAGTGTGATAACTTAGTTTTTTTCATTTGCTTTCAGTTCATTTGCTTTCAATTGCATACAAATCCACAGTCAGAATTGTTCTACCTCTTCCACAAGAAGGAACTCTTCCAAAATATCACTAATGATGAACAAACAGATTGTGTAACTTCATAGAATAATGCATGTTAGTTAGAATGCTCCGGAGTTTCATTTGCATTTAATTCATGTTCAGTTACTTTGTTTCAAGTTTGATGATGAATTATCGTTCAACATTGTTCTAGTTTAGAAGCATCTTAGATCCATTCTTAAGTTAACTCATTGCACTTACATCTCATAGTCACACTGTCATCCTTTGCACAATAGATTATTTTAGTTGTTAGGATTCACAAGACAGCCTTCATTATTCACAAATATCTTTTTGTTCTGAAAACTACAAGTGATCCATAAACATAGGAACATAAGATAACATCACTATAAGGTCTGAAATCTCTCTGCAATCTCCTCATCATTTTATGAACAGAGCTCTTCCTCAAAAGAACTACTTTGAACAAGAAACCAATAACTCTTTGAGTATAGGTTCTGAGACATCCAATTAAATTGCAGAATAGAACTAGGAATTAGTCATGGAATAGATGAGCTTAGAACAGAATGTTTCACCATGATAAAATTAGTGTTTAACTGTCTAGTTAGAGAACTTGCATATTTAGTGATCATTTCTCAAGTTTAGTTTGTGTCATTTGCCTAAGAAGTCATTATCAAGCTTTTGTTTCTATTTAGTCATAGTTCAGATTTTGCTTCAAGTATTTCTAATTGCATTTGCCATTCCATACATTAGATTTAACTCTGTTTTGATCACCAACTTCTTTCCATTAGTTTTCTAGGAAGTTTCATTGTGAACATAAAACACCAAAAGACCAAAAACATCACAAATCATCACAAAAGACCAAAAACATCACAAAACCACATACAACGCATTAGGAAACAAGCACCTAGGTACATATGGTACACTTCACTTCAGCAGTTTACAAATCCTGGTTGACAATTAAATGAAGCTCAGTTTAGGAGACTAGATTGAGACCCAACAAGGACCACCTCGCAAGTGTATGTCCAAACGTCTTGACCATTCTTACTAAATCAAAAGTTATTAATATATAATATCAACATATTGGATATACTTTTGGGTTATATTGGCAATCATTCCATTTCATCTCAACTGTACCTCAAACCACTTTGACTAATTACCATTGTTTGGTTTCTCTATAAAATTTCCCTAGAAGTGAAAAAGAACATGACTTTTGATCTAGAATGGTAGTTTCCCCAAGCAGTGTGACCACCCCACAAGTGTATTTAGAGATGTCTCGACCCTCGTTGAATTGTATGTTATTATTATGGACTTGCAACATATTGAATATACTCTTGGGTTACAATGGAAATCATTTTAGTTCATCTCAAGTGTAGCTCAAGTCACTCTAATGAGTTGTTGATCTCAAGTTTCTCCATAAAGTTTTCCTTGAAATAAAAAAGAGCATGCCTTTCAATCTTTAATTGGATGAAATACATATCCTCCTTGTGAATATTTTCTTAACTTCATAATTAAGTAAGGGTTGATAAGTATCTTCTTGGTTTCATTGGCTTCATCAAAGAATTAACATTTTATTCATCAACTCTTGACTATGAGAGGATGAATTCTAGTGTGAATTATCACGTGTGTGGTAATGTTCTTTTTTCAATTGTAGTTTTAACCTTCATGATTAAGTTGGTTTAAGTCCTCTAGGAATTCATCAATCACCTAGCCGATGCCACGTGCACCAGTGGAAAATGATGAAATTAGTGACTAGGTGACTAAAAAAGTTAGTCACCGCAATTATTTCAAGTGAATTACTACCAAATTTGAACAATTTTAAGTGACCAAACTAAAAATGACTAACTTAAATGACTAATTAGTCATTTAAGTTAGTTGCTTTTAGTTTAGTCACTTATTATCTAGTCATATATTTTATCCCTAGACTAAATTAGTCATTTAAGTTAGTCATTTTTAGTTCGGTCACTTAAAATTGCTCAAACTTAGTAGTAATTCACTTGAAATAATTGCGGTGACTAAATTTTTTAGTCACCTAGTCACTAATTTCATCATTTTTTACTAGTGCAATTCTACTGAAATAGCTATCGATCTGTGTGTACCAAGCACATGGTGATTGATTCAGCCCATACAACACTCTTTTGAGTTTGCACACATGCAACTCGCTTCTGAAGATATCAAATCCTTGAGGCTGCTCAATGTACACCTCTTCCTCAATGATCTCGTTAAGAAATGCAGTCTTCACATCCATCTGATGAATGTGCCAACCCATCTGTGCTAAGAGAGAAAGGATGGTCCTTATGGAAGAATATTGTGCGACATGTGCAAAGGTTTCTTCATAATCAATCCCCTCGATCTGTGAGAAGCCTCTGGCAACAAATCTTGCCTTATACTTCTCAGTGCTCCCATCAGCAGCTTTCTTTACCTTGTAGATCCATTTCGAATCTACCACTGATTTACCCACTGACCTTGGAACAATTTCCCAAGCATTATTTTTGACAATGGAGTTATACTCCTCCACCATGGCATCTACCCATGTGGGCTCCTATGCTGCTTCTTCAAAAGAATATGGCTCTGTCACGATACAATTGCTCATAAGAGCCATGTATCTAGTAAATCGGTCAGGGGGCTACCACTATTTGCGCTATGATGTAGGGATTCCTACATTCTATGTCGCATCAAGCTTCAGTCTCTCAGCTTCTGTGGTACACTTTCTGCCAATTATGATGTTTGGTTCTGCATGAGTGGACTCCTCCACTCCATGAATCTCCTCCTGTGGCCAATCCACATATAGAGGCTCATCTTTGGGAACAAGAAGTTCCTCCTCTACATGCAAGTGTAGCTCCCTCTCAGGCGACAATTTCATGGCTTTCACCTCATTGAATTTTATATCCCGTCGCACCATAGCCATTCGACTATTTGGAAAATACACACGATAATTATGGGGTGTTTCTGTGTACCCCACAAATATCCCAACTTCTACAATCGGCTCCAGCTTCTTCCTGCCGTCCCTTGTCACATGAATGTAAATAGATAAGCCAAAAATCTTCAAATGAGAAATATCAGGCTTCTTACCAGTAAAAGCTTCTTTAGGTGTACTAATGTCAAGTACTCTATGAGGACAATGGTTTTGCACATAAACCGTAGTGTTGCATGCTTCCGCCCACAAGTACATCAGTAGGCCCTATTCATGCAGCATAGCTCGTGCAGCGCCCACGGTCGTTTTGTTCTTCTTCTTTACGACCCCATTCTATTGTGGGTTATGAGGCGCCATGAGTTCTCTTCAAATTACTTCTTTGCTACAGAATTATTTGAATTCGTTCGAGATATATTCACCACCATTATCGCTCCATAGAACCTTCACTTGCTTCCCCGACTCCATCTCCACCAATGCTTTAAACTCACAGAACTTTGAGAATTCTTCGCTCTTCTTTTGCATGAAGAAGATCTAGCATCTATGAGAATATTCATCAACAAATATAACATAATACCTATGTTTTGTTGTTGAAGCAATTGAGAAAGGTCCACACACGTCTGTGTGAATTCTCTCCAGGATCACTGAAGCACGCCTCTCCTTCTCATGATAGGTGGTCTTCACAAACTTACCCATAGTACATCCCTTACACTGATCTGACTTTGCAAGGGTAACCTTGGGAAGTCCAGTGGAAATCTATTGCAAAATATTCAAAGCGCAATGGTGAAGATGGCCCAATATCCTATGCCATAATTCGCCCTCATCCCGACTCACCACTTTTTCTGCTTTCCCCATCATTGCAGCGCAACCATCTACCTCCAGCTTGTAGAGATTATTAACTCAAATTCCTATCCTCTTGGTTTGACCCATTTTTTTTATGTTGCAGGAAAGATTTTCCCTCGCTAAAAACAATTTCATAACCTCTGTCTTCCAACATTGCAACCGAGACCAAGTTCTTCTTCAAACCTAGAACATGAATAAAATCTTTCAACGGAAATGGTTTACCTGACTCCCTCTCAAAGGTAATGGTTCCAATGCCGGTCACATTGTATCTACCATCGTCACCCATCTCTATATGCATTTGGAGATCCTTCCCCTCCAACTCACTAAACAACTCCTTGTCTCCCGTCATATGGAAAGATGCACCACTATCAAGATACCACACCAATCCCATTGAGCTTGAAACCAAGCATTCGATCAAAGAGAAATCAAGTTCAAATTGTGAGGCTAAGGCCTCTCCAGCTGCAGCTCTGGTAACCTTCTTGTTATTCTTTTTCTATGGGCAGTTAGTGGCAAGATGCCCATGATCGTGATAGTGAAAACACTTCACTTTGGACAAATCCAGCTTCTTGCATTTAGCCTTAGATTTTGGATGGGATTTCTTCCCCTTCCCTTTCCTTTCTTTGGAAGCCAAGGTGTAATTCTCTTCATCATCATTCTTCTATGAAGAGCCATCCCTGGTACTTCGCCTTATCTCCTCCTGCACAAGATCCAACCAAAGTCGCTCCCAACTCGACAGTTTCTCTCTTCCATTGACAGAGTCTTCCTTCCTATGCCAAATCTTCAGAATCCCAAGGAGAGCCAAGCTCACCAAGTCGTCATCATCAACAGTAATCCCCAAACTTCCCAGTTCATCCCTACAGTGGAAAAATTTCGTGAGATATTTCGGAATACTTTCACCCTTCTCTATTTTTATTTTTCTGAGCTTACCTTTCAGCGCCAAGTTCCTCTGGTCGTTGCTGCTTTGGAAAATATCTGCCAAGGCCTTCCAAATTGCAATTGGAGTGGCTTTCCCATGAAGGCTTGACACAATATGGTCCTTCACACCTTCCAACAAAATTCTTCTTGTCTTTGCTACCTTCTTTTGCCATACATCAAGTCTTGCAGCATCGCTAGAAGCAAGCTTAGGAACATCGCTATTGATGAACTCCTTCAACCCATTATCTTCAAGAACCGCCTCCATCATATCCTTCTAGGCTATGTAATTCGAGCTACCATCAAGGGCATACTCCAATTGAAATCCATTGAAATACATTTCAATGAATACTCAACTGTCGCACCAAGAAATTCCTGCAGCAAATTCGAATTGTCCACCAGCACAAAACTCAACAATTATTCACAATTGCAATCTCCAGTAATAAATACAACTACGATACCATGTAGAAATTTATTAATACTGATGTATTACTGGATCCTCCTGATCTCACAATCTTTATCTTCTTGAAAAATATAGAATCCTTCCATTGTTAAACTTGTGGAAATTTAAAACTCAATTGCAAACACATGTGAATAAATGCAATTGCACATAACACAGTTGTTTAATGGGAAATCTTAAAGCTAAAAACCCCAACTATCATATATTATGTATATCAATGGAATCATGTAATAATCTCATACAAATCTGGGTACATCAAGCTCTCAGTACAATTTAGATTCATTACACACTGTCATGCATAAATTTTCAAATCTATGCACCAATTTCTTGCCTCCTGATAGCCTGCCTAGACTGTGCAATCCCTGCTGAAGAAGACCCCTGAATGAATTTGAATTGGCCTTGCCTTGATTGTGCAATCCTCATTGGCAACTCCAATGTGTGTCAGATGCATTGAATGTATCACTATAGTCACAATGGATATTCCATCTCACCCTTTCACTTATCTCTCCACTGGGTCTCCACTGGAACTGACATGCACTGTAGTTAGCTACTATTTCTATTCAGTTGTTAGTGACTTATTAGTTATGAGTTAATTAACTAATTAATTCACTTAAATCTCACTAGTGTATCTTTCAGTTAGACTAGATACTATTAGCTCAACTGATTTTAACTCACTTAATTGAGTTAAAATAAATAACAACTCCATAAACTACTCTTCCAACTCTGTCATAACTTTGCCACTTCAGTTCTAACTAAGTCCTCCATGCATGAGCCACCAATAAACCCTAGGAATTGTGTAATTCCTTCAGCCCATTGATTTTCCAAATCTATTCACTGAAATAAAGTGCTCCAAGAGAATGATTTTATGTTTATTGTTGGATTATTATTAAGAACTAATAATAATCGACATGCATCTATTTTTAGATCAACGATCTATAAATATAATTCGCCCAATATTCTAAAAACAGAATTTCATCTATTTTCCACATTTGACCAACCATCTAAAAATAGCATCTTGCAACTTATATAATATGTTCACCATGTCTAAAAATAGACATACACCTAAAAATAGCATGCGAGCCCCAATTAGTGAAGGTGCTTACTTTTCACTAAGCTCATCATCTTATTGAATCTCAACATCAACAATGTCTTCAAGGTCAATGTACTTCCTTCTCATTACTATGGACCAAAGGGAGTCCTTGGTCAGTAGTGACCTTCCCATTTTAGCCGCAAGGGACTTGAAAAAGGAGGGAAGCTCCTTTATTCCCTATCCTCCCCATTTTTTTGACTTGGCTATTTTCTCCCAGGCCACCCAAGACAGGGAGTGGTCCTCTTTAGGTCATACCCACAATAATTTGTCGCATATTTGTCTGATGCACTCCAAGATCCCCCATGACATCCAAGAAAGGATGGCCTAGTAGACAGGTATGGCCATTAGGACAAACTTGATGAGAGTGAGTCTCCTTGCTATGGACAACGATTTGTAGCTCCAACGCTTAACCATTTTTTCAATTATGGCCACCATCCACATCCAATCAACTAAACGATATGAGTCCGGCTTGAGATGGAACCCAAGGTACTTGATACTTTCATAAAATTGTCTAACAATAAACGGGAGGGAGCCTATGACAAATATGGATTTAGCCTCCGACAGTCTCGTAACCATGATAGAATATTTTTTGTGATTGATGCTCATTCCGGTGGCTTTTAGGAATAGCACCAGGGATTATTTGAGGTATAAGGAGTCCCTGCAACTTCCATTACTGAAGAGAAGGATATCATCTACAAACAGTATATGAGTGATTTTGAGATTTGTAGCTACCTCCACACCCCTTATGTCCCCTTTCCTTTTAGCCTCCAAAGTCAATTGACTTAAACCTTCAACTGCCAGCAAAAATAGGAGGGGGTAGAGGGGACATCCTTGGCGCAAACCTCTTTCATTTTTGAAGAAGGGGAAAGCTGCTCCATTTATCAGAACCAAAAAACTAATATTAGTAATACAACCCATCACCCATCTAATAAATTCATAATGAGCAGGAGTCTAATATACATCCAACTGATGTTGTCATAAGCATTTAAGAGATCAATTTTTATGATCAGCCCTTTCGGTCCATGTTTCTTCATACTGTAAAGGGCTTCTTGTGCCACCCCTATGGCTTCATGGATATGTCTTCTTCTAGGAAATGGAACTGTTCCTTTGAGGTGTGTTTTGAAAGAATGGGCTTGAGTCTTTCGACAATGAATTTTGCAATAATTTTAGAAACGCAGTTACAAAGAGCTATGGGTTGGAAATCATCAAAAGAGGCCCAGGGGGTCCGTTTTGGGAATGAGGGCTATGAAAGTGGAGTTCAGAGATTCCAGGATTACACCATTTAATTTGGATGCTTCAACCACAGCGGTGAGATCGTCTCCCAGGGTTTCAAATAAGTGCTAGAAAAATTCACAGTCCATCCACCCTAGCTTGAACTTTTATCCCTCTACATGGCCTTTAATTTTCCCTCTAATTCTTCTTTGGAGACCCGATTGTCAAGCAATTCCTGACGTTCCTCATCCAGAGAACCCGAGAAGAGTTGGGCTACCTTCACCACTTTAGCAATAGTGATCTCTCTTGGGGCTTTATATAGTCTTCTAAAGTGGTTCGATCCCATTTTGGCAATACCATCAGAGGATGTGACTACACCTTCATGTTCATCTCTCATTTCCCATATAGTATTGGAGATTTTATGTCCCTTAGCATAATTGTGCAAGAAATTAGTATTTTCGTCCCCAGAAGATAACCAGATTGCCCTATTCTTCAGTCTCTATTCTTTGTCCCTTACAAGCAGTATCTTCTTTCATTCAACTTGGAGCCCTTTGATCACCTCTCTTTTCTCCTAGGTTTCATACCCATCTTTTACAAGATCCTCCAGTCTTACTAATTCCTTCCCAATCTAGGATAAACGAGCTTCCTCGTCGACCTTCTTTTTCTTAGCCCAAGCCATGGTGACCTTCTTCATTATTTTGAGATTATTCAGGAAAAATTCTGTGACATTAAGAGGTTCATCAGGGGAGTGTGGGATCCAGGAGTTTTTGAAGAGGGAAAAGACTACTCTACAGCCAACCTGAATTAAATTTATAAAACCTTTCCACTTTCCATAATCATAAATACATATCATGAAATGTGGAATGTTGGCATCTCAAGTACAAAACATCCTCATTATAAATTCCCATCTTAAACTCTATATACTTATAAAAAATAATATGTAATGCTCAGTTGTGCATTCAACACTATATAAGTTGGGATATACACTAGAATATACATAATTTAAATCCAATGGTGTATATATTTACCATAAATAACTGTCATGAAACTTTGAACCTTGATATTTTGCAAGCTTCAAATAGAACTTGGTGTTTGATTCCTTCTTTCCAAGTCCCACTTCTTCCAAGTCCAACAATTTTTGTATCACATCTCTGACATGTTGAGGCATTGTGAATTGCAGTTATTCCTCCGTAAATTAAAAAATAGGTAGATTATGACTAGGAGAAGCTTAGTGAGTTTAGCTGGTTGAAGAATATTAGAAGGTATTATATATAATTTATTTTTCACCAATGGTCTTATTATTTGTTTCATAGCATTGGGTTTCGTTGCATAGAGAATAACTACCCAATAGACACTGTAAGAAAACATCCCTATATTATTAGGTAATTTCATATAATATACATGGGAAAATTGTTTCAAAAAATTCTAGATATTATTAGGTAGAAGTTTTATGCAAATATATTAAAATATTAATTTTTGTGCGAAGTAGAAAACCTAAGCCCTATTAGCTCAAAGAAGGTTATTTCGAAGGAACGCACACGTTGTATGGAATGGAAAGATAATTGATAAAGTTCAACTATGTAGTTCTATAGGTTTCTTGACTTTATATCTATACGTTTTGTTTCTTTGTTAAATTTTGAATACAAATAAAATAAAAATTGAATTGTACGTTTTCTTACAACCATCACGACACATTTCATAAATTTGTCAAGTAACGACTTCAATATAGTGTTTTTATTTTCATAAATCTGTCAATTAACGACTTCAATATAGTGTTTTGTTTTGTTTTGTTTTTTTTTAATTTCATAATTTTTTCAGTTAACAACTTCAATATAGTGTTTTTTTTTAAAATATAAAGTTATATTTTATTTATCTATTAAATTTTCTAAATAAATAAAGTTTATATTAATTAAAATTAAAATTTTAAATTAAATTATTATATAATTTGAGGAACTTTGAGTTCGTTCCACAGTGATATAGTGTTTTCTAGAGAGTTTACATTTTTGTAGTTGTAGTTAAAGTTAAAGGTTATTTTTAAAAAAATTAAAAAAATTATTTTATTATATTTATAGATTTAACTTCACATTTTTCCAGTTTTAGTTAAAGTTAAATTTAGCTATGATGTTGATTCACTTGTTATTTCATCCTACTTTTTATAAAACTAAGCTGTCTTTCAATAATTTAAAAACCTCTTATTGGTGCCCTATGTGGTTCTCTAATGCTTTAGCCTTTTCATTCCCTTGCAAAGATGATGTGATGAATGGATGATGATATCCATAAAGTGTTGGGACATTTTTGATGATTTATACGCAATAGGTTCAAAAAATAAACTTACCATAAATAATTGTCAGAAAACCTTTCCACTTTCCATAATCATAAATATCTATCATGAGATGTGGAATGTTTACATCTTAAATATAAACATGCTAAATATAATACCCGTCTAAAGACCTATATAATTATGACAAATAATATGTACCCCACAATAGTGCATTCAAAGCTATATAAGTTGTGATATGCACTCGGATATACATAATTTAAATCCAGTGGTGTATATCCTAACCTATACAACATTAAATGCATTACTATATTAAATTAATTATTATGGGGTGTAAACTATTTTTCATATAATTACTATAAACACATGTCATTAAACTTTGAATATTGATATTTTGCAACACTGATGACGCTGATTGATTTACTTGTTAACATGCAATTTTCACTGCCTCTACCTAGAATTCTTGTCATGCCCTCATACCATTGAGCATGCTTCTTTCTTGCACCATAAATGTCTTTTTTATCCTTTCTACAACTTCATTGTGTTGAGGTGTGTATGAAGTAGTATTATTCCTTTACATACCACTGTTGTTACATAAGCACTCAAATTCATTTGTGCATAATTATCCACCATTATTTTTCCCCATCAGCTTAATTTTCTCTTCATTATTTACAAGTGTATATCACATCGGGCTGTAGAAATTTGCTGAATAATGATTCATTATCCACCGAGACTATCCTGATCACATACAATTCGAATTTATATGCAACACATAATCTATTCCACTCAGATCATCAAACATGCGGAAATAAAATCAAGCGATAACACATCAAATCATCATACACATTAACATAGTATGTATGGGGAAAGCTTATAGCTGAAAAACCCTGTAGCTATTGTGTATATTATAATGGAGAAATCAAGTAACAAACTCAGTACAATACTCCTCACAAGTACTCAGTACTTTCTCATACAGTTACCCACAATCTAGCTCAGTTTTGAACAGGTTACTGGTTCAAAACTCACCGCCAATTACCTTGCCTCTATTGCGCAATCCAGGCCTGTCTATATAGAGATCCAAGGTTCGAATCTCCTTGACTTGACTACACAATTGTCATGGACAAATCCTCCAAGTGTGGTGCAAATCTCATGCACAACTGATGTCGCCACTGATAGCTAACTCCACCCTTTCATCTACCTCTTTCACTGGTCTCCACTGAACCGATCATGCACTGTAGTGAACTGATGTGTTCTTGAGTTGAATAATGAGTTACTAATTAATGAATTAAATAATATTTAATTCACTCCACTCATAACTAATTGATTAGCTAGTTAAACTAATCTCAACTAGTTCAACTAAAATAAACAGAACACAACTCCACTATCTGTCTCATTAACTCCACCAAACTTCTACCACTGAAGTCCTAACTGAAGTCAACATGCATGAGCCAATACCCCATAAGAAAAGCGTATTTTCTTCTGGCAGTTGCATGTGCCACATCCGTAGCTCAAACTGAAGTGCTCCAAGAGAGTAAACTGCTGTTTAGAGTCCAAATATTATTAAGGGTAAATAATATTTGACTTCCCTATTTTTAGGAGAGGCAGTCTAAAAATAGACTTCGACCTCTTCGACCTAAGAAATAGAGTCTCATCTATTTTTACCAACATGACCAATGCTCCAAGAATCTCAAACTGGAATCCCCGAACCATGCTCCATATGTCTAAAAATAGACATAGTCTAAAAATAGACTTTGCGCCAGAATTCGCCCGCGGGCCCACTTGGTGAAGGCGACTTCATTTCACCAAGCTCCATCATCTTGCTGCTTTCTCAACACTCCCTCTCAGCAAGATATGGATTATCTGCAATCCCTATCCTGCCTCTGTGGAATTCGAACTTGCTCCTGGTGAGCGCCTTCATCAGGATGTCGGCATCCTGATCCTCCGTGGGAACATATGAAAGCATCATGATCCTCCGCTGAACACAATCTCTGATGTGATGGTACCTGATGTCGATATGTTTGGACCTATCATGAAAAACTGGATTAGCCGAGAGCTTGATGCAGCTCTGGTTATCACAGTAGATCACCGTAGGCTCCAAATGCAACCTGAACAAACCTGCGAGGATCTTCCTCATCCAAATAGCCTCACATGCAGCAAAGCTAGCTGCCATGTACTCGGCCTCTGCTGAACTGAGTGCCACGGATCTCTGCTTCCTGCTGTACCAGGAAACTGCTGTCGACCCAATGCTGAAAACTCCTCCAGATGTGCTCTTCCGATCCGTTGGACTCCCTGCCCAATCTGCATCAGTGAAGCCAGAAAGCTTCGCTCCATCCTCCTGTCTGTACCATAGACCATATCCCGATGTGCCTCTAATATATGCTGTCGACCCAATGCTGAAAACTCCTCCGGATGTGCTCTTCCGGTCCGTTGGGCTCCCTGCCCAATCTGCATCAGTGAAGCCAGAAAGCTTCGCTCCATCCTCCTATCTGTACCATAGACCATATCCCGATGTGCCTCTGATATAACGCAATACATGCTTTCCTACCTTCCAAAAGAGCTTGGTAGGCTTAACCATAGCTTGCGAAAGCTGGTTACAGCATAGCATATATCGGGTCGTGTATTGACCAGATACATAAGCGACCCCACCAACTGTCGATAGACAGTGGCATCCACTACCTCCGCTGAAGTAGCATCCTCCTTCCTCCAACCACCAGGAAGAGGAGAGTCAACAGGCTTGCAGCCTTGCATGTTGAACCTCTCCAGAATCTCCCGGGCATACTTGCCCTGAGAAACAAACAGTCCTCCGCTGCGCTGCCAAATCTCCAATCCCAGAAAATAATGAAGGATGCCCAGGTCCTTCATCTCAAACTCTCGTGCAAGATCCTCCTTGCATGAAAGTATCAACTGCTCGTCGCCAGTCAAAATCAGATCATCTACATACAGTACGATGATCAACAGCTTCCCCTCCACCACAATCTGGTACAGGTTTGGATCCGCCTCACTCTTGGAGAATCCAAGCCCGGTGAAGTAGCCGTCTATCCGAGTGTACCAAGCACGAGGTGCTTGCTTCAGCCCGTACAGTGCTCTCTTGAGTCGGCACACATGCGACTCACTGCTGAAGATCTCAAAACCTTCAGTCTGCTCTATGTACACCTCTTCCTCAATAACTCCATTGAGGAACGCAGTCTTCACATCCATCTGATGAATGTGCCACCCCATCTGCGCTGAGAGAGCAAGGATCGTCCGTATGGAAGAGTACCTTGCGACAGGTGCAAAAGTCTCCTCATAGTCAATCCCCTCGATCTGTGAAAAGCCACGGGTGACAAATCTTGCCTTGTACTTCTCCATACTCCCGTCAGCCGCCTACTTCACTTTGTAGATCCATCGCGAACCCACCACTGATTTCCCCACCGGTCTTGGGACAATCTCCCATGCACTGTTCGTGACGATCGAATCATATTCTTTGATCATGGCATCAACCCATGCGGGTTCCTCCACAGCTTCCTCAAAAGAGGATGGCTCCGTCACAACACATTGACTCACAAGAGCCATGTATCCAGTGTACCAATCCGGTGACTGTCTCTGTCTGCGCTGTGCTATAGGTGGTCCTACAACCTTCTCTGCATCCCGAGCCAGTCGCTCAGCTTCTGTAGTGCGCATGCGCCCTCTGATGGTTGGCGCTGCCTGGGTGGTTTCTTCCACTTCCTGAACCTCCTCTTGTGGCTGATCCACATCCGGAAGCTCCTCCTTAGGAACTAACAGCTCCTCATCTGCATGCAAGTGTAGCTCCCTCTCAAGCGAACACTGCATGGCTTTCTCCTCCCGAAATTTTATATCCCGTCGCACAACAGTCTTGCGACTGTCTGACAAATACACCCGATAGTTGTGAGGTGTATCAGTGTACCCCACAAATATTCCAACCTCAGCAGTTGGATCCAGCTTCCTTCTCGCATCCTTCGTCACATGCATGTAGACAGGAGAACCAAAATCCGCAAATGGGAAATATCAGGCCTCTTGCCAGAATAAGCCTCCTCTGGTGTACTCATGCCAAGAACCTTGTGAGGACAACGGTTCTGCACATACACTGCTGTATTGCATGCCTCAGCCCACAAGTGAAGGGGTAGGCCCCGATCATGCAACATCGCCCGTGCAGCACCCACGATCGTTCTGTTCTTCCGCTCAGCCACCCCGTTCTGCTGTGGGTTATGGGGTGCGATGAGCTCTCTCCGAATCCCTTCTGCGCTGCAGAACTCCTTGAATTCAGCCGAGATGAATTCACCACCGTTATCACTCCTTCGAGCAATCACCTTCTTCCCCGAATCCTTCTCAACCAGTGCTTTAAACTCACAAAACTTCGCGAATGTATCGCTCTTCTTTGGCATGAAGAAGATCCAGCACTTTCGAGAGAAATCATCAACAAAGATCACATAATACTTGTGCTTTGCTGTCGAAGCAACTGAGAAAGGACCACACACGTCTGTGTGAACTCTCTCAAGGATCGTCGTGGCGCGACTATCCTTCTCGTGAAAGGTGGTTTTCACATACTTCCCTAAAGTACACCCCTTGCACTGATCTGACTGCGCAAGGGTGCCCTTAGGAAGTCCAGTAGAAATCTGCTGCAGAATCTTCAAAGATCCATGGTGAAGGTGGCCCAATCTCCTGTGCCACAGTTCGCCCTCATCATCCCGGCTCACCACTTCTCCCGCCTTGCATGCCATAGCTGCGCAGCCATCTACCTGCAACTGATAAAGGTTCTTGGTTCGAACCCCTATCTTCCGGGTCTCTCCAGTAGTCTTACTGCGCAGGAAGGATTTTCCTTCGCCGAAGACCACATCATACCCCTTATCCTCCAACATCGCCACAGAGATCAAGTTCTTCTTCAATCCAGGTACATGCATGACATCCCTCAATACAAAGGGTTTACCAAACTCCCTCTGAAAGGATATGGTACCGATACTAGTCGCACTGTATCTACCATCATCGCCCATCTCGATGTGCACACCCAAATCTTTGTCCTCCAGATCTGAGAACAAATCCCGATCTCCCGTCATATGAAATGACGCACCGCTGTCCAAGAACCACACCAATCCCAACACACTTGAAACCAAGCATGCGATCAGTGAAAAGTCAAGCTCGAACTGTGAAGCCAAAGCTTCTCCATCTGCAGATCTTCCCGCTTGCTTGTTCTTTTTCTTCTTTGGACAATTGGTAGCATAATGTCCGTGATCATGGCAGTGAAAACACTTCACTTTCGCCATATCCTGCTTCTTGCCCTTTGCACCAAAATGAGAGGTTTTCTTACCCTTCCCCTTCTTTGCTTTGGCCACCAAAGCGCAGTTTTCTTCATCAGCTCCCTTTGATGAAGATCCATCTCGAGTATTCCTCCTTATCTCCTCCTGCATGAGATCCGCCCAAAGGCGCTCCCATCCTGGCAGCTTCTCCCGACCATTGACACTATCTTGATATGAGTGCCAAGCCTTCGGAAGACCAAGGAGAGCCAAGTCGACCATGTCCTCGTCTTCGACAGTCACCCCCACACTTCCCAGCTCATCTCTGCACTGAGTGAACTTCGTGAGGTATTTGGCGATACCGTCGCCTTTCTCCATCTTGATGTTCCTGAGCTTATCTTTGAGCGCCAGCTTCCTTTGGTCGCTCTTACTCTGGAATAGA
Organism: Pinus albicaulis; assembly: GCA_034641835.2. Taxonomy (NCBI): domain Eukaryota; kingdom Viridiplantae; phylum Streptophyta; class Pinopsida; order Pinales; family Pinaceae; genus Pinus; species Pinus albicaulis. The sequence goes on from CM076569.1 coordinate 916,034,733, forward strand.
TCCGTCAAAGCTTTCCACATTAAATATGGAGAAGCCTTTCCATGCAGGCTGGATACAATATGATCCTTGACGCCCTCCAACATGATCCTTCGACATTTCGCCATCTTCTTTTGCCATGCTTCGACTTCAGTAGGATCAGTGGGCTTTTGGACATCCGTATCTACGAAATCCTTCAGACCATTATCTTCTAACACTGCTTCCATGCGATCCTTCCATGCAACATAATTCGAACTGCCTTCAAGAGCATATTCGAGTCGCAAACCGTTGAAAGACATTTTCAACACTGGCACCAAGAAAAACAAAACTGCTGCAAAATTTCGAATTCCACCTCAAAGCTCAACCGCTCTAGATCTGTGAGAACAAATTATTTCTAGCACAAAGATTGACTGCAAGGGGCGTTTACCAGACCTTTCACTTTCCGAAGAAAGATGAATCCGGAGGCTACCTGCCCGCATGCAGACTCTGTCTACCGAAATAAGTTTGTAATCACTGTGATGATCAATCTGAACTTCAATAGCTCTAATACCATGTAGAAATTTGCTGAATAATGATTAATTATTCACCGAGACTATCCTGATCACATACAATTCGAATTTATATGCAACACATAATCTCTTCCACTCAGATCATCAAACATGCGGAAATAAAATCAAGCGATAACACATCAAATCATCATACATATTAACACAGTATGTATGTAAGTTTATAAATAAAACCCCGAAACATTAGGTATATTGGTAATGGATAAATCCATAACAATCAAGACACATCTGTTAATTTCGGTGACTTTCATACAAGTTTAACAATACTCCAGTCAGCTTTTAACAAAAGCATCGGGTTCAAAATCACCATCATCTTGCCTCTGCCATATATCTAGGCCTCATTGCTATAAACATCAAGGTCTAATCTCCTGGCTTTATTGGCGTACTGTGACAACTTCTCCAAGTGTGGTGCAAAACTCATGCACAACTGATGTCGCCACTGATAGCTAACTCCACCCTTTCATCTACCTCTTTCACTGGTCTTCACTGAACTGATCATGCACTGTAGTGAATTGATGTGTTCTTGAGTTGAATAATGAGTTACTAATTTATGAATTAAATAATATTTAATTCACTCCACTCATAACTAATTGATTAGCTAATTAAACTAATATCAACTAGTTCAACTAAAATAAACAGAACATAACTCCACTATCCGTCTCATTAACTCCTCCAAACTTCTGCCACTGAAGTCCAACTGAAGTCAACCATGCATGATGCCATCAAACCCTTGGGAACCACGTGATTCCTCTGTCAGATGCATGAGCCACTTCTGTAGCTCGAACTGAAGTGTTCCAAGAGAGTAAACTGTTGTTTATAGTCTAAATATTATTAAGGGTAAATAATATTTGACTTCCCTGTTTTAAGGAGAGGCAGTCTAAAAATAGACTTCGACCTCTTTGACCTCAAAAATAGTGTCTCATCTATTTTTACCAACATGACACATACTTCAAGAATCTCAAACTGGAATCCCCGAACCATGCTCCATATGTCTAAAAATAGACTTTGCGCCAGAATTTGCCTGCGGGCCCACTTAGTGAAGGCGACTTCATTTCACCAAGCTCCATCATCTTGCTGCATTCTCAACATGTATCAGTTAATGTATTCATTCGTCTAGGAATATGTTGATAGGTAATAAAATCAAAATGTCTTTCCAACAAGCGAATACGTAAATACAATCTAAGAATGTGCGGATTTCTAACTGAATAATGATTATTGAGTTGCAGAACGACAAGCTGTGAATCTAGATTTACAAGTAATGCGTGTATGTTGAGGTTGATCTCCTCGGTTAATAGCTCAATGACAGAGCTATATTCAGTGACATTGTTTGTATTTTGTCCTAGACAAATACCTTGCAGATCTAACAACTCACCAGCAGGATCATAAATTACCCAGGATGCCGAAGACAAATTCTTAGTACTGCGGGAAGCACCATCCACGAAACCGACATAAGGGGTAATAGGCATCTGCACAATAAGAAAGTCCCAATAAGCAGGAAAATGCTCACAAAGCACACCAAACCAGAAAACATTTACAAAAATGAAAACAACACCTATGTACACCTATTATGCATGAATGACTCACACATAATATTTTTTGAGATACAACCCATTTCTGGGTTGTTCAAGAGGATGACCTTCGTAGTAAATTAGCTCATAGGCCCCATTTTGCAACACACGTTTAACAATGTAGGGTCCATACCACATAGGTTGAAATTTTCCTGCCCCCAGCTTATCACAAGCTTGGTCATACAGGGGGACAAGATCTCCTTCAACGAAATAATGAGGGAAAACTGACTGATCGAAATGAGCTTTGACCTGCTTTTTATGTTGTTCAATAATGAGAGTAGCAAAGCGGTGGGTTTCATCCAAACTTTCTAAATAAAGGAGACGCTCTTATTCTGGCGAAGTATTCGGTAGTAATTCAACAGCCAACTTGAGCGAAGGTATTTCACATTCAATCGGAAGAGTAGCTTCTAGGCCATAAACCAACTGGAAAGGAGTGAACTCGGTTGCATCCTTAACTGAGGTTTGGTATGCCCAAAGAGCCAAAAATAGCATGAGATGCCAATTGGATTTGTGGATCCTAATCGTACGTTGAAGCATCTTGACAAGAAATTTGTTCACAGCTTCAACCTAGCCATTGGCTTGAGGGTAATACGACGTTGAGTTGTCGTGATGCAGACCCAACTTAGAAGTCAACTCTGCCACCATATAATGTCGAAAATGGGAACCATTATCAGTAATGATGGCTTGAGGGACACCAAACCTAACAATAATGTGATTGAACATGAATTGAGCAGCTGTATCACTATCAGTGGCAAGTGTAGGCATTGCTTCGGCCCATTTGGTGAAGTATTCCACGGCTACGATAATATAAGCATGCCCCCCGGCCGAGTGAGGGTTACACGTCATAAAATCGATGCCCCAATTTGCAAAGGAACCAATGGTAATGTCAAGATGAAGAGGAATGGGTAGCACACGCAACTTGCGTTGATAAATTTGGAAATCATGGCATTTACGAACTACAACAATACAGTCTTTCTTACTCTATCTTCTCTAGTAGCTTAGCTATAGTATAATTCTCCTAGTTTAGTTATTCAGTCGTTTACATAGCTTCTACTAAAAGTTATAGTTTCTTATATAGAGGAAAGGGAGGAGGTTGGGATCCCTACAAAGGTGGGAGGGAGGCCTATCCTTTAGGAGAGTTCCAAGGGAGGTGGAAACTACTAACTAAAGGAAGGAGTCCGTGGTTGTTTCAGTTCAACCACTCCCAAACACTCATCCCTGAGGTGGTTGGAATGGAACCTCCGCCTCCATTTTTTTTAAATTCCATAAGCATCTTGGCGCAGGTGTCTAACTGGCACAGAGCGCTAAGTGGCACAGGCTCAGTGTTAAATTTCCTGGTCAGCTATCCAAATGATGATTTATTTATATGGATGGATGAATTTTGACGATTAATTTATATATCAGTAACCCCCTTTGCATGATAAGCTTTAATTTTGGATTAAAACCCAAAAAACCACTCATTTTTCATGGTCCTACCACCTTTTTGGAGCCTCTACTACGCTTTTGGAGTAACCTTTGGATAATGGATTTTTGGAGGCCTTCTCGTGGGTAATTTTCCAAAATTCAAGATGTTATCGAAACTAGACACATAGGGCTAGTTGATCATTCTTTCAGAAGTGGATTTGGACTCCTAAAAGTGCCTCAAAAGTATATCAAAACTTCTGTTATGCTTCTGTAAATTTCTGTTACCCTTATGTTAGAATGTTACAAATCAACATTGGATTCCTCAGGACACTTGTCAAGCTCATAAAATGTCGCAAATTAGAGGCTTTTTTGTCATATGAGTTGGAATTAGAGTTATTGAGATGGTTTTTGCCTCCTATAATGAGGGAATATGTAATTTAATGTAAGGGACAAACACTCCTAATTCATAGCTAAAATTCCTGGAATGGTTTCTAACCTCCCTAGAATCTAGGAAATGACTTATCTTGTGTATTTATGATCAATTTTGGATGGAATTTAAACCTGATGAGGTTTCATTTTCCATATTTTCTATAAGTAGACTCTCTTTATTCTTTTGTGGGGTTGGATAGTCTTATTTGGAGTGGATATTTTGTGATCAACATTTTGGAATGAAATCAGAGACAAATTTGAAGAACTTGTGTTGAGAATCTTGTGGTATGCATTGGAGAATTTTTTCTTAGTATGTATGTTTATATATTCATGCTAAATGATATATATTATTCTTTTAGATACATCTTTCCATATGTTTATCTTGTAAGATTATAAGCATAAATCATGTTTGTTCATGCTATGTTTTAGGAAAGGTTCTACATGATATGTATGCTCACTTCTAAATGAATGAATTCACTTCAGTGCTCATTCAGACTCTCTCTTACTTCATCCTATACTCAATGATATATTAAACATTCTTTAAAACTATATTATCTAGCCTCACATATTCTCTGCAAATTGACCTTCGAATTTGATACCTAAAAACCCTACAAACAGTCTTCTCATTGATATTTCTATCCAGCACTTAAAACATCAAACAAATCCTATTTACTAAGCTTAAATACCTAGCCTAAGATCATTAGATACTCAGTCATTCCTTTGACTGCAAATATGACAAAGAAAGAGCCCTCTCTGGTCTTGTTAGGGTTAGCTACCTAACCTTAACCCTAGTTTGTGGTTACCTTCCTTCTGCTCCATTCACAGCCTTGGGAAGCAGGGGGGGTGATAACACCACCATTACCGGTCAAGGGATTCTTAGTCTTACGAGGGTATTCACAACCAGGATTTTTCGTGTATATTTCCATTATCGGTCAAGGGATTCCTATGCCTTGAGACCACCCCCCTTAGTTTCAAAACCATCTGTCAATCCAACTCAACTAAGTAAAAGAACCCCATCACACCATGGTTTTCTGAAAATGGAAAGGCAAGGTTTAAAATCACTGTCACACCTATCAAAACCCATGCCAATGACAACGATAGAACCAAATACAATCATGCATGTACCATGCATGCCAAAACTAGCAAGATCTACCATGATCTAATTCTAGAGTGCTCCAAGAATACTCTAAGTGTGTGTGAGAGAGAGAGAAATAGAGAGAGATATCCAAGATAAAACTAACAAAAATCCATGAACTGATCCTCAAGAGCCTTTTTATCAATGATGCCTCTAATTTATTCAATTTTCCATTATTTTTCTTCATTTTCCTCCTCACATACAACCTGTGACCTTTCACCTTCATTTTATCCTAATTTCCATTATTTTCAAAAATAAAATGCCAATTAATGCCTCTTTCCTTTCCAAAGCCTTTTCCAAGTTCCTTTAGCCATAATAAACCAAATGAACACCCACACTAGGATGTTTTTCCCAACATTCATCTTCGAATACGTGTGCCATGTCTTTGGTCTTATTTTGCCTTTATTACTTTATTACATGAACTTTTAACCCATGAATGTCACACTTCAAAACATGTCCTCATGGATTTTCATGTCCCTTACATTGATCACAAGACAATACAATCCATTTACCCATTTTTTAAAAATAATTTTTCCCTTAAATTAACCCACAAAAACATTATGAAAATTAATCATTCTACAAATTTCTTCTTTCTGGTCTACTACCCACAAAACACACTTTTTTAGGTGCATTTTCTACACAATGCACTTTTTAGTTTTTCTCAGTGTTCGTCAAAATGCACTTTAGAGAGAAAAATAAATTATAGCAAACTCCACCGAATTCGAACTTGTGACCTCTCCTGAACAAAATAATGTCAAACCCAATTTGGATAATGGGTTAGCTATTCATGTCATCCATAAACAACATATTCAATAATGATTGATTGTGTTTGTATATTTAAAGGATAATATTTTGTCCTTAACCATGCATAGTATATATTAGACAAGATTCAAACATATGACCATATACCACAACGTTAAGCACCAACACCTTCGAGCTTCAATACAATGTTAGTCACTTGCGAGAATGACCTTGTACCAAGTTTTGATGCCTTTAGGCTTTATTAAAAAGTTAGTTTTCCCATGACCATATACTAAATGATGATGCCTTTGGGCTTCAATATAGTTCCATTCACCCATGAACATATACCAAATTTCGATGCCTTCAAACTTTAATACAGTGCTAGTCACCCATGACCATATACCAAATATCGACACCTTCGGGCTTTAATACAGTTTCAGTCACCCAAAACCATATACCAAATTATGATGCCTCTGGGCTTCAATATTGTGCTAGTCACATACAACCATATACACCTTTGAGCTTCAATACATATGCCAAAATCCAAGTGCTAATGCCTTCATGCTTTAATCATAAACCACATAGCTACGAGGAAACACCTTCAAGCACAAATCTTATGACCATGTGCCAATACAAAACCATATTCCTAAGAGCTTACATGCCAATACACAACCATATGCCATAGAGCTTTACGAGCCAAAACACAACCATATACCATAAATATTATGAGCCAATTCCTTTGTGTTTCTGAACCAGGCTAATATATCAATGAATGAGAACACCCAATAATTTCACTAACCATGCTCCTATATATATATATATATATATATATATATATATATTATGTGTGTGGATGGGTTTGTTTAAACTTGATCATAGGTAACATGAATTTGGAACATGGGTTGACATAAATTTGTGTTGTGTAAAAACTTCATGTGACATCTCCATGTGGCTTAGTATTGGGTTTCATATTCAAACCACTTCTAAATTCATCATGATGTCACCATTGACAGGTGGTGCACTCTGATTGATGCCACATGTCACTTAGATTGTTCTATTTTGCAACCACAATTTCCCAATTAGTGCACCATGTAGCACCTTGTTAAGTTTTCATCTCATCACATGTTTCCATGTCAGGTATGTCTATGTCATCACCATGCTACCATCCTCTTGCTGCCATGCATCAATTTTCAAATCAACTAATCACATCATACTATGTGTGCACTCATGTCAAACTTCCATGTCACCCATCATCGATGTTGGGTGACATCGATGATAGGAAAGGAATTACTATAATTAAAACTTGCACAAGTTATCACTCATCCCATCGTTCACGAGATTTCTGAGAGTCAGTTATGCCCTAATATGTATGAGCTTTAACCCTATTAAATAGTGCACAAGTCCATATGCCACCTATCATTGATTTCCCCAAAAATTCATAGATCCAAACCAAATATGCTGGACATTTAACAAATTTGGTGTTTTTTTCCTTTTTTACTACTTTCAAGTTCAAATTGACATATCTTCTTATCTAAGAGGAGTTTTACAAAGTGTGATATAATGTTAGAAATTTCTTAGATATGAATATCCAACCAAACCATCTATAGCTTCATTTAAACATCATAACTTCAACAAAAACTCAATATAATTCATGTCACTTTTTCATTACTAATGTGATTTTTAAGGCACCAAACCAATATCCTACTCAGAAAAATCATTCCTTTGAACTCCCCTTTGACATAAATGACACTTGTTTTCATCCATTATGACACCTTATCCAACAATATCCCCCTTTTTCACTGATGGCAACACCATCATACAACGAGGTTCATTGATGGCAATAAGCTGAACTCCCCCTATCAAGTTGATGTTGATCCAAACTATGCTTTCTTTGAATTCTCTCACAATGTATGCTTTCTTTCCTTCTATACTTGATTTCTTTGCATTAGTTTCCTGATGTCTTCTTTATGTCCACATTTTACATCAATGGAAAAGGGTGTTATTGACCATGGCTTCTCATCAATGCTTCATAATTGTTCCTGCATTTTCTTGTGGACCTATTTTTCTTGTGAATGAATTCTCCCTCTGATAATATGATCCCTAACGTGTGAATCTCCCCCTGTCAATAAAATCTCTTCTAGTGAATTTTATTAATATGTAAATACTCCTCCTATAAGAGGGTATAGGGTATGAGAGGTGAGCTCTCCCCCTATGAATATGTTTTCCTCTTATGTGGGCCTATATTCAAACTTCTTTGTAACTACTAGATTTAATATGATTCATGAAACAATCCACGTATTTTATATCTAATATATCACTACTATATATGTCCCAATATGAGCTACTCAGATTCCTTGGAATTATCAATTTCTCTTTTAGATTGATGCTTCCAGTCAAATTGTTGTACTCCTCCTGCATAATTTCCCTAGTCTACTCAATTTCTCCCTTTTCCTCCATAATATTGCTTCTTCAAGTTTTTATTCCAATCATCTGTATTCTTAAATAAAATTTCACCAATGGATTAGATATGAGTGATCGAATCTATCCTTCATTTTTGTTGTTTCATTATTCATGCCTTGGTTTTTATTCTTGAGTTAGCGGGGAGACATTCTCCCTTGGACGATATCAATTTTATCCTGCAATCATGTGTTATATATCTTCCATTGTGGTACCTGTAACTTTCTATATTGGGATTGAATATTGGGAGGAATGTACCATATGAATTGATGTTAGAACTTTTTATTTCCCATATATATTTTCCTAGAATTCTGATAGTATCCTTTATAAATGTCATAAGCCCAAACATTTTGTGGCAATGAAATGGCAGCAAGGTGGATGTGGCTCAAATTTTTGGGCTAGAAATAAGGGGGTTTTGAAGTTATATACTTAACCATGAATACAATATTTTGATTCCACAACATATTGGTTAGATGGGTTTATTTTTTGTGGAAGAATATATGAGCGATGATGCATATCATCCCATGGATAATTCAGAGTGGTTAGAGACTCCATAATGTCTTCATCAAAGTGAAATATTGGAACATGATGCTATGAGGAACCACACGATATAGATGATGAAAAATTATATGAATCATCACTATGAGAGACATAGGTCACATGCACAATGTATATATAGGGAGACATGTGACTAGTGGATTGAAGGTCCACAGATGTTGAGACCGAAGCAAACTTAGAGATAAAATATGTTTTTGAAGGTGCACAATTAGACACTCTTTGGGAGTCTGAAGATGTCAACCCCATAGATGATTAATAATAAAGGATATGTACAATACTCTCTACCATCTATACATTAGGAGTACCAATCACAATGGTGGGTTTACGGGTTTCCTTCTCTAATGAAGAAGAGGTGCTAGGGGTTGTAAGTACAGGGGTAGAAAATCCACTATGAGTGGCATCCATATCACAAAGAGTGATGAGAGTATCAAAAAAATATGAGAGATGAGGGAAGTGATGGGAGTAATGACTGTACATTTTTCACAAAATGCAAGGGTTATTTGTGCGTAATCCTTTATTGCTCTTAGATGATTCAGGTAGAGGTACTTGCACCTTAGGAACCTTTGGGTCTAGCTAATGTTCATCCAAGGAAATGAAACCCTTTAATCGAGCAAAGTAGGAAAATTATTGGTGGAATGGCCATGTAAATCAAACATAGCACATGGTGGAGTAGGATTAGGTGTAGAATTTTGAGTGGTTGTTGCCTAAGATTTATTATCATTTCCCCCCTTATTCTTAGATTTTCCACCCTTTCCAGTGACTTGTGTATCAGAAGCAGGATCTTGTTGAGGTTGCAATGGAACCGAAGCAACATAAGGGGTTGTGAGAATTGCTTGAACAAGTGTCAAAGACACATATGGTTTGAGTTTATTTGGAGGAGTGTTGGTAGGAGGATCCACATACCAAACTGAAATTACCAATGTGAGATTTGGAAATCTCAACATAGCCATCATAGGTGTGTTGACTATTATTGGGAGTGGAAATAAGAAATATATCTAACCAAATGGATGATGACAAGGGTGAAACCATCTTGAGGAATTAGTTTAGTTTTCATCAACATATTTTTGATGAGCTAGCTTCTGGAATGAGGGACCAGCCTATTGAGAAGCTTGAGACCTAGAGACAATGAAAACCTATGAGGTTCTAGGTGTAGTTAGAACAAGAGGTGGGCCATAATAAGCCCCAAGAAATGAGGAATCATTATAGACTCCATGACTAATATCAATGAAGGAAGACATTGTGTTGTTGACACCCTTCGAGGAAATGAAATTCTCAGGATGAACCTGAAGCTTAGGATCATGGTATATCAACATATCAATGGTGATGATCTTCCCATTATGAGGGAATATCATGGTATGATAGATAAAGGAGCATTTTTCCTTCATGGCATACATGAAACTATGTCCTAGTAAGAGGTTATAGTCTAAGGGGGCATCAATATCCTCAATGTCAATAAAGACTTGCATCAAGAAACTCGATGGGGAAATTTTTGTACAATCCTATAGGTTGCAAGGGGAAACCATCATATGTATGAAGGGTGATGCAATATGGTAAGCGCTTTGGAAATCCAAGTTGTTTCTAGACTTAGGCAAACATCATGCATGTGGATTCCATTTCATTAATCATACATCACTGAACAACAAAATCTTAATGGAGTCTTGGATTTGGAAAACAATGAATGGGGGGAGACGATATGATTCTTCTTTATTAACATAAAAGATAATCATATGGTCTCCAAAGGATCCACATCACCCAAAGAAGAGAGTAGAGCCTTATGTTGTGAAGGAAATGTCTATAGGACTTCTAGTGCTAACATGGAAACAAGATACCATGCCAAATCATATACTATGCTGTAATGATGGGAGGCTCAAGAGTTGGTAATATTTTTACATAATGGTCCCTTGGTGATCTTAGGAGGAACCTCAAACATTAGTCAAGGAATATGTAGAGAACCATTTGATTATGATAGAGGCTTTATGATCATTATCGATGGTGACTTAGGAGACGGACAATATGATGCAACCAAGTATAAAGGTTAACATCGGCATAATCCATCATCAAGATCTAATAGAATACAAGCCCAGGTTGGTTGGGAGGAAAAAAAAGGGGAGGATTCTGGCCATCATGGGTGGCCACGCACCCTTGAGTAGGGAACACATTATGAAGCACTATGGAATGAAAAAATGAAGGAGAAAAAGTAGGAATAGGTTGATTCCCTCTTGTTTTAGCTTCTTTATTTTCCCATGTCTTTCACATCTCAGTGATAATGTTACACTGATGTATCACAACAGGTACATGGCTTATTTATGTGAAGATTCATGTTCTTATTTGGTTGATTTCCCTATTGTTGGTTCATGGTGTTGGGTCAATTTACTAGGTAAACTAACACAAGTATTTAATTATCAATCCGAGTTTGTAAACTTGGAAACATGTCCAAAATATATGGATCTCAGATGTAGTAAATATTTAAAGAGAAAATTTTTAAACTGAAGGAAATGCATATTACAAATTTATTCTAAATTCTAAGATTTAAGGAAATGCATATTACAAATATTTTAACTAAGTATTTTATGATTCAATATGTAATAAGTGAGGGAAGAGTCCCCTAACTTAGGATATACTGTTTTTCCTTCCCCACATTACTAATTTCATGAAGAGAAACCAATTAACTTATGGAAAATAGCTTATGATGCATAAAAAGTAGGATAAGAGGCTCCTAACTGAGGAGGTCCATGTTGTCCTTCTTCACAATTCCATTCATCATTGTTACTATTGTATTTAAAACCAGAAATTCAGAAAATAGCTTCAAACAAGGAAAATAAGATGAATTTTAGTTATTGTTCTTAGATCATATAGAAGGAGAGTTTAACGTAAAAACTTGTTTGTCCCTTCATATGCAGATTAGAATTAAACCAAGATCCATTAGCAAGCATAAGTAAATAACTCAACAAGGAAAAGAAGATGAATTCTAGTTATTGTTCTTGGATCAGATAAAAGGAGAGTTTAACTTAAACACTTGTTTGTCCCTTCATATGTAGATTATAATTAAACCAGGATTCATCACCAAACATAATAAATCTTCATCCATCTAAATAATTGAACAAATCTGAAGCAAAACTAGTTCATGAAAATTAAGCTAATTTGACCAAAAAGTGTACTTAGCTTGGTGTGGGGGCCCTCCACCCTTGCCTTGCACAATTGAAGAAATTTTCAGCTACAAAAAATTCATTCAATCATCCACAACATTGAACAAAAAAAATAAGGTGGAATTGGTTCCTTAAATTAACTCACAATATTCAGAAGTCTCAATAAGAAATTATACAAATTCTCCATGTTTTAGTGGTTCATAAACTTGGTATAAATAGATAAATGATAAACAAAATATGCTACAATGTATCTAACAGCCTTATATTATCCTAATCCCATCCATCTAGGTTGAATACATCCATTTATTTACACAAAATCTAGAAAAATACCAAAAACTACTAATTATGCCCTATTTCCTAGGGATTCCTGAAAAACAAGTCATGTTTGACAAGCGTCGACCAGGCATGTTTTAGCTCAGTTTGACCAAACCAGTAGATGATTTTCCATCCGTGGTTCCCAATATTTCCAAATCTATGCTCAGCTTGTGCCTAAGTGTCCTGCGCATATGACTTTCATGAATAAATTACAGGAATTTTCAGTTCTGTCCAAAAATACTTAAAACCCAATTTTTACAAAAATATCTAAAAATTGAAAAACATAGCCTATTTACCTGAATATTCATAATAAGGTTAAAATAATGTATATGTGGATGATATAATGTGGAAAATTATGGGAATTAGGTGGATTTTTAATAAGAAAAATTGACCAAAATTGAGGGCCAACATCTCCCCCTTGATGATCTTTAAGCATGTCCTCATGCTTGCTTTCTCCTCTTTGAACTTTTGAGTGTTGATGTGCCTGCTGTCCCTGATCCTGTAGTTTCCTATTGTGCAGCCTGAAGAAGACAATCAATCCCCTCATACCTTTTTTCCTTGTAGATGGTGGCCTTTACCTTATGTCTTTCATATTTGTATTTCCATGTTTTATTTTCATTGAGCCATATAAAAGCCTATTTGGAAATGAGAGTGTTCTTTGTTTCAAGCTTGCTAATATTTTTTGTCAATTCCTCATTTTCTATGATTTGATTTTTATTATTTTCTTTGTACATTTTGTTTTCTTTATTCAAGAGATTTTCTAAAATCTTGTTGACCTCTAACTCCCTTGTCAACTCTTCTATTTTCTTGAGATGTTATTCTTGTTGTAGCTATTTTTCTTCTCCTTCGGTCTCTTTGGAAAATGAATGTGATGAAGTGGCTCCTATCCATGCATGCTCAAAGTAGAAATCCTTCTCTAAAGACTCTTCTTGTACACCTCCTTCCATTCTTTCCAATATTTCATTGACTTGTTTGGATGATGTTGGAGGTTCAACTACTTCTACCTTTGGATCTTTTTCACTTGGTTCTTCATGTATTTTCTTCCTAGGCTTCCTAGGAACAGACAAGAAGGATATTTATTTCTCAATCATGACACTATCTTGTTTCTTCTTGGATATAGTTCTAGGATACACTGCATAATTCATAATGCTCCTAGTGACATGCATTTGCTCAAATGTTTCCTCTGTAGTTTTTCCCTCAAGATGATGTTGAACCAAAAATTCTCTCCAAATCAACCCCTTGATCCTCACCTGATATTCTACAAGTATTTTTATGAGGCCTTGATGATATATGTGTGCTTCTTTTGCTCCAGTTTTATTTTTTACACCCTCTATCATTTCGACCAAACTCTTTGAGAAGAAATAGGGTATATTTATCTTGGATTCTCCTTTCATGTGTTGTAGTATCCTAATATGGTAAAGATAGACTACACTGAACTGGTTATCACATGTAAAATATCTTTGGATGATAAATATTAGTTCATACCAAAGGTTCACTCAACCATTCTCTTGGGATTCACTTTTCTCTATCAAAAGACCCTTTCCTCTGTTTTTCTAAAAATAATGTGCAACCCTTCTCTTTGAAATGTAGGCCTTTGTGGTTTTCTTCTCCTGCTAATGGAAGGTCTAGAGCTTGTGAAAGGAATTACGGGTTTAGTGGAATTGAGAGGTCACCCACCATTGTTTGTCCCTGTTCACAATGGTTTATGAATTCTTGTGTAATTTTCTCACTATGCCCATTGAATTTATGAAGGAAACATATCAATCCTGCTTGACACAATTTCTCTATAGTTTCTTTTCCCCAGTTCTCTCTCTTGAATTCCTTTGGCTCTATTTTGTTTGCCATATGATCTGTATACCAATTTATGTACCCTTGGATAGTTAACATCCTCATCATAAACAAAATTAAATGTACGTATATACCTCTATTTTTTTATTCATGTAATTTTGATTCATGGGTAATCATCATGGAGATTAGGCTTACATGTTCTTTTGAAGCTCCTTAAAAGATGAAATTATTGCGTTGTTTGAGCCTTCTTCAATCCTATGTTCTTCTTTAAAAAGGATTCCACTGCTTCTTCAAAACTGATAAAATTTGTTTCTCTTTGTGTAAAAAGATCATAAAAACACCTTAACATTGTTTTCATTGTTTCATAACTCATGCTTCAATCTCTCTTTTGTCAAATATTTTCTCAAAAACCTCGTCTCTGTTTCAAAAATTCTCACTATGCATATGAAGAATAGGAAAAATTTTCTCACTGTGTGTATGAGAAAAACTCACTGCGTGTTACGAGGATCTCACTATGTGTAAACAATGGAACTCTGTATTTTTCACATGTAACACTTTCATAATTATGCATGCGGGAATTCATATTTCAAACTTGATTACCTGATCTAGAAACAATATTGTAGATATCTTTGATTTTAATACTCATGTTCCTGTGTTTAAACAATGTCACTTCAATTAGAACTCCTCTTCAACATCTCCAAGGATTCACTTATACACAGGTGGAAAAGTTGGTTTAATGGTGACAAGATTTTGAATTCAAAATTGAAGTTCCACTCCTTATAAAATGACACATATCAGACATTATCTCAAGCTAAACTACCCCTGAAATCCGTTCAGCTACTGATAGAAATCCGGAAGTGATATCTTACCTTTTCTTCTTGCGGAATTTCTGGAGTTTGTTGGTAAGCTCAATCAACTTGGAAAACATGAGATCTCCACCTTCAATTCTCTCATTAAAATAAATTCATACCCTCCTTATTTCTCCAAAAACTTCTTTGATCTCCTCGCCTATTTCTTGTGCAACTTCTTCTTTGTTCAGGATTCTCTGTTTTGCGCAACCCTTTCCTCAATATTTGTGTTTTCTTTCTTGTTTCCTTCTTCCACGAGGGTGCTATATGCATGCATGTGTCTACACAACATTAACCTCCTTTTCCTAAGCTTAAATTTGCCTGTGATGGTGGAATAAAGGCTTAACATAGAGATTGATTTGTGTTCTAATGGTGAAGGATAGCAATAGCATTACACAGAGTTTGTTTTGAATACGTTTTTACCGTTTCACCATGCCAAATCACACTCTGACTTGTGTGCCCCTGGTTTTGTTCTTCTGGCTTGTGTACAATCCTCTTTCCACGGTGTATATCCATGTCTTATCACCATAACATCACATCACCCACGTTCCGTGTAGTTCATCCTTTGTTCATGGTCTCATTCATTTTTTTGCATGTCCACATTTGTTTGTATGTGTAATGATTCATATGTCTTTTCAACCTTCCCGCATGTTTGCATATTTCATTTCATTTCGACTCTAATGTTGCATTTTCACACTTTAGGCTCTTTCGTCTACATGTTTGCATATTGCGACTCTTTATGTTGCATTTTCATACTTTAGGCTTTGTCATTTTATATGCTTATTTCTTAATTTGTTTTAAAATGACCATATGAATTGTCATTTTAAAATCTAATTTTCTCATTATGACACTAAATTTATGTGGTTTTGTAGGCAAGCAAAAATTCCTTAAGGGAAAAAACATTGAGTCCTCAATATTTGATAAAAAATTCTTATAAGATATGTTGGAGGATATATAAGGGTATATGGAATGAATGTAGGAAATTTGTATGGGGCTAATGTAGGACTATAATGAAGTTTTTAATGTAGAATATATGGTAGGGTAATGGATTATAATAGGATAATGAGGGTAGGATAATGAGTGTAGGTAGGATAAATGTAGGATGTTAGATGATAAATGTAATAGAATGCATATCCAGGCTAAATCAGTTTAACAATTCTAGAAAAAAAATTCAAAATCTAAGGTTCTAAGAATTTTTTTACTTAATGTGTTTTCCCTTTCGCAGCATAGTTTGATGTCAATACTGATTGATGATGAACTTTGTTGGTTCGTCCATGCTTGAGTCATGATGATGGTTCTTCAAAGATGAATTCTAATGGAATGTAGACAATTGTAACTGCTAATTTGAACCTCTTGATATGGATTATGTTGTTTCATGTTCTTTTTGCATCTGATATTGATTCTGGTCCCTTCTTATGAACATTGATGTTGTTCAGGTCCCTTCTGCAAATTTTAAATGATGTCTCAGGTCCCTTCTGCAATGTTATTGAGGTCCCTTCTGCAATGATTTTTTTTTAATGGTGTTTTAGGCCCCTCTTGCAATGTTATTCAAGTCCCTTCTGTGATGATGTTTCAGGTCCCTTCTGCAATATAGTTGCTCAAACTATTTGCATAGTTTCATATGAAATTCCCTCTTGTTTATGTTAAGACTTGTCCTCAAGTCTTGGTATTCTGGAGGATTATTTCTGCAAAATCAAATTGAAGTAAAAGTAAGGCAAAATAGAGAATTCATATTGGCCAAACATATTGGTTTTCCGATATGAATTCCAGTTTGTATTTTGTCAGTTTCTTGGATTTTCACAACCAAAATCCTTTATTATTTCATTTTTATTTTTATTTTTTATTTTTATTTTTATTTTTATTTTTATTTTTTAAAATTTTTATTGTGGAAGTAAGGGAGGCATATCACTATTTTGTTCCATTATTTCCATGTTATTTTATGTTTTGATTCTTTTCAAAAATTCATATTTATTGATAGGCTTATTATAGACCTTAAGCCTATGTCCATTGACTAAAAATGAAATTGTTGCTTCATAATTTGTTTTTATTTTAACTTCTCCATTATCAAAAATTTCTTCTATCTCATATGGCCCAAGCCAATGAGTTGTAAACTTTTCTTTGAAATATTTGAACTTGGAGTCAAAAAGTAATGCCTAGTCTCCTTTATGAAAAATTGTATTTTCAATGAATCTCTCATGCCACTTGATTCTCTGTTTTTGCACTAGTGTTGTATGCTCCACTACTTGTTGTCTTATTTCATCTATTTCATTCAATTGCATGACTCTCTGTTGTTGTGCTTCAGATAGTTCCAATCCAAATTTTGCTGCAATTTTATATGTATGAATTTGAAATTCAATGGGTAACAGAACTTCCTTACCATATACCAACTGAAATGGAATGAATCTAATTATATCCCTCCATGTAATTTTGTATGCCTATAGTGCATCTCTTAACTTTTCTGACCAATCCTTTCTGTTCATTTGCACTATTTTCGTCATGATATTTTCTAGGAATTTATTTGTTAACTCTACTTTTCCATTTTCTTAGGGATGGTACGGAGTATATTTTTTGTGTTTGATCTTATACTTTTCCGTAAGATCCTAGACAAGTTTTGAGGTGAAATGTGTTCCTTGATCTGTAAAAATCTATCTCGGAACTCAAAATTTGAAAAATATTTCCTCAAAGAGGAATGAGACTACTGTGTCTTATGTTTCTCTTGCCACTGCCTTTTCTTCTACCCACTTTGTAACATAATTTGTACACACTAGAATGTACTTATTTCTGTTTGACAGTGGGTTAATTGGTCCCACAAAGTCTAGAGCCCATTTCTCCAATGGCTCTATGAGTACTTGTAGCTTCAATGGAATTTCATCTAATATCACAGGTCTTCCAGTTCTTTGGAAGTTGTCACATATTTTAACATAATCTTTCAAATCCTTGAAGATTGTTGGCCAATAGTAGCTAAATTTGAGCACCTTGTATGATGTCTGCTTGTCTGCAAAATGGCCACCACATGGTTCGTCATGACATGCTTTCAAAATATATAGAATTTCATCTTCTCTAACATATTTATTATTAATATATCAAAACTAGTATAAAATAAGTCACCATTGACCCAACTATATATAACGCTTTCTCTGATTATTTTTCTTTTCTGTTTATTGGTGAAATAGGATGGTAATATTCCAGATGATAAATAGTTGGCTACATCTGTAAACCATGGGGTTTTAAATATTATGAAAATAAATGTTCATCTGGAAAATTGTCTAAAACAGGATTTGGATCACCAAGTGAATGAAACCTTGATAGAAAATATGCTACTTGATTGTCTTTACCTGGTCGATCCTGAATAGTGATGTTAAATTCTTGTATTAATAATAGCCATCTAGTAATTATGCCATTTGTAATTTCTTTTTTCTTTAAGTATCTAATGGTTGAATGATCTGTATGAATGAATACTTGATAACCTATTATATAATTCCTAAACTTATTAACTGCATGCACAACATCTAACATTTATTTTTCTGTGACTGTATATTTCAATTATGCTTGTGTTAATTTTTTTCTTATGAAGTATATGGCATAATTGAACTATTTTTCTTTATGTCCAAGTCATGCTCCTATAGTTGTATCAGATGCATCAGTGGATATATGAAATGGAAATGACCAGTTTGGTCCTTGAAGAATGGGTGCAACTGACAATTTTCCTTTCAATATTTCAAATGTATTTTGAGAATTTATTGTCCATTGGAACTCAACATATTTTGCAAGTAACTTGAATAGAGATAGAGCTATTTTACTAAAATTTTCAATGAATATTCTGTAATAGCCTGCATATCCCAAGAAACTTCTTATTTCTTTTTCTGTTGTTGGTGGCATTAAATTCACAATGACTTGTATTTTTGTTGGTTCCTCCTTGATTCCTTAAGAAGAAATATGGTGTCCCAATACTATCCCTTCAGTTAACATCATGAATCATTTTTCATTACTAAGGGATATGTTTGTCTCTATGCATATTTTTTTTGTAAATCATGATTATTCAAAAAATCATCAAATGTTCCTCTATATACAATGAAATCATCCACGTAGACCTCTACACATTCATGAATTAGATCAAAAAATATTGCAAGGACTGTTCTTTGAAAAGTAGCAGGTGCATTACATAACCCAAAGGGAAAAAAATTATATGCATATGTTCCCCATGGACAAGTACATGTGGTTTTATCCTTGTCTTCCAATGCTATCTTTATCTGATTGTATCCAATAAATCCATCAAGAAAAGAAAATAATTTCTTTCCAGCTAATGAATCTAGTACTTGGTCAATAAATGGTAACGGGAAATGATCTTTTAATGTGGCTTTATTTAGTTCCCTAAGTCTACACATATTATCCACTTTCCATTTTTATTTGGCACCACAACTAAGGGAGAAACAGATGAATCCAACTTGTAACAATTTATGCAGTTCCTCTTTCACTATTTATTTCATCATAGGATTCATTCTTCTTTTTGGTTGTCTTACTGGATTGATATGATCATCAATATAGATGTGGTGAATATATGTCTTTGGATGAATTCCTTGCATGTATGTATATTCCCAGGCAAAAGCTTTTGAATATTTCTATAATAATGCTATTACCTATTGTTCCTGTAATGATTGTAAATTATTACCAATATTCAAACTTCTTCCAAGATTGATTTCAATGATTTTACTTTATGAATTCGTAATTGAGTTAACAGGAAAAATAATTTCAAATGAATTTTGTAATGATTGAATAGTGCAATTTTCCTAGAAACATTGATTTAAAATATGATTTCTAGCTTCATATTGTGTTATTCTAAGTTGCTCTAAAATATTAGGTTTTGAGATGAAAAGATCTAATAGATCCTAATTTTCTTCCTCTTCTTTAAAATTAAAAACTTGATTAATACTGAGAATAGATTGAATTTCTTGTTGTTGTTTTACATCAATTCATGACAATAAATAAGGAGATTGTGTTGGAGGATATAATGTAACATGTTTCTTTTCATCCCCATGTGCTATGATCATACTTCCTGATTTGCATCCAATGAAGGCATCTGTTGTGGCTAACCATGGTCTGCCTAGAATTAAAGGATGGCCTCCTAAATTTGTTTTTGGCTGCAAGATTAGAAAGGCTACAAGATATTCCCATGAATCCAAAGAAATAATTATATCTTCTAATATTCCTTCTGGTACAACTTTAGATCTATTTTCTAGCTCTAAAATTGTAGTAGTAGGTCGAATATTGGGAAATTTCAATTATTTCATAGTTTTTGTGGTCATGAAATTTATAGCTGCTACCAAATGTATTAAAGTATTTGGAACGGAAAAAAAATATTGATTGAAATGGTAACCATAGGGATCCTAGGATCAATATATTTTTCAATTGTTGTTTTTGCAGACATGAGACAAGCTAATTTGCCAATGACCTAGATTGTGGGTTGATATCTTTTCTTTCTGCCAGTTTTCTTAATACATAACTCTTTTATTGTTTTTGCATAAACTGGAATATATTTTATAGCTTGCAACAAAGGAATTTTGATATAAGCATTCTTCAATTCATCCAAAATATCAAATTTGGGAAGAGACATTGGAATTTTCTGCTCTACTAACCTCTCTAGATAAGGTGGTGTTTGAGTCATCATAGCTTTTCTTTTCTGAATTTGATTTCCTGGATGAGATTTTTTAAATTGTTCTCCCTGTTCAGTTTGTTCTTCTATGATTGTTGGAGAATATTTTTGTAATACTTTCCAAAGCCTTAAGTGGACATCTTGTACAGGAAGAATAGAGTATGTAGGGAAATATGTTGCTTATTCCACATTGTATGTTGGTTTCTCCACTTTGTTACTCAGATTCTCTACTGGCTAAGTTGGTAATTGAGTTGGTATAGGTGGGGGTTGGTTAGAAGGCAGCTGAAGCTGTTGAGGTTGAGTTAGTAATGGTGCAAGATTTTGTTGTGGAAATGGCATTGGTTGAGGATGTTGCTGGAATTGTTGGTATTGGAACAGTAATTGAGCATATGGTTGTTGGTATGGATTTTGATATGGTCGTTGGTATTATTGATGATACATTTGTTGAGGTGGTTGATTTACATAACTATACCCTCTCCAACCTTGTGCAGGTTGGTTTCGGTATTGTTGTGGAGGCCAAGCATCCCATGGAAATAGAGTAGTCCATGAATTCTGAGGAGGATTCTGATAATTCTGGGGGTTTTGTCGAGGAAATTGCTAAGGAATCCTTGGTTGCCAAGGTCTCCTTTGTGACATATAGTAAAGAGAATTTGTCCCTTGCACTTCTTCCATTTGCAATTCTTTAAGCTTTGGATAGTTTTCAGTTGCATGATTCTCTGTACAAAGTCCACACACCTACATACTATCGAAAGGACATTCTCTTTGTGGATGATTCTTCCTACACTTAGGACAAAAGATTGATAATATTTGATCTTGTTCTTCTTTCTTCTTCTTCTCTTTTAAAACATCAACTTGTGTTCCTAAAGTGATCAAAAGATCAGTTTTGAAATTCTCTAACAAACTTCATATTTATGCTCTTGTTACTCCTGTTGTAGATTTGGAAGCTCTTGATGTAACATCTCTTTTTCCACTTTTTTCTCTTCCCCTAGAATATTTTTGACCTAGTTCAGCAATCTTATCAAATGGAAAGTTTGAGATATCTCCTTTGCCCATCACATTGAGAATATCTACGTATTCATCTCTGATACCTTTAAGAAAAAATTTGAGGATGGTATCGGGATTCAGAGAATGTTGTTTGGATTTTTGTAGATTGTAGACGAATATTTATAAGTACTCTTCCAAACTTGCATCTTCTTGTTGTGTCATTATGAAAATATCTTATTTTGAGTCTTTATGCCTGCAATAGGCTTGATACTTTTTGAGAAAAAATCTCTTCATGCCATCCCAAGAAGGAATGGTATGTTCACCTAAACCCATAAATCATTTTAGTGATGTTGCTTTCAAAGTAGCAGGAAAGAGACTAAGTTTATGTGTGTCATCTGTGTAGCCATAAGTTCGACATAAGATATCAAATTCAAACATAAATGAATCAGGATCTTCAGTTGACATTCCATAAAAATTAGGAAAAACAGAAGGTGGAATGTTTTTCATTTTCACTTCCTCTCCTAGTATTGCTCTTATGTCTAATATTAGGAAGACATAGGTAGCTTCCTGATCATTTTCTTGTTCTATTTCATTCTATCTTTTGTTATCATACTCTCTTTTTTCACCTTCCTCTCTTTTTCTCTCTGCTTCTATTCTCCTGTCTTCCTCTCTTTTTCTCTATCATTGCTTATGTTGCCTATCATACTGAAGTCTTTGTTCTGGAGTCATAATTTGTATAATTATATCCTTCTCCTTCTTCATTCATTTCCTTTTCAGTTGTTTGTAATGTTTCAATATGAGGTTGAATTGGTGTTTCCTCAACTAACTTGATTTGTTCAAGAACTGGTTGCTCTAACTGTTTAACAATTGGGCTGCTTGTTTCCTTTTGTCTTTCTATGAAAGGGGTTTCTTTTGGTGTTTTCTTTCTTTTCACCTCATAGGCTAACAAGGTTTGTCTTTTAATAAGAGTCAATATTTTACCTGGTCTTTGTTTTTCTTCTAATTCCTATAGATTTTGTCTCCCAGCAACTGGTGTAGTTAGTCCTGATGGTCCTGCTCCTATGGATGGTTGAGTTTTTGGGGGGTTTTGTTTAGTAAATCTACCGTTATGATCTATTTCTCTAGGCATAAAGAAACATAAATGAAAGAAAAACTAACTTTTTTTGTGTTTTTATTTTTATCCTCCTAATTGACTATGTTGATGTATGCTTCCCTGGAAACAGCGCCAAAAATGTTCGGTCAATTTACTAGGTAAACTAACACAAGTATTCAATTATCAATTTGAGTTTGTAATCTTAGAAGCATGTCCAAAATATATGGATATTATATGTAGTTAATATTTAGAAGACAAAATTTTTAAACTGAAGGAAATGCATATTATAAATTTATTCTAAATTCTAAGATTAAAGGAAATGCATATTACAAATATTTTAACTAAGTAATTTATAATTCAATATGTAAGAAGTGAGGAAAGATGCTCCTAACTTAGGAGATGTTGTTTTTCCTTCCCCACAGTACTAATTTTATGAAGAGAAACCAATTAACTAATGGAAAATAGCTTATGATGGATAAAAAGTAGGAGAAGAGGCTCCTAACTGAGGAGGTCCGTGTTATCCTTCTGTGACAATTCCATTCATCATTGTTACTATTGTATCTAAAACTAGAAATTTAGAAAATAGCTTCGAACATGGAAACAATATGAATTTTAGTTATTGTTCATGGATCATATAGAAGGAGAGCTTAAGTTAAACACTCATTTCTCCCTTCATATGCAGATTAGAATTAAACCAAGATTCATTAGCAAGCATAAGTAAATAAATCAACAAGGAAAAGAAGATGAATTCTAGTTATTGTTCTTGGAGAAGATAGAAGGAGAGTTTAACTTAAACACTTGTTTGTCCCTTCATATTAAAATCATAAGTAAACCAATATTTATCAGAAAACATAATAAATCTTCATTATCTAAATAATTGAACAAATCTGAAGCAAAACTAGTTTATGAAAAATAAGCTAATTTGACCAAAAAGTGTACTTAGCTTGGTGTGGGGGCCCTCCACCCTTGCCTTGCACACTTGAAGAACTTATCAGCTACTGAAAACTCAGTCAATCATCCAAATCATTGAATATAAAAAATAAGGTGGAACGGGTTCCTCAAATTAGCTCCCAATATTCAGAAGTATCAATATGAAATTATACAAATTCTCCATGTTTGAATGGTTCATAAGCTTGGTATAAATAGATAAATGATAAAAAACTATGCTAAAATGTCTCTAACAGCCTTATATTATCCTAATACCATCCATCTAGGTATAAATCATCCATTTAGTTACACCAAATCTGGAAAAATCCAAAAAACTACTAATTCTGTCTTATTTCCTAGGGATTCCTAGAAAGCAGGTCATGTTTGACCAACATTGACCAGGCTTGTTTTAGCTCCGTTTGACCAAACCAATAGATTATTTTCCATATATGGTTCTCAAAATTTCCAAATCTATGCTCAGCTCATTCCCAGGTGTCCTGCACATATAACTTTCATGAAGCAATTACGAGAATTTTCAGTTATATCCAAAAATACTCTTAAAACCCAATTTTTACAAAAATATCTAAAAATTGAAAAACATAATTTATTTACCTGAATATGCATAATAAGGTCAAAATAAGGTATATGTGGATGATATAGTGTGGAAAATTATGGGAATTAGGTGGATTTTTAATAAGCAAAATTGAGGGCCAACACGTGGTATTAGAGTTGTCGCCTAGTTGGAATTAGGATTTTGGCCTTGGTTTCCTGTGTTGCCCTGAGGTTGAGCAGTAAATTTTCTTTCCCTTTGTTTCTTTTATTTTTTTTATGGGACTGGAAACATTATTTTGAGCATACAACTAACCCTATTGAGGCATAGGAGGTTGAGGCATCAAGGGATAAGGTGCTAGTAATGGAGACATTGGATCACTTGGCGACATGTATTGATAATAAGGGTTTAAAATTACATTATTATGGTTAGGTTGAGTATACATTTACCTAGGAATAAGATGATGCGGATGGTTATATGCATAAGAGGTTCTTGTGCCCCCCTGTGAAGTAACATGTGAAGGAACCAAGGGAGGATGAACATATGCGGTACTGGACCCCCCTTGGGGTTGGACATATCCCATGTGTCCTTATGGATATGGGGAAGGATTATGGTAAGGGATGGACCCAATCACACCATCATTAGCATTAGATTCCACTAGTCATGTATAGTCACCAGGGTGAGAGTGAGGAGCATCAGGGATAACAGTGTAAAGATAACCCAACTAGGCATAGATTAGATCATGCTACATGGCCTTTTGAATGGTCTCTTCCTTAGTTGTATGGAATGTATTGCAACATGGTGATGGTATGAATTAAGTATTTCAAGAACCATTCCAAAAAGAAACAGTCATCAAATTTTAGAGCTTTACACAATCTTTGTCATTTTCACCACCTTGGATGTGATCAGTGATGCAGGTGGAAGTGGTTTGGAAACAAGTGATCAAGATCTTAGTGCCAATATCATGGTGGATAGGTAGTTGAAAATATGAAAGGAAATAATTTTCAATAATAGAAAACATTTAGTGAGATCCATGGGGCTAGTCAACATACCATTTCGTAGCAGTATTAATGATTTTGCATTGAAACGGTAAAAAATAGATAGATTCTTTGGTAATGGAGTTAGATGAACACTATATATGAAAAGACGAAATATAGTTAGACAAATATTCTCTATAATTCCCTTCAAACTTGGGAATGTCTGAGGGAATTTTAGTAGGCATGGGTGGAAATTTTGGATTGTGATGGAGAGGATCGTTAACAAGCTAGCTCTAATCGGGTAGGTTTAATCTAGCTATGAATGGGAGAATTGGCGAAGTGAAAATATTTCCAAGAGGTTCTCCTGTATTACCTCCAATATTGGGACCCACGTTATTACCATCAATAGTGCTTGTATTACCTTCGTTGTTGGCCCCTAAAGTGGGATTGATGTTACTTCTCAGGTTTACACTAACCATGATAGTGGGTTGGGGAAGATGAAGTAGATGACTTGGACGAGTTAGAGTCTAAAGTTGGACTAATGGATGAGCCCTGAATCATCAAGAAATTGTAAGCAAATTTCTTAAAGGAAACTGGGGATGAAGACCTTGTAGTCTTTGCGACTAGTGCTTAGGGGGCGCAACGGTGTCAGGACAAAGATGGATCTTAACCTGTACATAAATTATCTATAAAAGAACTCTTAAAACATAAAATAAAACAATAGTGAGAGCATAAAACATAAAACCTAAATAGATAGAGATTTTCTCCTAGATCCCAAAACTGGGACTACTAGGTTGATTTTTCATTATATTCCTTTCAATGTTACAACACATATATATACATGTCGAAGCATTCATAAACCCCAATCCATTGACCTTGGATTAGAACATAACCATATTTCCCTTGACCAGATCTACAAAATACCATGATAATAAAACCATCATGCCCAAAAACATGTGGAAACCCATGCACAAAAGCATAGGAAGTTCTGCCCACATAATATAGGGTCCAAAAAAAAAATCCCCATAGCACTTGCCCAAACACCATGCAGGGGGCTACTATCCCCCGACAGGGGGGTCTACGCCCCCCCTGTTCCGTTCGGCGCAAGCGTAGGGGGACTGGTTGCCCCCCTCTTACCCCCCCCCCCAACTTCTCGCCTGGAGCTACTCGTGGAAATAATATAACACACACCCAACATTCTCCCACTTGTTTCTTTTATTCTCGCAGGGGACCACATGAGAACTTAGTCATTGGTCCAACCCTGTAACACCCATTGTTTCTCTACACCAAGAGAACTTCTTAGTGCTCACAAACTTCGTTAATGCATCTGCAACATTCTTCAAAGTTTCCACCTTTTTTTCCTCAACCATATCTCTCACAAAGTGATATTGAACATCAATTTTCTTTGTCTTTGAATGATAATTAGGGTTCATAGCCAAGAAAATTTCACTTTGGCTATCATATTCTATCATTATAGCTCGTTGCACCAACCCCATACTTGAACACAATCTCTGCAACCAAACTTCTTCCTTGATGGCATGAGTGTGTTCGCCAGCTATAAAATTTTTTGTACCAAATGCTGGCTAAAAAAATTTTGAGCCTTCAAGGAAAAATTTTCATTGCTAAAAATTTTTGGCTCTTGAAGACTCTTGAAGGCCTCATGCCTATCCTCTATCCAAACTTCACTGTTATTCCCATTTTACACTTAGAAATCCTGCTGATTTCCAAGCCAGAATACTGCTGCAAGCACCTTTTTCCCCCTTCCCTTCTTCCAAAACTAACCTCAGTTTTTATCCCTCCATTTCCCATGAAAATCCCTCATTTTCATAATTTTTCCCTTTCCCCTTCATCAAACCCCTTGACAAGGTTGAAAACTCCTTTTTCGCCTTATTGAAACCCACCATTTCCCTTGAAAATCATTGAAAAACTATAAAAACCCACATTTTGGGCATATATGGGTCTTAGCCCTTTTTTCCATTTACCCCCGGTCACATTATTTCCCATATGCCCCACGGCCCCGCAATCAGGCGCTAAGCCGTTTTTTAATTATTCCCGCCAAAGTTTAAAACCTTTGGTTATATATATAAAAATAAAACCTCTGTTTTTATTATTTTTCCGTCGGCTTTATTATTTTATTAGATTTTCGCCGGTACAAGTTTTAAATCGTTCCACATCGTCGATCTGATTTGAAGATCGGACGGTGCGGAGTCTGTTTCCCGGTGGTCCCCACATTCCACTAACCTGCACGAAAACAGCGCGGTATTCATCACACTGCCTTTGGGCGACGACGGTTTTTTTCCCGATCGCCAGCGATTCCACTCATCGTTTGACACACGTCCTTGGCACTGTTCACAAAACCGCTGTCCATCACGCGTTAAGGTTCGGACGTGGATGCCGTGCAATATTGTCGTACACCGTCCGATCTTCGGCCGCCCATCCGACGGCTATCACTCACCGAAGTTGCTCGATAATTAACCAGGCTACGACGCGTCATTCAATCAATCTCCACCATCGATCTGATCTGCAAATCGATGATCCATATTTCATCGCCCTGTTTCGATCGTCCAGTCAACGTTTTCCATTTTGACTTTCCATTTCCCGCTCCCGACCGTCGATCTATATTCGATCGACGGCTCAGATTTAAACGTTTCTTCCGCCTTCCCTTTGTTTCCTCCGATCAATCTTGACCATTGGATGATGTCATCCAACGACCATGCTTCCTCCACGTGTCCTCTGCAGCAGTAAACCTATATATGCAGGATTTTATAATAGTTTTTTGTATTTTACAGGTTTTAAATGGTTTTCTTGCCATTTTTGAAGAAAATTCGAGGGTGGAAGATGACGATTTTCCTGCCTTTGATTCACCAAATAAAATCACCACAGGGGTTAAATCCACGTTTTCATAAATCATTCATGAAGTATTGATGCCACATAACCCTGCGCAGCCCTGCATACCAGCAAAAAACCATGAATCGGGCACAGTCAGAGAGTATCAGTGACGAAGACCAAAATTTATCAAAATAGAGGATTAAAGGATAGTTTTTGCGGGGATCACGACTAAGAATGTTTATCAAAAGCCTAATCCCCGATTTAAAACACAGTTTAAAGAAAATTTGAAGTCTTTTATCGACAGGAAACCCTCCACTGCCACAAATTGAGGAAAATGGATCCCTCTAGCTACCACGATGCCACCTGTACCTCAAAGTATTCAATCAGAGGCCGAATTTATTGATAAGGATCAGATATTTGTCTCAGCGCAGCTAGAAAGTTACTTCTGCAAGGAAACTTAATGCAAAGAACATCTGCAGAGTTACTTCGACGCCACACAGAGCCTCAAAGGTCAAAAAAATCTCCCACCGAGCTTAAATCTTTATGTAAAACATTTAATACATAATGCACCCATGTAAGCTTCTTCATTGAGCCCCTCAAAGGCCAAGAAGCCATTTAAGTCTGTATTAATTGTAATTGAGATCTTTTATCAGATCTCACCTCCTCATCCTTCTATATATACTTCTGCAGAAGATGAGTGAGTGGTTGGTTGTAGAACTTTGTAATACATTTGAGCTTAAACTTCTGATTGTAAATAGTGTTCACTGGCCCTTGGAGCTCTGCTTTTGGTAGATTAGTTAGGCTGGATAGTGAAGATGATTGCTGAACTGAAACATTGGACCTGAGTACTGTAACTAGTTCGACATCAATAAACAAGTTGTTTCTTGGGATCCTGGTCTATATCACTGGTGAAGTGCTCCTTTCTTTGTTATTGTTTTCCTTCTATGTATTTCATATTGTTCATTATTCTCTGATAAAGAACATCATTTATAGAGTTAGGACCTATTGTACATCAGTAACCTTCTCTAACTGAAAAGCTTTATCTCAATGTTTTCCTCCAATTTGTTTATTTAAGAATGATTTAATACAGTTTAAGAAGTTAGGAATGTTGGAGTTCCCTCGTCCTACTATTTGCTTTAAACATTGTTCTTTAAAGTTATTTTCCTTATTTGCTTATTAAAGATGACTATGGAAGATATGGTGTGCCCTGTTCCTAGTTTTTCTCCAAAAGCAGATTCTGAAAGTTTCCCTTGGTGTTGACTAAAAGCAGAATAGGTTTAAAAGTACTTTATCTGATCTTAAGTTACACTTTGTTTCCCTTATATGTTTTCATACTTTCTGAAGGTAATTATGTGGATTACTAGATTGTTTTTCAATTAAGCTGATTTAATACAAAATTTCCCAAGAAGTCAATGGTTAGCCCTGCACTTGGTTGGTTTTAAACAGTTACTTAAAGGCTTTTCTTGTTTGGACTGACTATAGATCCTTTGTGAAATTATTATCAGTTTCCACCCCTCCAACACTTTATTGTTTCCATTCCATCACTCTAATCTCAATAATCTTGTGATGTAGATGACTTTCCCCTTGGATAACTCTTGATGTTGTTGTTCAATTAAAGCCCTGTTATGACTCCATAGCCCAATGGACTAAAAACCAGCGTTATATCTATCTCTTTAGCCAAAGTTTTTCTATTCAATTGCAACTTCTCACCTTTGAAACTGTTTTGCATTTAGAACTTTCTCCTCAAAGTAATATTCATGCTCAACCATCCAAAAAACAAAAAAAACCCTTGGCATTCATAACTAGCCTAATATCATTACCCCAAATTTCAAAGACAAATCCATCTTTGTACTTATTGGAGAGATCCCTCTCCGGATTCAGGAGGGCTGGATCCTAGAATCCCAAAGTTGGTTGAAATAATGTTGCTTCTGCAATTTTAGTCTCACCAATCTGCTAAAATTACAGATTCCTAATAGAGTGGTTGCCATGTATTCTGCCTTTGTAGTTGAAAGAGCCACTATAGACTATATTTTACTCATCCAACTGATTGCACCTCCAAATAGGCTAAACATATACCCACTTTTAGATCTTCTTTGATCCAAATATCTAGCCCAATTTGCATCAACAAAGCTATGAATGTCCAAAACTCTGTCCAATCTTGGTCTTCCCTAGTAGCACAGACCATAATCATTAGTGCCACGTAAATATTTGAAAACCCACTTTATTGTTATCAAATGATCCTTACATGGTTTTGACATAAACCTTCTCAATACTCCCACTGCATGTGCAATGTATGATCTAGTATAGACCATTTCATACATCAGGCTACCCACTTCTCTTGCATATGGAACACGCGGCATGTCCTCTTCTTCTTCTTGTGCCTTGCGACAATGTTCAGAAGATAAATTTACACCTACAAAAATAGGAAGCTTCACTGGTTTACTATCCTACATATTGAACCTTTGCAATATTGTCTCAACATACTTCCTTTGGTTCAACTAGAGCTTCCACTTTTCCCGATCTCATTTAATTTCCATGCCCAAATTATAGTTTGCACCACCAATATCATTCATGTCGAATTTAGAGAACAATTGAGTCTTCAAATCCTGGATAATTTCTTTGTCATTTCCAACCAGCAACATATCATCCACATACAAGACCAAATAAATAACATGGTCACCAATTAATTTAAAATACACAAAGTAATCCCCTTTTCTTCTGGTGAATCCAAGTCCCCGTATATATGTGTCAAATTGTTGTTACCACATCCTTGGTGACTATTTTAACCCATACAAAGACTTTTTTAACCTGCATGCCAGTTCTTTCTTACCCTTCACCATAAATATTTCTGGTTGCTTCATGTAGATCTCCTCTTATAGATACCCATGAAGAAATGTTGTCTTCGCATCCATCTATTATACCTCAAAATCAAATGCAACAGCAATAGATAAAAGTAATCTAATAGAAGTTACCTTGGCAACAGGAGAAAAAATATCACCAAAATAAATTCTCGACACCAAGGAATAACCTTTTGATACCAACCGAGATTTGTATTTCTCCACCTTGCCTTATGCATTCATCTTCTTCTTAAACACCCATTTGCTTCCAATGGGTTTCCTTCCAGCCAGCAACTCCACCAGATCCCATGCCTCATTTTTTTGCAAGGATGTCATTTCATCAACCATGGCCTCCTTCCAGAGTTTTCTATCCTCTAAATCCACTGCCTCCCTGACAGTTCTAGGATCATCATCAGTGATAGATAAATCAAAATTTGAATAGAAAGTAGATGAAATCTAGCCTTTATGGCTACCTTCTTTATCGAACTGAACTTCTGACTGCAGGAGTTTGTGGCTCTTCCTCTTATGAATCTTGTTCTGCATTAGAGTCTGATTCTTCCTCCTTTAGCTAAAACTCTATATTCTCAAATTCCTTTGATAAGAATTCATGTTTAACAACATCTTTCACCTCTCTAAACACCACATCTTAGATGTACAAAACCTTCCTTGTTTCTAGGTTACAAATCTTATAACCTTTTAAACCATCCTTATACCCAATAAAGATGCACCTTTTAGATTTACCATCCAACTTGATTCTTTTCTCCTTTGGAACATATACATATGCATCACAACCAAATACCCTCATATGTGAAAGAGAGGTTTTCTTACCAGTCCATACCTCATGTGGAGTCTTGTCCTCCAATGGGGATGCATGTGATCTATTAACCAGGTAGCATTCAATCTCCAATGCCTCTGCCTAGAATTATTGTCCTAATCCCGTACCACTGAGCATGCTTCTTTCCTTTTCCATCAACATACTGTTCATTCTTTTTGTAACTCTGTTTTTCTGAGGTGTGTATGGATTTGTCTTATGCCATGCTATACCACACTTCTTACAGAACTCTTAAAATTCCTTCTTGAAAAATTCTCCCCCTTAATCTGTCCTCAGCACCTTTATCTTCTTATCTGTCTGATTTTCCATCAGAGCCTTAAATTATTTAAATCTATGAAATACTTCAAATTTCTTCCTCATGAAATATATCCATGTATTCCTTGAGAAGTCATCTATAAATGAAACATAGTACATAGACTTACCCAATCATGGAACAAACATAGGTCCAAACACATCATTGTGCACAAGCTCTAATATCTTGTTCGCCCTCTTAGCACCAGAAGGGAAACTCACTCGATTTTTCTTCCCATATACACAATGTTCATAGAAATCAAAATCCAAAGAGAAATTAGACATACCTTCTACCATACCATTACCAAGCAGTATGTTAAGGCCCTTCTCACCAATATTTCCAAGCCTTTGATGCTATAACATGGTATTTTCTCCAAAGACCATTAGGCTTTTTGCTCCACTTTCAGGAACCACAAAATTGTTGCACATATCAATAGCAATGCTACCTAGAAGCTTGTATAGAGTTTGAATCTAAAGTCCCTGCATCAATACCAGTGCTCCTTGAACCATATTTCATGTATCTTTCTTGAACATTGTTTTTACACCTGCATCATCCATCTTGCTTACAGAAATCAGATTTTTTGCCAATGCAGTAATATATAGAATTCCAGGATGTGTTCTAATCCTTCCTCCTTGAAACTTAAACTTGAATTTTTTCACGTCCAATGATTTTGGCCTTCCTGTCATCCCCCAAGGAGAGATCACCACCATCATACTTCTCATACTCACAGAACCACTCCCTATGGGGAGTGAAGTGAAAGGATGCACCTAAGTCAATCAACTATGCCTCATGATCTACATGTGTATTTGAAGAAGAAGCCAAATAAACATCCCCACCTTCATCTAAGGTAGTTTTGGCCTCTGTAGAAGGAGAATAATTATATCCCTTTCCTTTCTCAAGAGCTTTAGATTTGTAGTCCTTTTCGAAGTTCCCTTCCTTTCTACATTTCCAGCACACCTTTACAGGCTTTATTGGAGATTTATATCTCCCTCTCGAGAAATTATTTTTGTTTATGTTCTGGGACCATCCTCATACAAACAAGGCATCTCCATTCTGACCCTCCATATTTTTCTA
The DNA here is from genome assembly GCA_034641835.2 of Pinus albicaulis. Taxonomy (NCBI): domain Eukaryota; kingdom Viridiplantae; phylum Streptophyta; class Pinopsida; order Pinales; family Pinaceae; genus Pinus; species Pinus albicaulis. Next base: position 916,067,709 of record CM076569.1, read on the forward strand.
TCTCATTTCCTCTGACAATAAGGTTGAGACAATTTCATCAAAATTCAAGGTATTTATATTGCTACCTTTTGCAACAACCAAACTACCCACGAATCTGGTAGAGAACACAACAAAATGATGCACTTATCTTCATCTGAGATTTTAATATCAATAGATGACAAATGACTTACCAAATTGAAGGCGTTTATATGCTCTATCACTGAGTCTCCATCCTTCATCGTCAGGTTATACAACTTTTTCAGCATGAATAATTTGTTCACCAGAGACTTAGATTGGTACAAAATCCCTAACTTGTCCCACAAAGTCTTCATCATAGCCTCCCCAGATACATTCAACAATATCGAATATGAGATACACAACCATATTATGGTTTTTTCCTTCTGATCCAAATTCACCCAGTATTCATCTGACATTGTCATTGGTTTAGTACCTGGATCTATCGTGATCCGTTGATCATTATCCACCACCAGCTCCTCCATCTTGAGCTTCCACAACTCAAAAATATAACCATTAAATTTCTCGATATCTATATTTCCACTACTCTCCATCTTCTTTCACTGTAAGAATCAATCCCACTAAACAAGGTCTACCACAAGCTCGAGCAAAAAACCCCTCAACAGTAAAGGCGTCCACTTGAAGCCGAAAAAACTCTGATACCAAATGTAGGTTTTAACCATGTATAGAAATGATCTACAAATGAACTCTTAAAACATAAAATAAAACAATAGCGAGAGCATAAAACATAAAATAGATATACACAAATATTTTCCCCTGGATCCCAAAACTAGGACTACTAGCTTGATTTTTCATTACATTCTTTTCAATGTTACAACACATATATATACATTCTGAAGCATTCATAAACCCCAATCCATTAACCCTGGATTAGAACATAATCTTAGTTCCCTTGACCAGATCTAAAAAATACCATGAGCAAAAAACCATCATACCCAAAACCATGTGCAAACCCATGCACAAAACCATAGGCAAGTCTGCCCACCTAATATAGGGTAAAAAAAAAAAATCCCTGAGCGTTTCTCCCAGCGCAGGTGTAGGGGGATTGTCTGCCCCCCTATTACTCCTCGCTTCTCGCCTGGAGCTACTCGTGGAAATAACATAACACACACCCAACAGATTTAACAGGCTATAGGGATAAGAAAGTTGAAGTAAATAAGTAGAAAAATGTGTAGTGTTCCAATAAGTCTTCTAACTATGATCTAATTCTCATCTAAATCAATCAGTATCATCCGATAAAATAAAAAATCCTCTAGAATTAAAGATGGACTACACCTTAAACAATCCCCAAACTATGTTTCATATGGCCTTACAAACAATCTAGATCCAAAATTGCCAGGGTCACAAGCAAGGCTGAGTGAAGGTATGAAGAGGTAGATTTGCTTCCCACAACCACCAACTATAGGGAGTTTTACCTACAATGATAGGTCACTAAGGTTACATTTGTCTAGTGGGGGTGATTGAATCTCAATTTATGGGTGTCAATGTCCAAACCCGATTCCTTACCGAGATTTGGGAGCCTCGAGGGGAACTGCCAATATCCTCAATTGAAGACTTACCCTTGTCATGGCTTTCTACTCTGCAACGACTTTGATCCACTTGAGTGTGAAGGATTTTATGTTCCCTCAAATGTTAACCAGCTATGTTTAAATGTAAAGTGATAGATGGGAATTATTTGGACTTCCACCCCACCAATCCTAACCTAACTATTATATTTTTTTCTAGTGACCAAGTGCATTTAATCTATGTGAGTTAAGTTATTGGTTAATTTTATGTTCTTGTATGGGCGGTTTGAGCCAAGCATTTTTCACTTAATTGCATGAAATTTTTTGCAAGTGACAATTATGTGATGACTTGCATGTAAATAAACGATGTTGCATTAAATAAATCTAGAAATAAATTGTAGAAAAATGTAAAAAACTAATTGTAAATGAAAAAAAGTTAAATTCTTACTAACATTAACCCCTTTCCCCACTAGATGGAGGCTTCAATGAAAATGAGGAGAGGCTCTAAAGATAGTAAGAGGAGGATTTCTATGGATACAAGTGGATCAATAATATAATGCAACAAATGTACTTTCAATCAACCAACCTACTGTAGAAATGACAACAGAGAAACAAGGTTTTGAGAGCTATTAAAAAATAATAATCTACCAAAAAAAAGGCTTAAAAGAGTTGTATGGTGAGGAAACAAAATATGGCAACAAAGGGGCTCAATTTTGACCTCTAATTCTAGTAAGAAATAAACTTTTAGACTTGTATCATACTTTGGTGAAATAGATATTTTCAATCAATACAAAAGACTCCTAGTTCAGAATCCCACTCTTTATTTGTTGAATATTTACTCAAAACCCTATAAGGGCTTATTTCTTCTCAAAAGATTAGAATAATAAGCAAATCAATATTTGTTGTAGAATATATATCAGGGATACCCATAAACCTAACAGTTATAGAGAACTAAAAAGTGGAAGAAAAAAAAATTCCATGAATAAAAAAGTTTTGTTATGGCAGAAAAGGTACTTGAAACTTCATTACATCCTTCCATATGCAAGGGTTGGCGTTTTGAGAGTGATTCCACCCTTATGCTGCTAAGGTGAGAAGTATCATTCCATGCCTTTAGGGTGATTGGAGGTGCATATTGTGACAAGGAAAGTAAAAGACAACTTAGAGGAGCTCTTCTACAATATCAACACCTATATTTGGTTGTAATCTCCTTCCATTTATATTAATGCAAATAATTCTCTATTTTCCTTTATGTGATGTTGTTATTTCATATATTTCAATATCATGTTGATATATTGAATAGATTACCTAGATGATACTGCATAGATCTCGTAGTTTCTTGGCTTTTGTTATCTGACTGTGCAGGTTATAATTTTGGCAATTGGAGCATTCAAGCTGAAGAAGGAAAAAAGTGTGTGATGGATTCTAGGTAGGCTTCATTCCATAATACATTTACTTTAATGAAATAATTGGGTTACATGTTTCTCTATTGTTCTAGGTTGGCCATCGAACCTAGGGGAGATACTTTTTTCTACAATTGTAAATCTCATATAACAAATTAGTGACTCTGCTAGGGAATGGTGTATTCCCTCAATGGTTTTCCTTTTCCATTGTGTTTGATTGCCTCTTTCATAAACTTTTGTTTCTTTTATCAGTCAAGAACATACCTAAGAAGTGATTTTCTTGAGCTTTTTTTTTCATTTTTTGTGTCAGAATCTTCCATCCCTGGACCAATGCTCCCCCGGTGCCTCTGACAGAGTGTTGCACATCACCCAAGCCCACTTTATACCGGTATTTCAAAGCACTTTTTCCTCTCCTACACCAGTGTTGGCCCATATTTTTACACAAAATTTTCCTCTATTTCTAAGTGTCTCTTTGATCAGCCTACTTCCAGTTGACCTTCCCTAAGTCTTAAGTGCCTTATGGTCTCCCATAAGCCTCTATTTGATTGCATTTGTGTTTTATTCCCTTTGGTTATAATTGGTTTTGATTTTTATTTGTTCTTATAATTTGGTCGCTTGCAAACTGATAATTTTTTTTGTCATTGATCGCTTGGATGAATTATTATTCTAGTCCTCATTCTGAAAAGTGCATTTGAATCAATGAATAAATATTTTCATCTTAGTTTTCTCAATTTCAAAAATTAAATTTGTTATAAAGAAAAATTTTCATTTGGAATTTATGGTTTTTTATGTGCATTGATATAGGAGCAGTCATATTGAAAGGGAAATTTCATCTTGCATCTTGTTTGTTTCCTGTTGTATGTTTCATACTGATTTTTTCTTCCCTTAGCTATATTTTCATTGAAAGAGAAATATTTCCATTTTCTCATGCTACATTTTGATTTTGGGATATTTAGGTGACATTTGTGGTGATCCCAAAACTGAAACATAATCGAAGATAAACAATAAAATTTATTGAATCAACCTAAGGAGAATTTGTAACATTACAACAAACAAATAGAGGTCTAGGCTAGAAATGTTTTCCAGCATCATTAAGCGTAAGAGTTTTCATTGATTTCCACCGTTGCATTCCAGGGGTGATATCCCGTTCCACATATGTGAGTGAATAATATTTTTTTCCATGTACCTTTGGCTATCTTGGATGGTGCTCCATGCATGTAAAGTATAAGGCAACACTATCATCAAACAACTACACATTAGACAACACTACTACAGAATTCACTCCCATGTATCGTCGAGTATATTTTTGGATTCCCCTATAGGTTTTTATCCATCCATAAGTAACTGAGTCTGCCACCTTGTATATCATGATACATCGAACACATCATTCAGGGAGATTAGTTGTCATGCGTTAAGTATTTGGTTCGTGAAGGTGTATATATAATTTCATGCACTAGAAAATTTGGCGGAAATTCTGACAGCCAATTCGTCGCTATTCCGACACATTGTCGTTGCAAGAGCGACAGTTCGAGGGCAGACAAACCGTGGTTTGTCATGCCGTCGCGGTTCCGACGCACGTAAAAAGTTTCGCACTATCGACACTTCTTCCATCGCTTCCGAACAAGCATCACTCTTCCGACGTCTCACAAAGCGTCGCGCCTCCGACGTTTGTAAACTGTCGCAATTCCGACCCAACGTGGTCCGAAGTTTTGGACGTCGCTCTTCCGACGTCTGTAAGATGTCGCAATGCCGAAGATATGTGGTTCGACGTTTGGAACGTCGCTCTTCCAACGTCTGTAAGATGTCGCAATTCCAACGAAATGTGGTCCGAAGTTTGGAACGTCGTTCTTCCGACGTTTGTAAGCTGTCGCAATTCTGACGAAATGTGGTCCGACGTTTTTATACTGTCTCTCTTCCGACGTTTCTAGGTTGTCGCAATTCCGACGTCTACAAGGCATCGGTAGACCGACGGAGGGTTCAATTTTAAAAAAAAAAATTAAAACTTTAAAAGACGAGAAACGTTGTTTTGAATATATTATATGAAGTAAAACAGTCCATGAAGTCATTACATTTTCACATCTGAAGATTGGAACCGAAATATCCATCTGACAAGTCCCACGAGAGAAGCATCATAAGAAAAGTAAAATAGCGATTATGTGAGAATAGTAAAACAACAGATAGAGTACCGACGTCCATTGTTCCAAATACAAATTAAAGTACCCAAAATCCTTGAATAGAGAAAAACGCTAATCATGTGAAGAGTGTGATATGTCCAAAATATAAAAAGACCATAAAACCATATCAATAAACCAGCAACATAGACCAGCATCGCTAGTTTTGAAGGTAGAGTGATAAACATTAATCATTTTTTTTTCACAAGAGAAAAAACGTTGTTTTGAATATATTATATGAAGTAAAACAGTCCATGAAGTCATTACATTTTCACATCTGAAGATTGGAACCCAAATATCCATCGAGAAAAGTGGAAGTCCCACCCCAGACAGTGATAGAAAAATACCCCATGTCACATACAGGGACTTGATATAAAACCCAGTAACGGTCCACATGGAGATTATCGACAAATCTGAGAAAGCATCCAAATATGCCCGATGCATCTATAAGAAAGTGAAATAGCAGTATGTAGAATAGTAAAACAACAGATAGAGTACTGACGTCCATTGTTCCAAATACAAATTAAAGTACCCAAAATCCTTGAACAGAGAAAAACGCTAATCATGTGAGTGTGATATGTCCAAAATATAAAAAGACCATCAGACCATATCAATAAACCAGCAACATAGACCAGCATCGCTAGTTTTGAAGGCAGAGTGATAAACATTAATCATTTTTTTTCACAAGAGAAAAAACGTTGTTTTGAATATATTATATGAAGTAAAACAGTCCATGAAGTCATTATATTTTCACATCTGAAGATTGGAACCCAAATATCCATCTAGAAAAGTGGAAGTCCCACCCCAGATAGTGATAGAAAAATACCCCATGTCACATACAGGGACTTGATATAAAACCCAGTAACGGTCCACATGGAGATTATCGACAATCTGAGAAAGCATCCAAATATGCCCGAGGCATCTATAAGAAAGTGAAATAGCAGTATGTAGAATAGTAAAGCAACGGATAGAGTACCGACGTTCATTGTTCCAAATACAAATTAAAGTACCCAAAATCCTGCAACAGAGAAAAACGCTAATCATGTGAGGAGTGTGATATGTCCAAAATATAAAAAGACCATCAGACCATATCAATAAACCAGCAACATAGACCAGCATAGCTGGTTTTGAAGGTAGAGTGATAAACATTAATATATTTTTTTTCACAAGAGAAAAAACATTGTTTTGAATATATTATATGAAGTAAAGCAGTCCATGAAGTCATTACATTTTCACATCTGAAGATTGGAACCCAAATATCCATCCAGAAAAGTGGAAGTCCCACCCCAGACAGTGATAGAAAAATACCCCATGTCACATACAGGGACTTGATATAAAACCTAGTAACGGTCCACATGGAGATTATCGACAATCTGAGAAAGCATCCAAATATGCCCAAGGCATCTATAAGAAAGTGAAATAGCAGTATGTAGAATAGTAAAGCAACAGATAGAGTACGTACCGACGTCCATTGTTCCAAATACAAATTAAAGTACCCAAAATCCTTGAACAGAGAAAAACGCTAATCATGTGAGAGTGTGATATGTCCAAAATATAAAAAGACCATCAGACCATATCAATAAACCAGCAACATAGACCAGCATCGCTAGTTTTGAAGGCATAGTGATAAACATTAATCATTTTTTTTTCACAAGAGAAAAAACGTTGTTTTGAATATATTATATGAAGTAAAACAGTCCATGAAGTTATTACATTTTCACATCTGAAGATTGGAACCAAAATATCCATCCAAAAAAGTGGAAGTCCCACCCCAGACAGTGATAGAAAAATATCCCATGTCACATACAGGGACTTGATATAAAACCCGGTAACGGTCCACATGGAGATTATCGACAATCTGAGAAAGCATCCAAATATGCCCGAGGCATCTATAAGAAAGTGAAATAGCAGTATGTAGAATAGTAAAGCAACAGATAGAGTACCGACGTCCATTGTTCCAAATACAAATTAAAGTACCCAAAATCCTTGAACAGAGAAAAACGCTAATCATGTGAGGAGTGTGATATGTCCAAAATATAAAAAGACCATCAGACCATATCAATAAATCAGCAACATAGACCAGCATCGCTAGTTTTGAAGGTAGAATGATAAACATTAATCATTTTTTTTTCGGAAGAGAAAAAATGCTATTTTGAATATATTATATGAAGTAAAACAGTCCATGAAGTCATTACATTTTCACATCTGAAGATTGGAACCCAAATATCCATCCAGAAAAGTGGAAGTCCCACCCCAGACAATGATAGAAAAATACCCCATGTCACATACAGGGACATGATATAAAATCTAGTAACGGTCCACATGGAGATTATCGACAATCTGAGAAAGCATTCAAATATGCCCGAGGCATCTATAAGAAAGTGAAATAGCAGTATGTAGAACAGTAAAGCAACATATAGAGTACCGACATCCATTGTTCCAAATACAAATTAAAGTACCCAAAATCCTTGAACAGATCAAGAAAAACGCTAATCATGTGAAAATTCTAAGTAAAGTTAATCTATTAACATTGCGAATAAAATTACACCGAAGTCAAAAACATTGCCTGGCCATACTCATGGCAAATTTGTCATCAAAAAATCAAAAAATTAAGAAGACTGCCCTCATACGGGGAAACCAGTCTTGAACGTTTAATTTACAGAATTAAAAAATATTACAAAGGTCCAGCACAGTAAAATAAACTAAAAGCAGCCCAATTAAGTGGGCCTGCTAAGCAAGAAAAACAAATTAACCAAACTACTCCTCCGATGGTTCCTCCACGATTCGGCATCATCTTTCGGAAGGTCCAGGATCGCTAGGTGCTACCTCCACATGCATGCCACGGCTCCCCTCCTGAAGGCCCGAATGCTGGCCGGCTTTTTCCGAGCTCAGACCCACCGGACGGGTGCATTCTTCCTCCGTTTGGGCCTCCTCGCAGAAAACCACAGTGACTAAAGCCGTGATTCTTGGGCGGTTGAGAGAGAAATTAAAGGAAAATTGCGTAGTGTGCATCGTGGGAGAAGGTGAACTAACGGTGGGGAAGCCAGGAGCAGGGGAATCCATACGGTGGCCAGATGCTACAAGCTGACCCCGCCCACTCCTAGTATTTGGATATTGACCTAAGTAATAATCACTGGACTGGCCGGAAGTCGAATCTGTTGAGGGGCTGGAGGGAGCGCGCCGGGGTTGACGTCTAGTGCTCCCCCTGCGGCAACACATCCTATGACGCACGCGAGGCATGGGTGCAATCTCAGGCGCAGTGGGCACAAGAGGAGACGAAGAAGCAGAATTGCAATTAACAGAGGAAGACAGACAGAGACAGAACCGAGAGAAATGCAAATATGCAGCAACGTCTAGGCAGAAGTTCAGCTAGCCACTTCTCCTTATCGTCACAGTTAGCAGGCAGTGTAATCCAGCAACCCGCTTGTCTGAAAAACCATGGCTAAACGCCATTTTTTCGACCCATCTGCAATGCAATCAAAGGACGCCTGTCATAATTAATCTCTGATCATTAATAATGAGAGCCGAAGGCCGGATCAAATTGGAGCGTGCGGAATCGCTAAGAGGAGTGGAGGTCCGATCTTGAACAATGTTAAAAATTAATTAATGCAGATTTGATGTGAAAATTTAATTGAACAGCGTTAAATGTTAATGCGATTGATATGAAATTGCCATATCCATGTCCCATCACCTTAAACGCCATCGAATGCACCCGCAGCCGGGAGCAGGGCAAGTTTTTATTGAGGACACGTGGCAAAAATTGATTGGAGCGGATCTTTGTTTGGGCCGCTCGCGCAGTGGAAATCTGGACCCGTAAAATATTAGGGCGAATTTGATAAGAAATTTGCGTCACAAAATTGGCCGACGTCAGCAGGCTATTTTGGAACGCGAATTTGGTTTGAATTATGGTTTATCGCCGTTTGAAGTCCGACGGGCTCGACTTAAGAACAATTTTGTTTGATCCCATATTATAAAATTTGTGTTGGTTTTCTTTGATAATACACATATTTATAATAAATCATGGGAATACCACACTAAACATGTGGAAAATTTATATAAATAATTATTGAGAACAATCATTTTTATGTAAAAATATCCAAGGCGAGGTCTATGTAGAGAACCGGGGTCATGAAAACTGTTCAAATATAAAAATCCCACTTAATAAAGAGACAAAGTTGTTGTGCTTTCGGAACCCGACCTGAGGATTGGACATGAGTTAACAAACAAAAGGATAGCGGAACCAGACTTGCACTCGTGGTCAAGCCCTCTACCAAAACCACGAGCGGAATCACAAAAGCGGGTTGCCCATATCGCACGGCTTTTGCGGAGTAGGCGGTATTTCCTATTCGCGAGCGATTCCATAGGGAATGCGACACGTGGTGAAGTGACCCCCGGAAAACCACCGTTTAACCCGCGCCATCGCACGTTAAAGCCCGACGTTGGAAGCCGAGCGAAATTTCCAAGAGTCATTGATTTGGAGAAGGGCCATCGGACGGTGGTCGCACGTTGAACTTGCCCAGAGGTTAACTAAGGTGTGCGGAGGATAGCTAGGTACGATACGAGTGTTTGATTGGTTATTGATATATATAGGTGGGGCGGGAGTATAATGAAATTGTTTAATTAAACGATTGGCAGATAATTAGCATAAGTCTGGAGCGTGATTGTTGTAAGGTTGGGTGGTGAAATATAGAGCCGAAAGTTCATTACAAGTTATTTATTTAAAAAGAAACGTGGAGTATAAATACAAAGCGTTGAAAGTTAAACATTGGTTATAAGGCTTGGAGATAATATAAAGTCAGGAATATAAATTAAAGTCCAACCATTATGGATAGTATTTATTTATCAAATTCTACGAATTTGATAAATAAACCCGAAGAAAGAAGAAGTCAATTAAGACTCAGGTTGGAGGAAAAGAACGGGGTAAACCAAGGGAAAATGCTGACAGAGCGATTGTAGACACACCAGCTCTCCTTGGGGGTCCAATTTCAGTTTTGTTGCATCACACGATGATCTCTCTTCTCTGGCATTTACTTGTATTGAAGATCACTATTCTAGGAATAAGGAGTTATTTTCTCCAAAAATAACCTAGCCAAACATTGACAATGCATCAAGGATATCTTTCTATGCTTCATAAGCACATTTGTTCTACTTCTAAATCATGTCTTGGAAGTGGTTGTTTTGCTGGAAATTATTCACCAGTTGGTTTCATACCAAAGTCTTTTTCACATTTTCAGCATCCAATACATGAAAAAGATAATGTTTTAAAACAACATAAATATTTGAAATTTTGCAAGAATTGTCTGGCACACTTTGAATATGAATTTTGAAGTCAAGTGCATGATGTTGTATAGGATCAAGTGTCATTTTGAATACCAAATGTTTCACAAGAAACTACTCAACATGCTACCCTGCAGTAAGGATTAAATGACAATATTGCATCAACTATTTCCATAATAAAAGTGCACCTCGGCCATAAGACTAAACAACTACAAATGTTGTAGATCTAACAAGACCACACAATCAAATGTATTCCACAAGGCCAATACTGTATGAAAAATGAAAAGGAGTTTGCAACCAAAAATACCTTAGGCAACTAATTCGATTAGATACACCAAACCATCAGCAAAAAGGAAAACCAGCCTACTCAAAAGGCAAGCGTTTACCTCCTTTGACAAAATTTTGAGTTCCGAAACAAGGGCCTTTATTGTCTTGTCGATGCCCCTAGTAATTTGAATGGGGTTTGCACCTGCTGCAACAACCTAAAAAAAAAGGTTTCATTTCAAATTATTTTCCACAAATTTAAGATACAACCATTGTCAGTTTTGTATTTCCTAACAAGCTCATAAATTTTGACAAAAGAACCAAAATTTTTTAATGCCTGATAGCAATTTTTTCACTCAAAAACTATCTTAGACTCAATAAGCCCAACCCAAAACTAAAAAACCAAACACCGTAAGACCCTACAAAAATGAATAGATGATCTTAATCTAGTACTATCGACAAAAAGTTACCTTTACACCCTCACTTATTAAACCCTGTGCTGTTGAATTTTAACTTCAACTGCTGCAGCAGAAGGACGGATGCAGCAGCAACATTTTTTTTTGGAGGTTGCTTGCATGCCATCCAAAAATTTAATTCAGCATTTAAAATTCCTGCAATTTTTTTTTGTAGACGGCCACAGCCATATTTCTGTACAGGATTGTATTTAAACACAACAGCCAGCATTAACGCAATTCACCAACCAGAAATTAAACAAACAGAAATTTACCCGACAGTTTTTTAAATTCAAAAGGAGGACACGTGGAGCATTAATATTGGATCGCATGAAATTGAAGGGAATCTGAAAACCTGAAAACCGGACCCGAATTTTTTATAGGGCACATTGGATTGAGAATTCGAGTTAAAATTAGGCAGACATCAACATCCCATTTTGGAACGCGAATTTGGTTTGAAATTCAATCTATTCAGACTTTTGAAGTCCGACGGAAAGGGTTCTTTAATGTTTTGATAGTTTAATATATACATATATTTTAAACATATGTTATATATATATCATATGCGAAATGAAAGGTGGGCCATAGAATTTAGTTTTAATTTTATTTTTTTTAAAAGAGGGTTTATTATAATATGTTTTATATGTTACGGCATATAAAAATAAAAAGGTCGAAAAAGCTTGGTAGTTTTTTTTATAGACAGTACGTAAATTTTTTATTACACAGCAGTGTGTAAAAAGTGAAAGACTAAGTGTAACTTTTTAAGTGTGTATGCACAGCAGTGCGAAAGGGAAAAACACAGCAGAGTGTTTTAGAGACAGAGTATGTTTGTTTTGAACAGACGGTGAGTTGGTTTTATGCACTGCGTTTTGTAGCAGTCATAATTTTTTAATCCCTCTCAGTGAGGAAGAAGTGTAATAGTTTTTTTTTTGAGTTATTGAAGGGAATAGAAGTTTGTTTTCAAAGTATTGAAACTCTGTCTTCTGTCAAAGAAATTTTTATTTTCTCTGTGTTAGAGGAAGGGAGATTTATTCTCCATTCATTGTTCTAGAATTTTTCAATATTCCAACATGTGCAAGAACAATAGATGTTGTGGTTCCATCCCCAACTAAATCATTTGTCTTTGCCGCAGCTTGCCTTACCAACTTGGCCCCAATATTTTCAATTGGGTCCTCTAATTCAACCAATAAAAAGGCCAAAACCATAGCATTGAGATACATTTCATTACACTGTCAATAACAATAAAATTTGACTCGGCCATAACCCTTTCCTTTTATTGTTGTGAAAAGCTTTATGCATTACTCTAATGTGGCTATTCCATAGGCCAAGTAGACCACTGGGTAACAAATATGTTTCCTTTCACCTTTGAGTTTTCAAATTATGCCTACCAAATCTAAGACATTTAAGAGGGGGAACTAATACAACGTTAAAAAGAAAACCAGAGCACACATCTACGAATTACCTCCTTAGCTATTGTCACACCATCATTAACTATTTTCGGAGAACCATGCTTGCTCTCCAAGACAACATTTTGCCCTTCGCCCCAAGGGTGACTCCAACAAGATCGACAAGTTTGTTCACACCGCCTGCAAGACAAATTGACAATGCTTTCAGTAAGTGTGCAATTGAATGCCAGACCATATGCCAAAACAACCCTCCATGAAAAATTAAAATAACACATTAAAATCGAATATAAGTGGACAAGGAAAGATCCACCGCAGTGAAGTTTCACGTGCGGGTGACCTTCCTTTAAACATAATTTTTTCTCTGACCTGCAATTTTTTTGTCACTGAGCCATCCTTGTTGAAGTACAACTCCTTTTCCATAGCTCTTGTATTAACTACCTTCTCTTTGTCGCGTAATCTCAGAGTCCCTCTTCTGCTTGAGCAATTAAAGGAAATGGGTGAAAAAACTGAAAGAGAAGACAATTGTCTGCCATAATTATCAAACATTGCACCCAACTTCTTCCCCTTTCCATTGCTACCCAATGAGGTAGATGTGGCAATTGTTGTCATACCGCCCAAAGTAGAGGCCATCTTCTCTTATGCTGAATATAGAATTACAAGATCTTCATATTAGTATGAACCTTAAAAAACATGACTCCCATTGCTAAAAACCACTTTTAAGTTGTAACGGGCAAACTAAACAACTATCGCAACTTTTGGCAACTTCTGGAGCATTAAGAGAGAAACAACCAAAGAGAAATACAACCACAATCCTCATTTTAATGAGACCGGACTATATATTTGCATTAAGATAATAGAAAGAAATCACGACTATATTAAGGCCAGCACAAAACAATCTTTAACCGGTGTCTCTCGCGGCCTTCAGGTTGCCATGCTAGAGGTTGCATATTTTTAATTTAAATTCTTGACCTCTCGTGCCCATCTATGAATGCATCCAATGGGATATCTACATCAAATGCTCCTTTAGATCCCCAAAAACAAATTCCCTACTACAAGAGCACCGGTATTGATGGATCACCCCACACCATCCCACCCACTAGAAACGGTGAAAAAGGAAACCCAAGAAACCTTCTGAAATATCTCAAGATGACTATATGGGTGGTTCTTATGAATCAACCAACCATTCAGAACATGCTCATCAATCCAAACCATGAGTATTATGTGACAATATTCAAGCAGGCACTGAATCGGATTTCTGAAGCTATGTTAGAGAAACCCTAAACTCTCACTGAAAATAGGTGAAATGTGGCACCACTCGGAGATTGACATGTGCCAATTGGTACAAGTGGTAGACAATTGGCATGCTCAAACAATGAGGTGATGCGGGAATGACATGAGGGAGAAAATATCAGAAAAGCCCCAAATCTGGAGAACTAAAGCTCATCACCAACCTGAGATTGACAACTTTACATGATGTAACCTATGAAATCGTAAATGGAGAAATCATAGTAACAATAAAGTAACCTATGTAACAATAAAGTTGGATTCATCTTGGGAGTGGTAATGGGAGAAATCATAGTGAACAACAGGAAACATGCAGAGTTGCTTACAATCAAATAGATGAAAAAACACATACAAAAAAACCTAGATAATAATCATGAACAAGCTTAATATTGAATTATGAACTGTAAAGGAACTTACAAAATGTGACATTATGAACCTGGTCAAGCGCACAAGCAAAAATATCCTGGACATGACCCTAGTTGACAAGTTGTATTACTCATGATGCAAGAGGATTTGTACCTGCACTGCCAAGTCAATCAAAATCCATCATTATCTATACAATAAATACAAGTAATTGATGTAGTATTTTTTACTCTAAGATGCATTCTTATGATAATGTTAGAACATATGTTGAAAATTTCAAAAAATACCTGAATAAGCTCCTCTTCGTTCCAAGAACAATTTATTGGAGTCGCATGAACTTGGAACAAGCCTCCCACGATCTGAAAGAGTAGCAACTAAGTCAACAGTGACTTTTTTGTTGCTACACTGGATCGAGGGTGGTTTGCTCCAAGATTAAATCGCTCCAATAAATTATTCTTTACTAAACAGGGCCAACCACGTGAAGGTGGAAGCTCTTATGGCCCCTCCCCGCCCCCCTCACATCACTCTCAATTCCCCAATACCCAATCTATATTTCATTTTTTACTTTCATGAGCATAAAAAAAAATATTCAATAACTAATAAAAAAACAATTCAACAAAAAATACGCAAGGAAAAATTGCAATTAATGCTTGACATAAAAATAGTATGATAAATGAGTTTTTTATATAACGCAAAAACGTTCCAAGTATGGTAACGTTTGTCTTATAATAATACAATATTTTACATTGTCAAATTTTCTTTTTCTTCTTCCTATTTTTAAAGCTCCTAATTACATCATCAATATCATCGTGCTCTGCTCCTGTTTCGTGCCTTTCCACCCGCACTGCTAACCTAGTTGCGTATTCACGATGTTTGTGCTCATCCAGTGATGGGGCATCGCCTACAAAAACAGATAATATTAAATTTTAATTGTCAGTTTTTAAATATCATTGAACTAGTTCAGTAATATTAATAAAAAAAATTGCAATGAGATTATTTACCTGGTGCACCAGTTGTCGCCGCTGACCTAGTTGCGTTGTCACGATGTCTGGTCTCATCCGGTGACGGGGCATCGCCTACAAAAACAGATAATATTAAATTTTAATTGTCAGTTTTTAAATATCATTGAACTAGTTCGGTAATATTAATAAAAAAAATTGCAATGGGATTATTTACCTAGTGCACCAGTTGTCGCCGCTGACCTAGTTGCATTGTCACGATGTCTGGTCTCATCCAGTGACGGGGCATCGCCTCCAAAAACAGATAATATTAAATTTTAATTATGAGTTTTTAAATATCATTGAACTAGTTCGGTAATATTAATAAAAAAAATTGCAATGAGATTATTTACCTGGTGCACCAGTTGTCGCCGTTGGGACTGTTGCCCTGTCTTCCTCTCTGGTGGTAAGATCCTCAAGGGAAACATTCTCTGTCATATAAACAAAAAACGTTATAAGGACAACCATCGAGGTATAATTAGAAAAAATTATAAGTGGAAATTAATTACCGTCACGGCCCTCACTGATAGCAGCATTGTCGGCCTGGTCCCCACTACAATGATCAGGTTGCACGAGAGGATCATCTACATCTGGCTCTAAAACTAGGTTATTTGCCTCGTCGGTAGTGCTGCTCCCCTGATTTAAACAAAGTTGTTAGACATTAAATTTATGGACGAAAACAAAAATATTGAAAGGTTAATGTTTTACCTTATCAGGCATTGTAGATCTTGGGACTGCCCCAAGCTTCTGCGACGTTCAACTACAGCTTGATAGCCAAAACGGAAAGCAATATTTTTATCTTCCTCTGTAGTTATTGTTCCAAAGTCATCACCCTACATCATATATGATTGTGTATTTTTAATCATATCTGATAGGATTACAAAAACGTTGGAAGGCAATACAATTAATTATAAGATGTTTAGCTACTTAATTACAATTCTTGCAGCTAATTTCAAGTAGCCACCCTGGCCGAGCTTGTGATGGCCCTTTTTCTCAATCCTAGCTTTGGTTGCCTTTGAGGTGTCAGGCAACCTAGCATCAACAGATTGAAGTCAGATATGACGTAGCACACTTTTATTTTAGACATAAAGAAAATTAAAGCTATTGAATTAAAGTTGTAATTTACCTTGCGGGTCCAGTTGGCATTTTTCCTTCTTTCTTTGCCCTTTTATCTTTTCCGTCATGGATGAGTGCTCTCCACTCACTCTCTGGAACTGTGAGAGGACGCTCATATCTAGGGTTAAATTGCAATTGCGTCCTATAGGTGTCCCTGGTATATTTCAAATATTTGCTGGCTACCCGAGCCACCGCTGTTCTGTCAAATGTGCCGACCCCAAAAAGGGCTTCTAGATAATCTAGAAGTTCTTTTTTCAGGTTGGAATTCTGGGAATTCCACCCTGTATGTATGGTTGGGCCAAAAATTACCAACGCATGGCTCTCCAGAATCCTGTAGAACTCATTGTTTCCTACACATAATAAAACCAAAAAAAAAAAAAGATATTATCATTAATTTAAAAATAAAAATCATGATAAATATGTTTTAGATAAAGTACATGAAATAGTTAAAATATTAAAATTTACCTGGGAGTTGTTTATGATTTATAGGGACACCCTCATCGTTCACCAACAACGTGCCATTAATGGTCCCTGTGGAGCTGACACGTGTAGCTCCAGGAAACGCAATAATGTAGTTGGCCATATCAGCCTCATCATTGCCAACACGTTCAGCAGTTGGCTGGGTGTCAGCTTGGGCAGGGTGTGTTTCTTGGCTAGCACCTAAAGGAGTAGAAGATGTACGAGAGGGTTGTTGGGAAATCTCTTGCCCTTGTGTCCCACTACCACCAACACCGGGTTCAGCAAATTCCAGAAAACGCTACATACAAAAGAACTTTTTGTTAGTTTAGTCAATGTAAAAATTAAAAATCAAACTATCACAATTCATCTCATGTAGAACAAAAAAATATCCTTTTGACTTTTTATTATTACCTGATATCTATTTAGCTGCCTCATAAGATGTTGTATCCTCTCTTCTGTTTTAGGTGTTTGAGGCACGTCTATAAAAGCATTAAATTCTGACCTTGCATCTCGTGCCTTTTTTTGCAACAACAACACTGGAGATAGGGATGAAGAAAGCTCTTCCTCAAAGAGGGAATCATCAGGCGTACCATGGCTAGGTGTCTGCATATTTGAACAAAATTAATATTATTTCACTTATGTAAATAACTAAAATACCTGAAGATAGAGCAATGCTAGCACTTTACATGTTCTTCCGCTGGCCTCTTTCCACGATCATCCCATCTCGGGGTTGTTCCTGCACTGCTCTGATCAGTCTGCCACATTGCAATAAAATTATAAATGTAAAAACTTGAAAACAATATCTAACTTGAAAACACAAAATGAAAATTGAAATAATTTCTAATAAGACACCGGAAGACAGAGTTAGAGTTTCAAATATGCCTTGCATTGAATTCAATCCTGGAAACATGTCATTGCACATTAAGGCACCCAAACATTCAATCCACAAATGATATATTTAAGTAGGCTTCTCCTATTCTGGGAAAACACCATACCTATAATGCATTCACTTGCATATATAAAGGGAAAGGAAAACATGTTTTCATACAACGGTGACAAAGGCATCTTGGGAAAGGTATCTTCACTTTTTATTTATGTTGTTCACCCACACCACTCTCGTGTTTTCACTAATCCTGTTTTGTCATTTTTGGATTCAAATTAAGTTAAGGCCTTAATTATTTTTTGACCTTTCGGTGTAGTTTTTATAAGTGGCATGTATGGATTTTCCATTAATTCTGCACTTTTTCTCTTCATGCGCATGTTTCCCTGGAAATCAAATGCATGATTTAGTCCCATACATTTAACAAGTTGTTGGATCAACTCCATGGGAAATATCATGTTTCCTATTCAATCAAAATTTATCTCAGTTAGGGTAGGTAGGAAGGTTTTCCCTTTGTATTAATAGGGCACTTCTAGCTTGCATTTTTATTATATCTTTCAAATTTAGTGTCGTTTCAATTAGGGCATGATTTTTTGCAACTTTCAAGGTGAGAATGAACAAAGACAAATTTTTGTGATGGATAACTGTATATGACTCCATGGCCAAAGGAAAAGGCACTAATCTACTTCTTAAAATATCTATAGTTCTCATTCACCTCATACGAAGATGGTCCCTGATTTTGAGCCAAATGTTGCAGCAAAAAGTTCCCCCCCTCCATAATTTGATATTCAATGGAAATTTCTTAAATTGATGATGGGGCAAGATTATGGAACATTGGCACATACATATGTAATGTAATTCCAAGATCATGATATATGTTTGCATATGTTTATAGAAATGTTCCACCAAGTCCCCTGGAGGTGGGAGCGAGGGGACGAGGGAGCACGGGAGCGGCCTATGCAAAAGCTCCCTACCAATTTTCAGGAAACGTGGGGGGACGTCGGGGTCATAAAAATTATAAAATTTAATATTTAAAATGTAACTATATTTTTGCAAGGAGTGTATATACAGTCATCATACACTTGCATCATGAAATATAAATCATAAATGATAAAATTACAAATCGATGAATGATGAATCATATAATTGAAACAAATTTAAAAGTTAAAAGTTAAAACATACATCATACAATCATGCATGTAAGTTTGTAAGTTTGTAACTATATAATAATTAATGTAACTACTAACAATGTACAATGAAAATAAAGTTTAAGATATCATATGACATATTATATCAAGATTCAAAATAGAGTTTAAACTAAAGTTTACAACTCAAGTCTGAAACATAAAACTTAAACGCAAATAAGTTATGTCTGAAACATAAAACATAAAACATAACATATGAATATCAAATGATATCATCATAATGATAAATGAGCATAAATTCTCAAGTTAATACCCCACTAGTCTCTGCATCCAACTTCTGCACGAATATATCAAGATCAACCATGTCACCATCTGAATCAGAATCACTTGGATTCTCAAATATGCTAAGTGGCACATCAACTTTTAACACGAAACCATAAACTAAAAGGGGTGGTGAGGGGACGTGAGGGGGCATGAGGGAAACGTCCCCTAGAAGTCCCCAAGACCACGGAGCGCGAGGGGGAGAGGAATCTAGACCCCTAGGTGGGGGGGCGAGACCCCGTGTAACACTGGTTTATGGAGGTGGTGGGGCAAAAAAGAGCTCAAATAGAGCTGAAATTTTTCACATAAAAAGGACTGTGGGCTTGACTAATGGTTCCATTTAAAAAATGATATCTAGACAGAGAATAAGTGTAGCATGCAAACATGCATTGAAAATCCATATGAGTTTGCATTGTATTACTTATGATGGATTCAAATTTGGGTTTCAAAATGCCAGGTTATGGCATGATTTTGTCGAGAAACCCTTAGTTGGATTCTCATGTTGGTTTAATTTATATTTTAAGTTTGTTTTGAAATATTTGGGTGATAGTAACTCATGAACTAGGTTACCAATGTGTAACAATCATATTTCAAGAATAAAGTTGTGATTTTTTTATATTATTATTATTATCTATTAGCTACAAGTATTGACACCTAATGCCTGGAATTTGACATCTTGATAGCATGGATAATTTCGAAAATGTTTCTAGTAATGTTAACATAATAACTATCATTACGTGTCTTCACTTTTTTCACCATAATAGACTTGTGATATGGACTCATCACACAACTTCATATGCTATGTCCCAACAAGTTCAAACTGGTTGAACCTACCTCATAGTGTGGTTATTAAGGACAAGTTGCTTGGTATATAACTCGATAGCATAGACCACGTTGCGGTTCTAAAAAGAATCCTCAAGTGTCAAAAAAACTTCACAATATGTTCTACTATAAAGCCTTTTGGGATACCTGAAATAATATATGTATCATTGATGACTTTTAAAGTATGACAAGATCCAGAGGGAAAGGAAATCAATGGAAGAGTGATCCACCAATGAGAACATAGAATTTAGCATCAGATGAGTTAGAGTCTAGGAAATTGAAACCCTATAATTTTAATTAGTGATGAAGGACATCACATAGGTAATTATATTTTCATGTAGAATAATCTGTTAATTCAAATTTAAACTACATAATATGAAAGGCATACCATAAATTTTTCCACGTAAGTCCAAACAACCTATAAAAAAGGAAAACCTTCTTTTTCCATGGGAAATAATTTACCTTTCCTTTTTCAAGACAATCTAAATCACAAAAAATATGAACTATACTGCACACATTCTTGGATAATGTGAAAGTGGAAAAGGAATACCCTACACAAGTGATGCACACATGTACATTTGAACACTAATAGATTTTTGTGGTTGAAATGCAATGCTTGTTTTCATTTAAATGTAGGGTTTTTAAAGCAGGGAGAAATAATGGCTGCCAAATTAATAAGCGTTTCTTTGGGAAAAATTTAAATCTTGTATTGGGTGATGAAGATAATAGAGGGTATTAAATCTTGATTCTTAACATCTACAGAGAACCCTACAGCCTAACAGAATCCAATGGAATTGACCAAAAAAACCCAAATAGAGTCAACCCTACTATAGGAGGAAGGGCCTGCAGTAAGAACTTACCATTTTGGCGAGGGAGAATGTTGTTACTTTCTGTAGATGTAGGGCCTGAAGCGAATTACGGAAAATGATCTATGAAAATTTTGAGGTGAATGCGGGCGAATGCTATTACGCAGAAAGAAGCGAGGCGATCCGAGAGTGAATGTTGTTCTCTGAGCTGAGGGCGAATGCTATTACGCAAGAGCTGGGCGCATGCTTGTTTTGCAAGAGCTCGGGCGAATCTTGAGCGATCTTTGTTAAGAGCGGAGGGTGAATATGCGCGTGTGATATCGAGGCGTTAATGTAGCACACATGTACATTTGAACACTAATAGATTTTGTAGTTGAAATGCAATGCTTGTTTTCATTTAAATGTAGGGTTGTTAAAGCAGGGAGAAATAATGGCTGCCAAATTAATAAGTGTTTCTTTGGAAAAAATTTAAATCTTGTATTGGGTGATGAAGATAATAGAGGGTATTGAATCTTGATTCTTGACATCTAGAGAGAACCCTACAGCCTAACACAATCCAATGGAATTGACCAAAAAAACCCAAATAAAGTCAACCCTACTATAGGAGGAAGGGCCTGCAGTAAGAACTTACCATTTTGCAAGAGCTGAGGGCGAATGCTGTTCTGCAAGAGATGAGGGCGAACGCTGAGGGCGAATGCTGTTCTGCAAGAGCTGAGGGCGAACGCTGAGGGCGAATGCTGAGGGCAAATGCTGTTCTGCAAGAGCTGAGCGCGAATGCTGAGGGAAAATGATGTTCTGCAAGAGCAGAGGGCGAATGCGCGCGTGATATCAAACGTTAATGTAGCTATTGTGACAAATACGAAACAATAAAATCATTTTTATGTAGCGCGCATATAAGTTTCGAATTTTTATGTAGCGCGCATATAAGTTTGGTATTTTTATGTAGCGCGAAAATAAGTGTCGTTATACCGACGGCGGAAAAGGCGTCGCTATTACGACGGGTGCCTCCAAATGTCGCAATGGTGACACCTAGACATTGTGTCGCAGTTGCGACGTTTGGAGTCGTCTCAATAGCGACGCTTTGGGCCATGGTGTCGCAATTGCGACGTCTTCCTCCAAATGTCGCAATTGCGACACGTTTTTAAGTGTCGGTATTGCGACACTTTTCTATAGACGTCGGTATAGCGACGGTTTCGGGCGGGATGGAAAAAATTTGGGAAAATTTCCGACATTTGGTCAAAAGCGTCGGAACCAAGTGTCGAAATTTCCGCCAAATGTAGTAGCAGTAGGTAAACCAAACCTAGTTATGATCAATTGGTCAATGAAATCAATAATATTCTCAAAGTTGGCTACCTTCAATAGAATTGCTTCCACCCATTTAGTAAAATAATTTGTAGTTGTGAGAATATATTTATGCTATTTGGAAGAGTTAGGAATAGTCTCACTGATTATATCTAATCCCCATTGTTCAAATGGTTGTTTGATATTAACTGGTTGTAATGGGAAGGTTTGCTTCCTTTGTCTTCCAGATGCACTTTAACACACTTTGCATTTTCTTGCATATTCATGAGAATCTTTGAAAAGTGTAGGCTAATAGTAACCTGCATGCAATATTTTGTGTGTTGTTGTATTTCCTCCAAAATGTCCTCCAGCCGGTCCATCATGGAGATCCTGAAAGAGTTTCTCTACTTCAGTTTTCTCTAAGCATCTTAATAGCACAGAATCAAAGTTTCTTCTAAACAATACATCGTTGATTAATTCATATTTCTTGGCATTTAATCTTAAAGCACGTTTTGTTTTATAACTGAGTTGGGCTGGGGCATATCTATTTTTCAAATAAAATATGAGATCAGCGTATTGAGATTGCACATCATTAAGGCTTACCTTTGATATTTGTACATTGTTACCTGAATCTTCTTCTGATGATAAATGGGATGCTCCTGTTAGAAATATGCAAAAACCTTGACCTCTAAAAATTTTAGAGGGTCTAATTTCTACATCATATTCTTGTAAAGCAGTAACCCAGTTAGCCCTTTTCTCTCCTAATTATCTTTGCATCAATATCTGTCTCATTGTAGAGAATGGGACTATTATTTTGGTGTGATTTTTTAGGAGAAATGGTCTGAAATGTTTTATAGCCTTAAATACAACAAATTCTTACTTCTCAACGAATGAATAATTTAGTTATGCACCTTGAAAATTGGCACTGAAAAATGATATTGGTGCTTCAATTTGTTGGTCATTAAGCTATGTTAAAACAACAACGTATGATGTATCTGATGAAAAATTATATAAAGTAAAAGGGTTAAGAAAATTGGGAGTAGTCAAGAATGGAGCATTGATAATGGAGTGTTCGATCAAATCAAATGCTTCTATTTCATTATGTCCCCATTTAAATATTGAATTTTTCTTAATCATGTTTTGGAATGGTAAAACTATTTGCGAAAAGTCAGGGACAAACCTTTTTACAAAATTAATTTGTCCAAGAAACAACTGCATAGATTTCTTGTTATGAGGGAAAATAATTCTTTTAATCTATTCAATTCTTTCAGGATCAATATAGATACCTTTCTTTCACAATGAATCCTAAAAGTTTTCCTTCATCTAAAGAAAAAAATGGCTTCTTTGGGTTTAATGAAATCCCGTACCTTTTACATCGCTCAAAGACTTGCTTTAGGTCTTTCATATGGTTGGTTGCTTGTTTAGAAAATATTGTAATGCCATCTAAATAAATAACCACTGATTTATTAATAAGCTCCCTAAAATTTGTGTCCATAGCGCACTGAAAAGTGGCACCTACATTAATTAACCCAAATGGCATCTTTTGATAGGCATATCTTCCCCACTTAGTCCTAAATGTAGCCTTTAATCTGTCATCTAGATGTATGATAATTTGGTTATATCTCAAGAATCCATCTAGAAAAGACATAAGTTCATAACCAACTATTGTTTGCAATACTTCTTCCATGGTTGGTAATGGAAAGTTGTCCTTTTGACATG
Source organism: Pinus albicaulis (assembly GCA_034641835.2). NCBI lineage: Eukaryota > Viridiplantae > Streptophyta > Pinopsida > Pinales > Pinaceae > Pinus > Pinus albicaulis. The sequence continues at coordinate 916,091,393 of CM076569.1, forward strand.
CTTTGTTTAAATTCTTAAAATCAATACAAATTCTAATATCACCATTTTTCTTCCTGACGAGAACCAAATTTGAACCCCATTTAGAATGTCTAACTGGAAAGATGATATTTGCTTTGAGGAGTTTGTTCAATTCTGTTTTGATTTGATCTTTAAGATTCGGGTGAATCTTCCTCAATTTTTGATGTATAGGTTTGTCATTTGAAATCATAGGAATTGTATGTTGAATCACAGAAGTGTCATCTATTTTAAGATCAGTGTAATCCCAAGAAGAAAAAAAATTGTACGTTCTTAATAATATGATAAATGATAATATTTCATTGGAAGATAGACCAAGACCTAGATTGACATTTTTAGGTTTGTTATTAGTTCCAATATTTACTAACTCAAATCTTAAGGTAGAACTTTGAGTTTTTGAGTTAGTAACCCTTTTAAACCTATATTTCAGATCATAGAGGTCTTCTAACTTGACAACTGACTTAAAAATTGGATTTTCATCTTGTTCTTCCTTTATCTGAATGTCATGTTCATTTTCATCCAAAATTTGACTATCATAAGATCCTTCAGATGTTAGGAAATCTATGATATCTGAATCATTATTGAATACTCTCTAATTGGTAATATTTTTAGGAACAGATGTTCTAAAAATTAATTCAATGGAAAATCTATCAAGACTAAATTCTTGAGATGGAATTACTTCGATGCTACATTAGCCAGTAGATATGCACTAGCATTCTGTATTCTAGGTACGGAAGAAATATTGAATCCTAAGAAATGAATGGTCAATTCTTGGACTAATTATTGGCAATGCTTTAAATGTATAGAATTACAATGAATGGTATTTCTTACCTGTCTAACAATGATTTCCGAATCTCCTAGAACTTTCAAATATTTGATGTTAATATCAATTGCTTTGTATAAACCTTGGACTAATGCTTCATATTCGACTATATTGTTTGTGCAATCGAATTCAAGTCTGCAAGCTAACATGGTTTTTTCTCCTTCTGGGCTTATTAAAATGCAGCCATCTCTTGCGCCATCTTCAGATTTAGAACCATAAAAATAAAGATTCCAAAATAAAGAATTAACTACTGGTTTATCTACAAAAATTTTACATTTCGAAATGTATGTCTGGGAAAAAATATCAATATGAGAAATAACTGCATTATAAAAAAAGGGTGATGGTTGAGCGTTGAAATTTCCCAAAAATGATTTCACCGAGTAGTTTCCAATAATATTATTATTGAATGCTACTAGCTCATTTATTCCTTCAAGATTGGTGATTGTATGTTTCATGAACTTTTCACGGTCTTCCCAGATTTGATTTGGCTTTCCATTGTATAGTAGCCACATATGTGACCAGTCTGTTGCAAAATATCCATGAAGTTTTTCAGACTAGTCTCTGCTTAATACTAAACCATAAAACTCAAGAATATCAGCCACCAATAGATTGATTATTTGAAAAACCTTGGAATTTGATGACAATCTGATAGAAACATAATCTATTTCTCTCACAACCTCTACTCTATTTTTATCAAGTTATACTATATGAACATGAGAACTCTGAGGATTTATGTTCAACTTAGCATAGATTGATTTTGGAATTATATTAGAGGAAGCCCCTGAGTCTATTAAACAATTATGGACGTTTTTATTATAGATCTCATAGGTTAAGAGAAATGGAGGAGTATGAGAGATGGATCGATCACCTATCATAATCAAATATGTAGCATCTATTTTAGTTGAAGGAGAAGGTGGTTTACCCATTTCATTAGCAGCTTGCACTGCCACTGGAGCAGGTGAGGCTGAAGCAGGAACCACATTCAAATATTTAAGTAAGATTCTATGTTGCTGCTTTAATTTAGTAAGTTCGTGAATTGAAATTTTGGCCCTGTTTTTCTTCATATCTTCAACTACATTATACTCAATAGTGTCTGAGACTACCATTTTCTTTGATGTAGGAGGAGAATCTGAAGTAACAAGACTTGTTTGTGTAGCCTTGGAAGTAGACTTTTTACTTACTATTTTATCCTCAGTAGGCATTGAATTCTTCTGTTGTTGATATGGATGCGTTACTTCAGTAGTATCTTTTCTCCTTGTACTCACAGGTAAAGCTTCTTGTTGTTCTTCATTTAGTAGGATGAAATCCTACATTCCATTTATTTCAACTTCTTCTTCTTCTTCATTTTCTTCTTCCTTTGTATCTTGATCAGACTCAACATTATATATGATATTCGCTGGTTGAGTATTATAGGATTGACCTTTCTTGAAGGGTCTGAAAGTCATTTTTGAGCTAGAACTTTCAATGACTTGTTTCTTGATATCTGCCATCTCATTTGCCATAGTCTTTAAAACTTTATGAATACCTTCTACATTAAAAGGGTCTTTAGATGGCTTCTTTTGGAATCATCTTTGAAGGATACCTCCTTTGATTTCCTATATTCTTTGGAATTATTCTTCTCAAGAGCGATTATGAGTTTCTCTACAGATAAATATTCCTTCATGTTCTCTCCGAGTGTAGGCAATTTTTCTCTATCAACAAAAATGGCTATATTGGATGGAAGAGATGAAATATACCACTCAATTTGAACTTCTACGCCAGGAACTGATGTAGCAGGAATTTAATTGAGAAATTTATTAAATCTTGAGTTAAAATATTTTATTTTCTCTCCTTTTTTAGCCTTTAGATTTGATAAATCATTGATGAGAATTCCAGTGGTCCTGTCATCCCCAAATTTAGCTATAAATTGTTCTTCGAACATATTCCAGCTAGTTATAGAGTGGGCAAGCAGTGAAAAATACCAGGATCCTGCGGATCATGTGAGAGTGTATGGAAATAATATTACAACACAATCCTCTTCAACTACCTCTTTTAAATTTAATATAATTATGAATGTGTTCTTCTGTTGGAAGATCATCGTCAGGATTAAATTTAGGTAACCAAATTTCAGGTGATTTTGGTAGAGCATGAAGAGGATCGGGCATATTTACAGCCCCTGGATTGTTCCATGGGTGGCCTGTCATTGGAACTTGGGTGGATGTGATGGATTGAGTTTGAGTTGAAGAAGAGGCAGGTTGAGTTCTAGAACTAGTTGAAGGGATAGTAGTCTAGTACTGGAACTAGTTAAAGTAACACTGCTTGTTGGAATGGAAGTGGTGGAAGTGAGTGGAGGTAATGGAGGTGAATGGGATAATATCTCGCTAGCGATTGACTATGATTAAGTCCTCTTTATTCTCCTTCGAGGACTATCGATGGGAAATTCAAAAGGAAGGATTCCTCTCTTTTGAATTTCTGATCGAGTTAATATTCTTCTAGGTTGTAAAGAAGAAGAAATACTAATCTCAAATGTTCGAGAAGATTCAGGATTTTCAGCAGAAATGGATACTCTCTCTAACTTTCCATCAAAGACTGAACTTCAGGGGAATTTTGATGAAAATCAGGAGACAACATGGGTTGAGTATCACTAGGAGACTTAGGATAAGGATGTTCAACTTCAAATTTTAAAGATGCAGATCTAGATAATTTTATGGAAGTTGATGGGGATCTATAGGGAGAGAGAATTTTAGATTGACCTTTAGATTTATCAGACCTTATTTCCATTCACAAGGCCCTCCTTCTAGCACAAAAATTTTTATGCCTCAGAATTTCGTTGCCACAACATGGGGGAAAACCACCCAGTCTGGACCTTAAAGCAGCTCCTTTTCCATTTGGTGTGGTGGCTCCGACTGGGGATAGTGGGACCAGTTTCCCAATAAGGATGATTTGGGGTGTGTTTTGATTATATAACATGCAATGGAAAATGATTCTAATATATCACATGCATCTACTAACACTATCTATTCTACTATATACTCTGGGTGTTTCTTCCTTTATGCGATCTAAAGAGATATCCTCCAACTATTAGTAATGAAGATTATTTAACAGTTGAAAGAGATGAAAACTATGTAAAGATGATTCTTCTAACAAAATAGTTTGATTAGAAGAATTGTGAAAAGTATATCACATTCATATGTGTGATTATATATCAGATAAGAAATCATAGACAAATATTAGTACAGAAGTGCATTTAGCATTCATCTATAATGATGTTTCAAATATATAATGCAATAAAAAGATGATTGTCAACCTAGAAATCAAAACTTAATACAAGTGAATAGAAGTACCATATGTACGAAGTTCTACTCATGTAAACTGATAGTAGATATCTGCTCCTCTTCACTTTATAGCAATTTAAAGAGTACAATAGTGAAACATCAGTTAAATAGCTTTGAATATCAAAAGATAACAGACTGTGTTCCAATAATTCATCAAAGCATTCACAAAATTACAAAAGTGCATTCTTTGCAAATGTATTTGAAAAATTTCCAGACGCTTATCTAAATGCATGAGAGGGGTTTAAATACTAAACTAAATATGTTAAAAAATATATTATTACATAAAAATAGAGGAGGTTTCAAACAAACATCCTCGTAAGAAAAACTTTAACTATAATCTAGGAAAATAAAGTAACGATATAACTATGAATTCTGATCTTTCATTTGGATTTGATTCCGAAGTTGACAAATATCTAGCATAGGTTTGAGCTGAGCTGGATGCATATCCTCGATTTGAACTGTCCCTTAAATACCACATTTGAGAGTGTTGGTTGCGATCTTTTTGTTGAATCCATTAAAGACTGTAGGGTTTGGTACTGATGATAAGGTTTGATCAGAAAATTCCAATAATTTTCTTGATCAAAATTATTTACTTTTTTAATCGTTTCTTCCTGCATTTCCGCCTTTTGTTTCCACTATGTTTCCATCTACTTAATTTTTGAGAGCACTTCAGACGTGCACTCTTTGCTAAGTTTTTCTTTCAAAATCTGTTCTCATACAGATTCAGTAATTTCCTTTGTTAACCTTGATGCTTTCACTGCTGCTTTCTCTGCTTGATTTATCTATGCTTCCCAATCCTTAAATAGGATCTCCTTGTGGAATTTATCTACCTGGGTTATATCAGCTTCTTTGCCTGAGTTTGATGTTTTCCATTGAATGTTTTCATTGATATTCTTCTCAATATTCTCACACTCAATTTTATGGATAGCCACTTTTTGGATCAATATTTCACTTGAGTCACAATAAGAGCTAGTGATAGAAGCTTGTTGGCAAAATACTTCTTCTTGTTGCTTTAACTTAGCATTCACATCCAATGCTTCCTTTATGAATTTCTCTAGCTATGGCTAGATTTGTAATCTGTTTATTGTAGCTTCCAGTTGTGTTTGCTTCTCAGTGAGTTGTAATTTATGTGAAAATTTAGACTTTAAAAATCCTTTTGAAATTGGGACATCTTCAATTCCATTTTCTTGCTAGAGTTAGACTTTTCTTGCTCTAACAGTCTCTCTAAATCTTGTATTTTATCTTCTCTCTACTTCAGTAATATTTTAACTTCAGTGGCATTATCAATAGTGGCAGTAGCATATTCCCCTGCAAACTGTGATAGCTTGGTTAAATGTTCAGTGGGATCAGCTTGGGGATCCTTCCATAAAACGTCAATAGATTCATTTGTAAGACTTGAGACTATATCATCAATTCTTCTCCTTTTTCTTCTACTGACTACAACCTTATGACTAGGCCTGTAGAAGACATCCAGCGAAGGGATTTCCTCAACTTGTAACACTATCTTCTCTATAGGATAAGTCAGAATGATCTCTCTATCATGAGTTTCAGGAACTTGTTGTAGTCGAGTAACAGTTTCCAATAATTTTTGAGAATGTTCTAGCGTCTGAAAACTGGTATATTGATCGGTATTAGGATTTGTTTGAGGCATTTTTATTACCTTGAGAACTTCTCCCATTCACTCTTCAAATCCTTTAGCTGAGTTTTTTCTGACTGATCAGGTGTATCTTGGTTGTGTTGAACTTCTTGGGAAGATGATTCTGTTCCATTAATTTCTCCTTTCTCTTGCATCTCAATCTCTTTGATTACTTGATTAATTACCTTTTCTGGGTTCTCATTTCTGTTTTCGGATTCATTTTCAGAATGAAACGAATTCTGAGATTGATGTTTTGATTTCCCTGACTCATCTTCGGAAATGTCTTTAACTTAATTATCCAAAATAATACTTGGAGTAGGTCTGTTGATATCTTCAATAGTCAATAAATCCAGAGGAATCCTTTCCAGTATCTTGCTTTTGTATGCTTGGAAAGCTTCCAAGTCATCTTGATGGAGTTGACTAGATGAAAAATTTAGCACATCTGAAAACTTTTCGATACCTTGAAATAAATCATCAAATCTATCTATCTCTTTCACAAAAGGCTTTACTTTGAGCTCTGCAATGAAGTTCTTAATTACATCATTGGGGTCATATGGTCGTTTTGGAATTACAACCAAATTTAGCAAATTAACATTTGAAACTTCCTTGTAGACATGACCAAGATAAAAAAGTGCAAAAGTACCACACTGTAAATGAAAATTAGGCCAAATGACCTTCTTAGCATCTTTAAGTTGTTTTGAAATACCATTTACAACAAGCTGGTAGGCAATCTCTCAAGCAAGTAACTTGTCAGGAACATAATATGGCAGGACGTGAGGAGAAGCATAACTACCAAAAACTCTGACATAAGTGAAACTTTCCTCTGCAAACCATCTAGCAATGGGAAAAATGTTTGTACTATCCTCTTTGGAAACCCTAGGGGCTTTCTCATTGAATATAATCTGGTGCATAGGAAACATGAATCTATGGCAAATTTTGTAAAAATGCAGATGAAATTTTGATTCCCAAAGGGCTCTGTCGTAAATGTGGATTGGAGTAGGGTCTTGGGCCATCCATTTCCATCCCATGGTAGGAAAAATAGAAGAAAATCAAATTGCGTCCATGACATAGGAACTTATATAAAAGGGGGGTATTTATCTATATGAAACACTTCTTTTACTCCTATACTCCATGACATTTCTGGCTAAATTATCAGATAGGATATTTTCCCAATTCAAAATTAAGGAATTGACGATTGCATCAATTAATGGGACCCAATCTACAGAAAACCTAGTGGTAGGTTTTGAAAATAATTTACACAACATACCGGCAGCATATCGGTAAGGGGGAGGAATTTGTGCTATTGGGTACATACTGAGTTTATCTCATTTAATCTTGCCTTGGTCATCCTTCCATTCCTTTATGACTTTCATCAGGTCTAGATTTTTTTTTCTAAATCTTTGAAGAAAAGCTTTGTCATAGTTATACTGTGGGATGGGTAAGTGGTACATTGTCCTAAAATATTTTGCCCTGAATGAACCAATATTCTTGCCCTTCGAACCCTTAAATGTTTTGTCTTATATGTTCAAGTGGTCAATTACCCACTTAACCATATCTGTATAGGGAAGAATCTCTGGCCTTGCTGCTACCTTATGGATGAATGAACAAGCAACGTCGAAATAGGTTGGGTCTGAAGGAATTGATGCGCTTGTTGTAGCAACTTTGATTATTACCCTTGCCTTTTCATCCTCAAAAAACTTATACATTGCCTCCCACGAAGAAATTCCGCAATAATTATTGCAAGTGGTATCTGAGAATAGGGGAGACATATCTGAGCCTTCAGTAGGTGATGCTTGGGGAATCTCTTTGCCTTTCTTGCTCATTTCTATTTTCCTTTATCCATTAAGTGGTTTCTTATTTTGAAGCAAATAGAGAAAACATTAAAAATATAGAGAATAGAGAGGTGGATATAATTAAAACAAATCTGGTGTTCAATCATTTCAAATATGCTCGAAGTAGATATGAATCTATCAAAACTTCTATTAAATGTTGTTAATCACTGATAATATTTTAAATGAAATCTCTTACACCTTCATGTGAAATGTCTATCAATCAATTTAAGATGGTAGATCTCATATTCAGTTTAATTTGAAGTGAATAATTTCACATAGTTGAGCAATTAACTACCAGTTCATCCCATATCGCAACTTATAACTATTTCCATTTGTGATGTTACCAATAAATCTCATGAAATGTGATCTGCACAAATCACACATCGCAATTTTTATGTGGTAAATAAACTTGCTTTTAGTTATGTCCCGCAAAATGCAAAATTCACTTTAAGAAATCAAGTCGTTGCGCTTTATCGAAATTTGGAGTTTTATGTTTATTTCTTTATTGGTTCGTCAGGTATGTTTAATCGCAATTCTTACTGAATTGTTTATAAGTTTGATCATTTTATAAGGCGCGATGTGATTTTCATTTATAACGGTGTTTAAAGCATTTGTAATAAGAGTTTTATATAACTTTGGAAAGAGTTTAGCGCATATCGTAGCTCGCATGACTTAATATATTTCAGTTCGTTTAAGCTTGTAAGCCATGAGAATTGTGATGCGCACTAAGGAATGAAAGTGGAAAAGAAAAGAAAACTTTATTTCCTAAAGTTTTTTAACTTAGGCTAAAAATTAAACAAAATAAATTTCCTATTTATTTTTAAAGGGTCCCAATTTAGTAAAAATAAATGGTGGTTGTTGTATAGCACAACACAACCTTGTCTTTAGCAAAATGGGTTGAAGATTTCTGTTTTTGAGAAGACATTGGCAAATCAGTAGGGCTTTTACTTCTAGTGCTAACTAGCAATGCCTCATGATCATCTTCATTATCGGATGTAGGGATGGTGGAATCCCATAATCCATGTACTTCAACCAACTCTTCATCCTGTGATTCATCTGCAAACAATGTTGTTTCATCCTCATCTTCATCTTCATCTGATTCTGCATTAGAAATTATATTTGGAGGTTGAGGATTTGAAGTTTGAGTTTTCTTGAAAGATAAAAAATGTTTCTTAGAAGAAGACTTAGCTACTTATTTTTTTATTTCTACCATGTCATTTGACATGGTTTTGAGAAAAAAATTTAATCCTTCAATATCATAAGGATCCTTAGGTGATTTCTTTTTGGGCTCATCCTTAAACGTGACTTTTTTAGATTTTCTATCTTCCTTGGCGATTTTCTTTTCTAAAGCAAAAATTCTCTTTTCTACGGACGGGGCTTCTTTCATGTTTTCTACCAAAGTAACCTTATTGGCTCTATCTACAAAAATTGCTATATTATAAGAAAGATAGGATATATACCATTCAATATGTACATCAACACCAATTTTAGATGTAGTTGGGATTTTATTCAACAATTTGTTAAATCTAGAATTGAAATATTTGATATTTTCTCCCAAATTTTCTTTAAGATTTGAAAGATCATTTACGCCAGAGTAGAAGTAGTATGATCATCACCAAATTTGGTCAAAACAATTTCTTCGAATATGTTCCAACTAGTAATATTTCCTGATGGTAATAAAAAGTACCATGATCCAGGTGATCCTTGAAAAGTATAGGGAAACAAACTTACTACGCAATATTCTTCTGAGACATCATTTAGATTCATGGAAAGCATGAAATTATGGAGATGTTCTTTAATAGGGAGACCATCATCACGATTATACTTAGGCATCCATCTCTCTAGATGTTTGGATAAATTATGAAGAGGTCCTGGTAATTGAACAGCTCCGGGATTAGTCCATGGTCTATTTTCCATTGTGTGACTTGGAGATTGGTTTGTCTTGAAGGGGGATCTGAAGAAGAAGAGGTAGTTCCAGAGGTGGATGTAATTCAAGAAGAAACAATCACTAAAATGGTAATGCTTGAAGCAACACTATTTGATTGAGATGAAGAGATATGAGTAGATAAGGAAATTGGTTGAGAGGATGTAAATGAAGGAGGAACGAATGATGGAGTTTGAGGAGGAGAAGATGAGAGGATATCACTAAGAGATGTTTTAGTTTCAAATAATGGAGTTTTCCTGTGATGGGAATGAAGAGGAAACTCACATGAAGTTAATCTGATTTTTTCACTCTGAGAACGAGTCAATACACCGATACCTTGAAAAATTGAACACTTCCTCCATAGGCTTCAGAAAGCATGGGATTTTCTACTGAAATAGAAATTTCTTGCTTTAAGTGATTCTGGAGTATAGACTGGGGAGATCTCTTTGGGAATTAAACTAGGAGACTTGGGAGGAGATTGAACCACTTCTGATCTAAAGGTAGGATATTTTGAGCGTGAGCTTGAAGTTGTAGGAGATTTGGAGGGGGAATGAATCTTTTGATGGTATTTGGTTTTATGATTCGGATTTGGTTCCATTCATAGTCTAGTGACCCTCCTTCTAGCACCAAAAATTTTGATGCCTCGAAAATCACTGCAACAACATCGGGGAAAACCGCTCGGTCGGGAACTTAAAAATCATCCCTTATCCATTTGAGATAGCGGCTCCGACTCGGGATTATGGGACCAGTTTTCCAATGAAATATAATTGAGTGGATGGGTGGTATTTTATAACTGTGACTTGATGAATGAGAGTAAAAAACAAGCGTTAAAAAGTATATAAACCTATCTCTACCCTGGGATGAATTATATTTCTTTTATATATGTGATTTAAAAGATGATCTTAAGTGTATGTAAATGAATATTTATTAGGAACTTATAGAAATGTAAAACAATTTAAGATAATTGTTTTGATTAAATAGTTAATCAAATCAATTGTTCAAGCACATATCGCATTTAATAATTTTTTGTTTATATATTAGAAATGGAAATCTAAGAATTTTCATAATTTAATTAATGTTAGACTGTGTTTAAAAGGATACATATAACAAAAACATCATAAAGAAATTGAACTACTTATCATATGAAACACAACATCAAAATAAAGATAGAAATATCATATATATCTTAGCTTTGCTCAATTGAAAAACAATCCTTGGTCTAGCATTTCTATTAAGAGAGACATTAAGAGTACAAAAGTGCAACTTCTGTAAAGTTTTCTTTTCAAAATTTCAGGACCCTTTATTTAAAGAAATGAAAGGGTTTATATAGTAAAATAAAAATTAAAAAAATAGCAAATACATAAAGAGCTGAGGAGGTTAAAATAACTCTCATTGAATTAAGTGAAATAAAAACAAATCTAGATCTTGGTGGGATGACACGCTTCAATATTGCATTGTTGTCTCTTTTGAAATTCGTTATTTGAGCTGAAGGATGTCAATCATAGGCTGAACCTCGGGAGGTTGGCCTGGCCTGATGCAAAGTTTTCCTATGTAGATCACATCTAATAGTGCAGGCAATGTGTAAGAATAAGTGTCAGTTAGACAACACAACATTAGCCATTAGCTATGTGGCTTAACTAAGTACTTCCAGTACTTGTCCCAATCAAGCTTTGCCACTTTTTTGATGTCTTATTCTTTCATCTTAGACATCTCTTGCCATTTTTCATTAAATTCTTCACAACAGGTAGAGACCGAAGTGGGGATTGATCTATTAAATTGGCAGAAATCAAGTTTTGATTGACCGTCTCAATAATATTGTTGGAAACATCTCTTGCCCTCCATATTTCTCTCTCTGCATGCATTAATTGAATATCCCAATCAGTGAATATGATTTCTTTTTTTGAATCTTCAATTCTAGGAAGATTGGCCTTTCATCCTTTTGCAAAGTCTTGGCAAGTAATATATTGAGAAATTTTTTCATCAAGCTCATCAAAACTGATTCTTTGGTCTGCCACTTAATTCAGCAGTGAATCACTTCTTTCACATAACTCATTTATGTGAGAATTTTTTTGACCAAATACAACATGTTTTTGTGCTAATAAAGTATTAAATTCTAGTGCTTCCTTTTTAAACTCATCAACTTTAGGATTATCTTTCAATTGTTCAACAATGAATTGTAGTTGGTGTATTTGAGGATCCTTAACACCAACATCAAATTGGTGTTGCAGCTTTAGTTGATCCATTTTATGCTGAAGTTGTGACACTTGTGCTTGTAATTTCTAATTAATGATTTGCTTTTCTGCCATAAATTCTTGTTCTAATTGAAGGATTATTTCATTCTTCTCTTTGACTAATTGTTGAACTCCAGTGGCTTTATCAATTGTGGCAGATGGATAAGCACTTGCAAACTGAGTTAACTGTGTTAGATGCTGATATGGATTTGCTTGTGGGTCTTTCCAAACTAATTCCATAGGCACATCCCCAGGAACCATAGCATGTGATTGTTCTACTCTCCTCCTTTTCCTTTGTATGCTCATCACAACCTTGTGTTTTGGGCTATAAAATATATCTAAAGGAGGTATCTCTTCTCTTTTCAACACAATTTATTATGTTGGGTAGGCCGAGATGAATTCAACCCATTCTATATTAACAGATTTGTCAGTGGACCCAAAAGTGAATGGTTTCTGAACTTTATCTAAAGGAGTTTCTTTTGTCTATGGGGGATCAATGACTATCAAATTTTGGGGTTCCTTGAGTTGTTGGTCAAAGTATTTCTAGAATTCATCTAAGTCACTGGAAAACAATGGATCCTTAGTTTGAGTTCCAGTAGACTTATCTCCTTTTTTTCCACTAAGGATTTTAGTATCCTTAGGGATTGTTCCTTTCCATGTTATTTATTTTGCTACTTCTTCTCTTTTATTTGTTTTTATTTATGTGAGATAGGTTGGGATACGTCCAAAATATATAGATGAATACATTCCAACCTTTTATTCCTGTATTGCTTGAACTTTGCTAGTTTCTGGGGATTAAGGAATGATGCTGCCAATTTCTCCACTATTGAATAAGTATCAACTGACTCAAATAAATAATAAAAATAATAATTTTCATGAGAAAATGGCCTGATTTTCACTTGAGTTGTGAAATTGAATGCAACTTTGTTCAGGTCATATTTCCTATTAGGAATTGTAAATGGTTTTAAACATTGGATTTGATCAATTTCCAATCCAGAATGTTTGAAATTTTCTAATTTATAAACACCACAGTAAATAGGAAAGGAAGGCCATGCAGCTTTCTTTTCTTCTTTCAAAACTTTGGTCAATCCATCATCCATTGTTCGATAAGAAACTTCTCTTGCAAGAATTTTTTCTGGAACATATAATGGGAGGACATGTGGTTGGGCTAGGCTTCCAAAAACTCTGACATAAGTAAATAACTCTTCCCCAAACCATTTCCCAATCTATGTTAAGTCAGCTTGGGCTTCCTTAAAAAATATTGGGGCCTTTTAATCAAAGACATTTTGAAACAGTGGGAGCATAACTCCGTGGAAAGTCTTGTAGAATTTGGTTTCATATTTAGATTCCCATATAATATCATGATAAATATGAATAGGAGTTGGGTCCTGGATAGTCCATTTCCAAAGCATGGTTGGAAAATATGATGTTAAAAAAAAATGCATCCATAATGTAGGCACTCATATAGAATGGGGCAAGGATCTTAGATGAAAAGGAATGATTTTTCCTATACTCAAGAATCTGGGTAGCAATATTGTTTGAAAAAATAGTTCTCCATTCCATGATGTAGGATTTTGTGATGACATCCATAAGGGGAACCCATTCAATGGAGAATTTATTGGTATTAGGTTGGCCAAATAGTCTAAACATTAGAGTGGAAATATAACAATAGGGACCAACAAGTGTAGTGGAATACATACCCTTTTCATCGTGCTTATGCTTGTTAGGGTTTCTCCATTTATTTATGGGATCCTACTGCAACTTGTTTTCCTTTGCGAATTGCACTAGGAAATATTTATCATAAACCTTATGGGGGTCTAGAATGTGGTAAATTTTCTTCAAATATTTTGCTCTAAACAGCCCTATCATTGTGCCTCTGCTTGTTAGGAAGGTTCTATCTCCAATGTTGTGGTTGTCAATAATCCATTTCACCATATCTAAATATGGTAGAATATTGGGGCGTGTAGCAATTCTGTGCAAAAAAGAGTTGGAGACGTCAGGAATAGTAGATTATGAGGTATCAAAGGCATATACAATAGCTTTTCTTTCAACCTTGCAAGATTTTTCATCTTCAAACAACCTATACATTTCTTCCCATGAAGTGGAACAACTTTCTATTGTGCATGTAGTATTTGTGAATAGGGGTGGTGATTCTGCTACTTCCTTAGGAGGAGACGCAGGATTAGGGGGAGCCATGGGTTTCTTGGACTTCTTTGCGGCCTTAGATATTTCTAAGGAATTATGTTTGTCTATACTTGCCTACAAAATAAGAATAACATTGAGTAAAAAGGCAATTTTGTCACAATACGAGAGCAATGTAACAATAATTGAAATGATGGCGAATAAAACTTGGCATGCGGAGTAATCTAAAACATTAATTCTTCTGTGGTCAAATCGCATTCGGAGGCTCAATTTTTTATACCATTAAGGCTTAGCATTAATGGAAATCATGGGTTCACATGCCTGAATAGACATTTAGACGTTTTTATTAGATATCTCGCATCACAGATTCATTTGTGTCCCAATGTTATAAAACACCAAGCACATTTGTTTTTTCGATTGCGATAAATTCCTTAACACACTATAAACATATTTTTAAGTTAATAGATCAAAGGTTTTGAAATATTTTAACATTAGCGAGGAAAGGCGAGATGAAAATTTTGTGATGCGATATCAAATATCGCAATCTCGGCAAAACTGGATGGCGAAAGGAAATGGTCACTGGAAAAAGTGTGATGCGATGCGATGTATTGCATCAGGGAAATGAAAGCGGGGGGCGATTGAATGATGGAAATATGGAAATATGATTTTCGATTGCGATTGGTTACATGGAAATGGCGGGTCCCACAGTTTCTTTTTATGAAACATGATTTAGTCGGAAGCCTTTTTCCTTTGTTATAGCCTTTTCATGTTTTATTACCTTTTTCGCTTAGAAGGTCCTTTTGAGTGATTTTTAGCCATTTATTGATATCACATCGCAATAATAATATGGAGTGGCCTAGCATGTCATGTGTTGTATTCGATATTTGCAAATGCGATCTTCAATTGTGTTTCTTTTGAATTTTCCACCTAAGTGTTTTTTAAGCCAATAAAAAATAATACCTTTTAGCTTTTCAAACTCGTATTTCTATTTTAATAAATCACTTAAGGATATTATTTTTCCTAGTCTAAGTTTTTTAAAAGGGTCCCCATTAATTTTCTAAGGCAACTATTCTAAAATAATGAGGGTTGTTGAATATCACAATAGGACTCTAGAGGTTATCCCACCTCCACACACCAACCAAATAGAAATCAAAAAATTCAACATGGAATCAAGAGGTATGTTGCCTCCACCCTTCAGTTTTTCAATAGATATTAAACTTCGGGGAATCCATAGGCTTCACCTCCAACCTAGAACATAACATCCAGGGAATATAGAGGCTTCACCTCCACCCTAAAACATATAACACATTGGTTCCACCCACCATAGGGAGCATAGAACCCATTTCCAAACTAGACAAGCAAGAAAAGAAGAATCCAAAATTTCCTTCCTGTTGAAGCCCCGAAAATCGGGTCTACAACAAGGGGGATACCCACCCGATCCGGACCTTGGTTAGTAGCTCTTTTTCCGTTTGGTGTAGTGGGTCCGACTGGAGATAATGGGACCAGTTTCCCAATTTGTGTGTGTGTGTTGAGAATAGATATTTCCTTTCTAAAAAAGGTTCCTAAGTGAAGTGCTTTTATGCTATTTCTAATCTAATCATATGCAAATTGTATTCTAATTAAAACAGAAATATCTAATTCTAAACTAAACCCGGGATAAGATCTTGTTTATGCGATCTAAAATGATTTCGAATAACAATCGGTAATAAAGATCATTCAATTGCTATAAGAAAAGAATTCAATAAAGATAAACCACTTCATATAAAAATTTATATGAAACAGTTGTGAAAAACATATCGCATAATAAGCTATTCATACATTAAGCATAAACAAATAGTCATCACCGTACAAAAGTGCCAAATGATAACTGAAGCATTCAAACATCAATATATAAATAACTGAACATAAATATCACTTTTAACACAGAAGCAGAAAAAGTTAAGAGATAAAAGTACCATTTATAACTGGTTCTACTCATGAGCTAGAAGCAATAATGATTTATCTCCTCCTAATCCAACATCTACTAAGAGTATAGAAATGCAACATCAGTAGCAGATATTAGACACAGATATCAATAAATCTCGTTCCATTCATTCATCAAAACCTCCTCTGAGGGTGCAGAAGTGCATGTTCTGAGGACAAGTTTTTGACAAATTTCAGGACCCTTCTCTAAATGCATGAGAAGGGTTTAAATACTACTAACTAAATCTAATTATAGTTTATTACAAAAATTTAGGATTCAGTTTAAATGACCGTCCTTTTTCTAGGCAAAAATAAAGTAAAACTAACACTAAATCTAAAATTAAAATTAACAACTAACTACTTATGACTCTGGTCTTTGAATTTGCAAGCATCCAACGTTGATTTGAGAAGAGGGGGCCGACCGACTTCAGATTTAAATTGTCCTAAAAAGACGGAATCAGCAAGCGTGGGCGCGATCTTCTCAGCAGAATTAATGATGCAATTAAGAGTACTGCATTGACTGTGTGGTTTTACTAGACAGGTCCAGTAAGAATCCCAGTTTAATTTTGTCAATTCTTGAATTGATTTTGCCTTCTCTTCCGCTTTTTGTTTCCACTCTGTTTGCAATTGTTGTGCTTGTGGTAGATATCCCGGAATGGTTTCTGAAATTAAATTAACCTTGTGCAAATTCTCATTTACACAATCAGTGATGTTGCTCGCCACTGTAGCTGCTTCCTCTACCACTTTTTCTGCCTCTCTGATATGTGCATCCTAAATGCTACAGAGCATTTCTTTATGACTATCATTGATAATTGGTGCTGCTACTCTTTTTCCTTCCTCTGTATTTTTCCATGCCAAATAATTAGTAACTCTTTCATTTGTTAAATCATAATCATGTCGTAATTCTACGACATGATTAGTGATTTTATCACTTTCTTGACAAAAAGAGTTCCACTGTGAGATTTTCTGGCATAATATGTCTTGTTGTTGCAGCAATTGACTATTCAAAGAAATAGATTCTGAAAAAAAATCTGTAAGCTTGGGGTCTTCTTTATGCATTTCTTGCATAATCTATATTTGTTTTTCTTTTTCGGCCAAGCTTTTTTGATAACCGATTTGCATTTGCTGAAACTCTTGCTGTAACTTTTCAAATTTCACTTGTGCTTCACTACTGGCATGTGCTTGTTGCAATTGTTGTTGCAGAACTTGTATCTGATCCTCTTTTTCATTTAATAATAGCCTTACCTCAGATGCTTTGTCAATAGTTGCGGAGGCATAAGATCCTGTTATCTGAGATAATTTAGTAAGATTTTCAGTGGGATCTGTAGTAGGATCTTTCCATAAAACATCCAATAGTTCTGCATCAGTAGAAAGTGCACTTTCTAATTTTCTCTTCTTTCTTTGATTCCTTACTACTGCTTTATATTGCGGGCTGTAGAATATATCCAGAGGAGGAATTTCCTCTATGTTGAAATATGATGCAGAGTGTTGTCCTTGATGGCAACCCACTGAATGAAGATGAAGACATAAGATTGTTGACATGTGTTGTCCTTGATGGCAATCCACCCGATGAAGTTATTCTTGACTTGATGGACTTGGTAAATGATGTAAATCTGATGTGATATGATGTTTGTTGGCAATATGATGCTGAGTGTTGTCCTTGATGACAACCCACTTGATAGAGTGTTGTCCTTGAATGGAAACCCACTTGATGAAGATGGTGGCAACCTACTTGATGAAGTTGTGCTTGATAGAATATGTCTTGATGAACTTGTTAAATGATGAAAATATGATGGATCTACAGTGAAGTACAGAATGTAATGATGGAAGAATTGTCAGTATGTGTCAAAGCATGATGAAAAGGGTATGTCTCAAGGCATATGCGGATTTGTCTAGGAGAAGTCACGTATGCACGCGGGAAATAACGTTCCAAGTCGCGTATGGGAAAAAGCGCTCATAAAGTGCAAAACCAGGGGTAACCACCATGGTATTGACCCATTGTATTGAGTAATGATTCGTCTAAATGACCCCGTCCAGGAATACCATCGGAAGTAACGTGGTTTTGGCTCATGGTATTGAAAAAGGGTAAACCTATATAAAGAGAAGAAATTCATTGTGCAAATGATGAGTGTGGGTGTAAGATGTCTGAGCTTGAATGAATACTTCTCTCTGAAATATATCTGAATGGAAAGGGTTACAGTTGAATGATAGATCTGAATGTATGATGCACCAATGAAGAAAATGATGAAGAAGGGTATCTAGATCTGAAATGAATTTGTATTTGCTAGATATGTTTATGGAATGTTCTGATCTGAGATGAGGCGAACATGTTTCTGAAGTAAAGGGTAATATCTGAGCTATGCATATGTTATGAAGAATTGCGCTGAAATGTCTGAAGAAGTATACGCTGGTTCGTTTCGGTAAAAGCGCGTGTATACGCGGATTTGATGAAGGAAAAGCGGGTATGTCCAGTTAGGGTTTTCTGAAGTATGTGCAGAGGTATACGCGGGTTTATATGTATGAAGACATGTATATACGTAGGATCAGTGAAAGGAAAGTGCGTATGATAAACTAGGGTTTGCTGAAGTTGTGAGATGTCTGATCTGTTCTGCTGTCTTGCTAATATTTGTTTCTGATGTGTACGGCTATCTGTCAATGTTGATCTGGGAAGTTCGAATATTGAGTATGCTGCTATAGAGAAAGTTGTTGAATTGATGAATGTTCCTTGAGCTTAATTGTGTGGGTTGGATCTAGTGTGAAAATTGATGAAACGTGGTCCATGGTGGTGCTGAGGGTTGTAGCCTTCAGTCAGGGGGTTGTAGCTCCCTTCCAGGTGAGGCTGGTAAACGAGAGCAAGGGGTCGTAGCTCCCTTCCAGGAGAGGCTGGTAAACGAGAGCAGGGGGTCGTAGCTCCCTTCCAGGAGAGGCTGGTAAACGAGCGCAGGTGGGTGCCTGCGTACTGGTATGAGTCTGCGCCAGTACATTGTTGTAAGATGTTTTCTTTATAATAAAATATTGAAGGCTGAGACAACGGCAGCGGTGGTTTTCTCCCGACTTGGGTTTCCACCTAAAAATCTTGGTGTTCATGTGTGATGCTTATGTGTGATGATTTATTATGTTCTTACTGCACATGTTTATTGTTTACTGAACATCTAATGAATGAATGATGGAATGATATAAGTGAAGAATTAATGGCATAATTGGATCTCTGTGTATACGCGAGTTTTATGAAGGATATACGCGTGTATACGCTAGTTGGCTTCAGCGACGTAGCGTATGGGTTTTAGTGAATGGAAAAGTAAAAAGTTTTCAGTTTGCCCTAAATACTGATTCACCCCCCCCTCTCAGTATTTTTCCCAACACTCTATTCTAAGTACGTTTCCAGAGGGAGTAATAGGTATATGTTCTTTTTCTGTGACATTGCCACTTATTTCTGTAACCAAACCTTTTGCTGTATGTACAGGAGTTTGTATGTTTTGTCCTTCAACATTAATCAAATCATTAAATGATTCCCATTCTTTATCTAACTGAGTGCTGATGGATGGTTGTTGTACATTAAGAGGTGGAAGAATCGACTGTGGGGTAGTTGAAGTCTGTTGTTGTGAAAGCTCTTTTGATTGAGATGTATCCTTGAATGAGCCTTCATTTTTATCCTGATCAGATTTTTTAGAATGTTCAGAAATTTCTTTGTCAGAATTTGACTTAGACCTTTCTGAATCTGAGCTACCACGGAGACTGACACTAGGAGTTGGTTCCCTTGCGGGTTCCAAGCGCAAATTATCCAAAGGAATAGTGGTCAATCTTCGTTCTCTATATACTTTAAACTCTTGAAATTCTTCTGGGGAGAACCGTGTTTGAGCTAAATTCAAAATGTCTTTAAATGAACATTTTTCTTGAAACATATCATTAAAAAGATCTTCTTCACCAGAAAATACTCTTACTTTGACAACAGTGGTGAAATCCTTGACAATACCATATGGACTAAATAGCCTTCTCAGAAACTTAAACAATTTTAAACATGTAACATTGCTTACTTCCTTAAATGCGTGACCAACATCAAATAATGAAAATGCTCCGCAGGACACAGGAAATTGTGGCCAGATGGCTTTCTTTTTATCCTTTAATTATTTTGTCAAACCTCCGTCTCCACAGGTTTGATATGCAATTTCCCGAGCTATAAGTTTATCCGGAACATATAAGGGCAAAACATGAGGAGAAGCAAAGCTTCCAAAAACCCTCACATAAGTAAACAATTCTTCTCCAAACCATCTTGCGACAGGGAGAATGTCTACTTCTGCTTCAGGGGACAACCTTGGGGCACCCTTACTATACAACACTCTGTACAGAGGCAAGATTATGCCATAACAAATTTTATAAAAATGAGGAATGAATTTTGATTCCCACAACTATTTGTGATAAACATGAATGGGCAAGGATCCTGAATTGTCCATTGCCAACCCATTAAAGGGAACTTAGAAACAAAGCAGATTGAATCCATAACACAGGCAGATAGATAAAAAGGAGGATAAATCCTCTGAGAGACAGTGCGTTTAGACCGGTAATTGAAAATAGCAGTGGCTAAATTATCAGACAGTATTTTGGCCCAGTCTACAATGGTGGCATTAACAACAACATTTAACAAGGGAAGCCATTCAGGAAAAATCTTATTAATGTCAGGCTTTCCAAAAAGCCTGCATAACATAGCAGCAGCAAAACAATATGGAGAGGTGAGTGAACCGGTACTGTACATACCGTATTTATCTTTCTTCAGTGGTTCATATCTTCTAGTCCATTCTTTAGTGCATTCTGCCAAATTTGCATTTTCCTTTGCAAATTTCTCCATAAATTGTTTGTTGTAAATTGCCCGAGGTTCCGGCAAATGATACATAAGCCTCAAATCTTCTGTGGTAAACGACCCGATGAGCTCTTGACCTGGAGTTTGAACTGTCTGTCTCTGATATCGGTGCTATCTAACAACCATTTCACCATATGTATATGGAAGAATTCTTGGTCTTGTTGCTATCCGGTGCAAAAACGAACAAGCCAGCTCTGTAAGAGATGCTTCAGAGGAATTACTTGAGCCTGCGGTAGCTGAAACATCCATTACCCTTGGGTTCTCTTTTTCAAGCAAACTAAACATACCCTACCAGGTGGTGATACCAGCGTCCTTGTTGCAAGCAGTGTCTGCATATAAGGAAGCCATCTCTTTATTTTCAGAACTCACAGCTTTCTCTTTCTTTCCCATAATGCTCTGAGTCTCGCTTTGTATAGTCTCATGTTCTTTGCGCCTGCAGTTTTATGCATTAAGTGAGAATAATGACATGAGAAAGGTGACGGGATGGTTTTAAATGCCGAAGGCGTATGAAATATATTAATCAATCGTGAAATAACCCTTCGATCAAAACAAAATCCTTTTCATTAATCATTGGCAATCCATTCATTAACTTGACATTAAGGCGCATAACGGGTCTCGATTTACGAAAAGATTTACTTTGTATAATGAGCTTTAAAGAATCTGCGATAATGTGATCTGCGATTTGTTTTGCAATATCGCAAAATCGCAAAATCGCAAATTGCAGCTTTCGCAAATCAGGAAATCCGCGTCATCGCCATATCACAAATCGCAACTTTCTGAAATCACAATCTCTTAACATCGTGAAATCGCAATATCGCGAAATCGCAATATCGCAAAATATAATATATGAATAATATCTGTTAATATGTTTTCTGCGATATGCGATTTTGCGATAAACATTTTAGTGCGATGTCATTGGATCGCGGTATCGCAATTTTGAAGATTCTGCGTTGCTCAAGATAGATTCTACTTTTTTTGCGATGAACGCGATCTTTCCTTCAAAGAGGGATTTTATTCTAGTCTATCATGAACTTAAGTTTATTTAAAGATTTTCCGAAGAAATTTCTTTAAGTCCATGATAGTAAGTTTTACTGAAAATGAAAACAAACACCAATAAATTTTTTGGATTTTTAAACTAAGGTTCCCCACTTATTTAGTATTATTTCTAATACTAGATAAGAAGGGGGGTTGTTGCTGGCCACAACAATTGGCGATTCACTTGGAAGAACCAGTTATCTCTGCTTTTCTTTTGAGTTTTCTAAACTTTTCAAAACTAAAAATTTTCCAGAAAATCAAACTTTATTATAAAAAGACAAAGTACATTATGCTTCAATCTATGAATGATATTTCATTTCTTCTATGATCAACTTTGACTATTCACTTCCTCAAGCTAGTCTTTTTATCTGCATCAGTCATTACTTGGTTTTAAAGATAAAAACAAAAGACTTCTTTGTAAATCAGTTTTAAATATGCTCATTTGTCGTAGGTAGAGCCACTGCTGCCAGCAAGCGTTTATAGCCTCGACAGGGTTACCTGTTACCCAGCAATGATCCTGTGTCCTACTTAGAAAAATATACAATTTTCAAAGAGAAATCCATATTCACACTTATCGCTTTTTATTTTCTTTTTATTCTTAAAGAACAATGTCTTGGTTTGGTAGCCAATTTATGACAGTGCCATTCACTTGATTTATAACTTTGCTGAACAAGCTGGCTCGTGATGAGACCCCTTGTATTTTGATTGCAATAATCTTAATTCATTGCCCTGTTGTGGTATGTAGTATTGGCAAAGTTAGCAAGCTATAATATCTATGATCATGATAAGTCGGCTCGTGATGAGACCTCTTACTCTTTAAGTTAAAAAGTGTATCATTGGATTATTCCTTGAACATTGTAATTTACTATGTGGGGAGGAATTCATTGTTTCCTTAAGATAGCTCTGGAAGAAAATGATAGAGTTTTTTGGAAAGAAATTTTCTACAGAGAACCTTCGTTTTGTTATTGATACCTTTCATTGGACTGATATAAAACAATCTTTCACCAAAAGTTGTTTTCATCAAAATTTTCAAAGTTGAAATTAATATCATTTCTAGATTAAAAAATTTTAACTGTATCTTTGGATAATAATGATCAATATTTTGAAAAGAATTCTATTTATATAAGTGAAGAAATAAAATCTAAAAAGAGAACTAGTATCTTTTTGATGAATTCCAAATGTAACCATTAACAACTGGTTTTATTATGACAAAAATAAAGGAAACTAATCTACAAAATAGAAGAATGATCTCCTATGGAAAATATTTTTTAAGGATCTGTCCATTAACAGGTAAAGATTCTCTTTTCCCTGTTAAATCCTGTAACATAAAAGTAGATGGACCTATGATCTCTGCAATTTGAAAAGGACCAAGCCACATTCGTTGAAATTTTGTATGTTTTCCTTTTTCCTCATGAGCCTTGTCCCATTTTAGAACTAAATCTCCTATCTGAAAATCCTTTCTGGTTATCATGTTTGAATCAAAAGAAGCTTTAACTAATGCTTGATGATGAGCATGAGTTACTTTAGCCTTTTCTCATTGTTCTTCTAACTTAATTATTTCCATCTACCTTAATTGTAAAGAAGAAGTTGGTTCTTCATCAATATATTGGACTAAGGCTAAAGAAGGGATTGTTAGATGAGTTGGAAGAACCACTTCTCTCCCATAAACTAAATTAAAGGGAGAAGTGCCAATAGAAGCCTTCTGCGTTATTCGATCTGCCCATAAAGCATATATTAAAGATTTATGCCAATTTTTATGATTTTGATCACTGGTTCGCTTAATGATTCTGATTAAGTTTTTATTTGTGGATTCAGCTAACCCATTTCCCCGTGGATAATAATTGGTAGAATATTTAAGTTTGAAACCTCTCTTGAGTGCAAATTCAGTCATAGCATTACCAGAAAAATATGATGCATTATCAAACATTAAAGCAGAAGGTAAACCAAACCTAGTGATTATGAACTGATCTATAAACTCGATGATATGTTCAGCATTAGCAGTCTTGAGAGGGACTGCTTCTACCCATTTCGTAAAATAATCAGTTGTTGTAATGATATACCTATGTTGCTTAGAGGAGTGTGGAACGATCTCACCTATTATGTCCAATCCCCATTGATCAAAAGGCTGCTCAATGTTGACTGGTTGTAATGGTAATGATGGTTTCTTTTGTCTTCCAGCTGCAGTTTGAAAAATTTGACATTTCCTTGCATAGTTATGTGAATCTTTAAATAGTGTGGGCCAGTAATATCCTGCACGAATGATCTTATGTGCAGTAGCATCTCCAGCATAATGTCCTCCTGCTGGCCCATCATGAAGTTCCTGCAAGACTTTTTCAGCTTCAGATTTCTCCAGACATCTAAGAAGAACAGAATCATAATTCATTCTAAAAAGAACATCATTTACAAGCTGATATTGTTTAGCCTTCAACCTTAGAGCTCTTTTCTTGGTGTGATCGAGATTTGGAGGAGCATATCCATTCTTCAGATAAAATATGATATCAGCATATAATGATTCAACATCATTTAGGCTTACCTCATATGTTTGTATTTCTTCAGATGGTTTTTCAGAAATAAGTGATGCTCCAGCTAGTATTTTGCAAAAGCCTTGACCTCTTACAATACTTGCCAGTTTGATTTCTACATCATATTCTTGTAAAGCAGTAACCCAATTGGCTCTTTTCTCACCCACATCTTTTTGGACTAAAATATTTCTTACCGCTGGAAACGGTACTATGATTTTTGTATGGGTTTTGAGTAGAAAGGGTCTGAAATATTTAATTGCTTTGAAAACAACATAAGCTTGTTTCTCCACATCTGAATAATTCAATTCAGCTCCCTGTAAATTTGAACTGAAAAAGGCAATTGGAGCTTCTGCTTTGTCTTGATTTTCTTGAGTGAGTATTGCAGCATAAGATTTATCAGAGGCAAATGTGTACAAAATAAAAGGATCGGAAAAATTTGGAGTTGCTAAAGATGGAGCATTGATAATTGCTTGTTTGATCAGATTAAATGCCTCATATTCATCTTTGCCCCATTTGAAGTTTGAATTCTTTTTAATCATTGATTGCAAAGGTGATACAATTCTCGAAAAATCTGGCACAAATCTTTTTACAAAATTAAGCTGGCCAAGAAAAGATTGCATAGCTTTTTTGTTGTGAGGTAAAGATATTTCAGAAATTTCCTTGATTCTATCAGGATCAATATGAATTCCAGATTTTGATACTATAAATCCAAGAAGTTTTCCTTCACTTAATGCAAAAAAGGATTTTTTTGGATTCAGTGAAATTCCATACCTTTGACAGCGTTGGAAGATCTGCTTCAGATCTCTAAGATGATTGCTTCATTTTTTAGAATATATAGTTATATCATCCAAGTAAATTACCACTAATTTGTTAACTAATCCCTTGAAAGAAATGTCCATAGCTCTCTGAAATGTGGCACCAGCGTTGATCAGACCAAAAGGCATCTTTTGATATGCGTAAGTGCCCCATTTGGTTCTCAATGTAGTTTTCAATTGATCATCAGGATGGACCAACACTTGATTGTAACCAGAGAAACCATCTAAGAAAGACATTAATTCTGATCCTGCAAATGCCTGTAATATTTTCTCCATAGGAGGCAAAGGAAAATTATCTTTTTGGCAGGCTTTATTAAGATTTAGAAATTCAATGCAAATTCTAATGTCTCCGTTCTTCTTTCTAACAGGAACCATATTGGAAACCCATTTAGAATGTCAAACGGGAAAAATAATCTTGGCTTTCAATAACTTATTGAGTTCAGATTTGATTTGGTTTTCTAGATTGGGGTGGATCTTTCTCAACTTTTGTTGGACAGGTTTTTCATCATTGATCATTGGGATAGTATGTTGGATGATAGAAGTGTCATAAGTTTTGAGTTCATCGTAGTTCCAAGCAAAGACACTTTTATATTGTTTCAAAAGACGAACGTATGCTAACTTTTCTTCAAGAGCTAGGCCAAGGCATAAGTTGATATTATGTGGTTTGGCATCAGTTCCTAGATTTACTAATTCATAATTTAAAGTCGAACTTTGCAATTTTGAATTGGTAGATCTTTTAAATCGATCTTTCAAATCATAAAGGTCTTCTAACTTGACTACTGATTTCGGCATAGCATTATTGGTGCTATCTTGGAGTAATTGTTTGTCATGTTGGTCTTCATCAATTATCTGATTGGTGTAAGATCCTTCAGATGTGAGAAAATTTACAATATCAGGATCATCATTGAAAATCCTCCAATTGGTAACGTTATCAGGAATCGAGGGTCTAAAGATTAATTCGATTGAAAATCAATCAGGACTAAAGTCTTCTGCAGGAATGAGCTTGGAAGCTACATTAGCTAGGAGGTCTGAACTAGCATTCTGAATTATGGGAATTGATGAAATATTAAATGCTATAAAATGTTCAGTCAGATCTTGGACTAAAGATTGATAATGCTTTAAATGACCTGATAAACAATGTATAGTATTGCGTACCTGTTTGATTACAATTTTTGAATCTCCGAAAACTTGTAGATACTTGATGTCTAATCCGATTGCTTTGTATAGTCCTTGGACTAAAGCCTCGTATTCTGTGGTGTTATTAGTGCAATCGAATTCAAGTCTGCAAGTTAGCATAATTTTGTTTCCCTCTGGACTAACCAAAACGCATCCTGCTCCTGCTCCTTCATTAGACTTAGAACCATCAAAAAATAATTTCCAAAATAAATATTTATTTACAGGGGTATCTACAAAATTAATACATTTAGAACTATCTGTTTGAGAAAATTTTTCTATTTGAGATAAAACAGAATGTTCTAAATAAGGTGAAGTATGAGCATTGAAATTTCCTAAGAAAGAATCAACTGAATAATTGCCAATGATATTACTGCTGTATGCAACTGGTTCATTCTCTCCTTCCAATTCTGTTACTATGTATTTCTGATGTTTTTCTCGTTCAACCTTTATCTGATTTGGTTTACCATTATAAGGAAGCCACATATGCGACCAATCAGTTGCGAAATATCCATGAAGTTTTTCTGACCAATCTCTGCTAAGAATTAAGCCATAAAATTATGGAATATCTGCAACTAAAATATCAATGACTTGACATACCTTTGGGTTTGATGACAATCTTATGGTAACCTGATTTAATTCACCAATTACTTCAACTTGCGATCGATCAAGCTGGACTATGCACACAGCAGATTTTTGTGGTTGAATGTTCAATTTTGCACATATTGATTTTGGTAAAATGTTAGATGAAGCTCCAGAATCCACTAAACAATTATGCAATTTTTTATTGAAAACTTCATAAGTAAGAAGAAATGGAGGAGTATGAGATCTCGACCTTCCTCCAATTAAAGCGATATTTTCTAGATCAACTTTACCGATCGCATTAGCTGGAGGTCTTCCCATCTCGTTGGAAGCTTGAGAAATCACAGGATTGGGCAAATTTTTTTCTGGTACAGCATGTAATTCTTTCAAAAGTACCTTTTGTTGGTGTTTTAACTTTCTCAATTCATAAAAAGTGATGTTAGCCCTAGTCTTCTTCATATCTTCTATGATATTATACTCCATTTCATCTGGGACAATCAATGTTCTTGATGGATTTGATGAATCTGTCTGGACTGGGCTAGTTTAAATTGCTTTAGATGTTGTTTTCTTGGGTGCAACTTTATCCTTAGTCAATGAGCTTGCGCTCTTTGACTTAGGAGTAGGTTGAGGAGGATCAATTTGATTTCTACTTCGAGTGCTAACCAGGGATGCTTCTTGACCTTCCTCATCTGGAAGGATGAAATCCCACATACCTTGTACTTCTACAACTTCTTCTTCATCAGTAGTCTCTTCAGTAGAAGTTTCTTCTTCTTCTTCTTCTTATGATTCAGCATTAGTAATAGCATTTGGTGGCTTTGGATCAGTTGAAGGGTTTCTTCTAAAAGGCTTGAAAGATTTTTTAGAAGATGTTTCTGCCACTTGTTTCTTAATGTCAACCATTTCATTAGACATGGTTTTCAAAACTTTTTGCAGTCCTTCTAAATCAAATGGATCTTTTGATTGCTTTTTCTTGAGATCTTCCTTAAAAGTGACTTTCTTGGATTTTCGTTCTTCTATTGCATTTTTCTTGTCTAAAGCAATGATACGTTTTTCTACCGCTATTGCCTCCTTCATGTTTTCTGCTAAAGTTGGTTTGTTAGCCCTATCAACAAAGATTGCTATGTTTGATGGTAAAGCAGAAATGTACCATTCACTTCGCACCTCTTCGCTAGGCTTGGAAGCAGTAGGAATTTTGTTTAACAATTTATTGAAACGCGAATTGAAATCCTTGACAAGTTCCTTTGAGTCAGCTCTAAGATTAGATAGATCATTGATCAATGTTGTTGTAGACTTGTCATCACCAAATTTAGTCAAAAATTGATCTTGAAAGATATCCCAACTAGTGATGGATCCAGATGGTAATGAAAAATACCATGATCCAGCTGCTCCTTGTAGAGTATAAGGGAAAAGTTGGACAACAACATATTCATTAATAAATCCATTGAGATTTATGGACAGCATGAAATTGTTTATATGTTCTTCTGCTAACATGCCTGCTTCAGGATTAAACTTAGGCAGCCATTTTTCAGGATAGGCTGGTAATTGACTCAAGGGTGCAGGCATTAAGACTGCCCCTGGATTATTCCATGGCATTTGGGCCATCGCTGAAATACTAACAGAGGAAAGTGTAGAAGATGATGTCTGTGATTGAAAAGATGAAGATATTACAATTACAGATGATTGAGAAGGTGATGTGGAAGTTCCAGTGGAATGAGGAACAATAGTCTGAAGTGGAGGGGTGGATGGTTGACTTTGTGATGAAGAGGTTGAGATGGGTGATGATGAAGAAAGAGTCTCGTTGTCAGACCCTTTAGATGATTTCCTTGCTCTTTTCCTTGTAGGTAAAGGTAACTCGGTTGGCTGAATGCCAAGCTTTTCACTCTGTAATCTGGTAAGAGGATGAGCAGGATTATATTGAGAAGTTATACTGCCTTGAGATTTATCAGATCTTTGAGGTGATATTGAAAATCGTTGAAGTTTATGAATCAAAGATTCAACTTCAGGAGGTTCAATAGCAGATTCTTCTGAAAAGTCAGGGTTTGTAGCAGTGTCTATTCTTCTTGTGACTTTTGGCTCTAGATTTACAATTTCTGAGTGCGATGGAGAAGTCGGGGGAGATGGTGAGGGTGATTTACTCTCAGAATGGTATTTAGATTTAGATTTACTTGCCATTCATAGTTCGTGGCCCTCCTTCTAGCACCAAATATGTTGAAGCCCCGAAAATTGGGTCTACAACAAGGGGGATACCCACCCAGTCCGGACCTTGGTTAGCAGCTCCTTTTCCGTTTGGTGTAGTGGGTCCGACTGGGGATAATGGGACCAGTTTCCCAATTTGTGTGTGTGTGTTGAGAAT
This sequence comes from Pinus albicaulis, assembly GCA_034641835.2. Classification (NCBI taxonomy): domain Eukaryota; kingdom Viridiplantae; phylum Streptophyta; class Pinopsida; order Pinales; family Pinaceae; genus Pinus; species Pinus albicaulis. The sequence goes on from CM076569.1 coordinate 916,120,607, forward strand.
AAATATTTCCTTTCTAAAAAGGTTTCTAAGTGAAATGCTTTTATTCTATTTCTAATCTAATCATATGCAAATTGTATTCTAATTTAAACAGAAATATCTAATTCTAAACTAAACCCGGGATAAGATCTTGTTTATGCGATCTAAAATGATTTCGAATAACAACTGGTAATAAAGATCATTCAATTGCTATAAGAAAAGAATTCAATAAAGATAAACCATTTCATATAAAAAGTTAGATGAAACAGTTGTGAAAAACATATCGCATAATAAGCTATTTATACATTAAGCATAAACAAATAGTCATCACCGTACAAAAGTGCCAAATGATAACTGAAGCATTCAAGCATCAATATATAAATAACTTAACATAAATATCACTTTTAACACAAAAGCAGAAAAAGTTAAGAGATAAAAGTACCATTTATAACTGGTTCTACTCATGAGCTAGAAGCAATAATGATTTATTTCCTCCTAATCCAACATCTACTAAGAGTACAGAAATGCAACATCAGTAGCAGATATTAGACACAGATATCAATAAATCTCGTTCCATTCATTCATCAAAACCTCCTCCGAGGGTGCAGAAGTGCATGTTCTGAGGATAAGTTTTTGACAAATTTGTGGACCCTTCTCTAAATGCATGAGAAGGGTTTAAATACTACTAACTAAATCTAATTATAGTTTATTACAAAAATTTAGGATTCGGTTTAAATGATTCCGTTTGGTCTCAACCTAGTCTCCTAAATTGAGTTCATTTAATTTTCAACCAGGGTTGGTAAATTGCTGAAGTGAAGTGCACCGTATGTGCCTAGGTGTTTGTCTCTTAATGCGTTGTGTTTAGTGTTTTATGATGTTTTTGGTCTTTTGTGATGATTTATGATGTTTTTGGTCTTTTGGTAGTTTTATGTTCACAAGGAAAATGACTGGAAAGCTAGTGGAAAGAAGCTAATGATTGAAAACAGAGTGAGGCCTAATTGGTTGATGATAATGACAAATGCAAAGGCAAATACTAAAACAGAATCAAACCTAAACTATGACTAAGCAGAATACCAAGCTTGATAATGACTTCTAGAAAATGAATCAAAACATAAACCTAACTTGTCCAATTCTTTTATCAAAGGTATTTTGAAAGAGATTGAGAAATGGTCAGCTAAGTATACAAATTCTCCTAACTAAACAACTAAACAATCAGCTTATAATGAGACAACATTTTATCCATGATTAAATATTTGTGGAAACATGTTTGGAGAAAAATATTGTTGACATCATAAGATCTTCTACTCTAAGACTAGCTCCTAACTTTATTCTGCAATTTAGTTTGACACCTCTACACTTCACTCAAAGGTTATAGATTTTTTTTAGAATAGTCTTTTAAGGAAAGGTTTGTTTGTAAGATGATAAAGGAAGTTGCAAAAGTACCTCAGGCCTTGGAATGATACTGTCTTCTGTTCATATGGTTATGAATCAACTATAGATTTGGAACAAGAAGAGGTTTTGTAATTAATGAAGGCTGTTTTGTTAAGTTTAACAACTGAAGTAATCTAATATGCAGTGGATGACAACTAAATGTGGAGTGCAAATGCAATGAGTTAAGCTAAAACTAAACTTAAGATGTCACTAGTCTAAAACAGTGCTGAACTAACAAGTCATTATCAAACTCAAAACAAAATAACAGAGCATGAGTTAAATGCAATTAGACTCCGGAGTATCCTAACTAAGTTATCATGCATTAATCTATGGGATTATACAGTCTGTTTGTCCATCATGATTGGTATTTTGGAAGAGCTTCTTAGAACAATCCTGACTGTACAATTCAGTGCAAATGCAAACATAAAGACTGAAAGCAATTAAAAACTAAGATATCATAGCTATCTCCTACCCATCATTATGATATTTTGGAAGAGCGCTTTAAGAGCACAGTCACCTATGTTACTTAGTGAATAACAAACAACTGAAACATTCATTATCACAGCCATGCCTTAGACATCATAAGGATTTTTTGGAAGAGTTTCTTCTTTCGGAAGAGTTTGCATAGTATAAGTTCAACTGTGATAGTGAATCAAAAGAAATTACAATTAAATCCTACAACACTATAGTCATTTCCCATTCATTATCATGATCTTTTGGAAGAGTTTACTCTTTTTGAAGAGTTTTTAGAACAAGTATAACTATAGTGGCTAATGAAATTAACTATGAACTCAAACTTCAAAAACGTAAAGACAACTAAGATACTTATCTAAATTACGCAAGTAAAACCGTGCAGGAGGCAGGGGCCCTCTACCACCAGATGGAATCTAACTCCAAATCAAATCAACGCTTTCAAAACAATACTGTCTTCTTCATTAAAGGAGAAATAACTTGAACAGAGCAATCTGTGTCTTCAGAAATGTAGCACAAAATCTAAGCAAAATCTAGAGCAAAATCTAGCCTATCTCTCGGTTTCCCAAGTGTTTTTATAACAAATTTACATAACAAGACTTGCAACAATTCGAGGATCATTGTCTTTCCTTATCGAAATCATACTAGGACTCTTAAAGTGGCAGCGTAAAAAGGAAAAGGACATCTGGACTAAGACAGTCCTATTAGAAATCTGCTTCCTTAAATGAGTTCCCACGTATCAAAACCATATCCAGAATTCGGTTTTTACTTCATGGTGAGCAACGAACAATGTAGACATGACGTGGAATATACCCATATGTGGTTTTTCTTGAGAGGCCACCTGGAACATGCCTGAACGTGAAGACAACTGCAGAATTGCCGGTTAGCCACAGAATGTCTGCATTCTGCAGCTAGTTCCGGTCAAAATGCATTACAATGACAAAAATCACAAAAATTAGCAAGTTAGTCATGTTAATCATTCTAAAAGTAATTTAAACTAAATTCATTGATCAATTGGGTCTGGGATAACAATGGATAAAGGAAAATGAGGTAAAGTAAGATGAAAGAAAGCACAATCTTGAGGCTCAACATACCCCCACTGCTGACTTCTTGCATGTCCTCATGCAATTTATTCCATAAACTTAGAGGCTTATGCAAGAACATCTAATCCTCTCCTTCTTCTTTGCCTGGAAGCTAAAGATCTTCTGGGTTTTCTGATGACAAGTTTGAATCTTAAGTTGGTAAGTGCCCTGATTAGCTTCTTGTTCCTCTTTTTCAACTTTTCATTAGCCTTTTCCACTTTGTCCATATGTAGAGATAAGGTTGAGTTCATATTGGTTTTGAGTTTTACTTGTTCCTTCAGAATATCATTCTCATTTTTGATGTGTCTATTAAGTATTTCCAGCTCATACCTATCCCTTCTTAACACATCTATTTCGGACAGTGGAGGACTAGGGGTTCTATCCCTACTCTCTGAAGCTTTCCTTTCCAAAGTTTCAACATAGTCATAAACTTCTTGCTGAGCAGGATCAATTTCAGGGGTTCCTTCATTAAAATCCTCTTCAACATCTTCTTCAATAGATGTTTCCTCATCTTCTATATTTATCACCCCTGTTTGTTTGATCCGAGTTTTCCTTAGTTTCCCCTTTAGTCTATGGCTTCTTCTTGGCTGGGAAGATCCCTCTCCTTTTTCTGTGGCAGATTTTCTGATTACCTTCTCTTTCTTAAGTTGTCTCTTAATTTGAGTCAACTTCTCTGAGATTATTTCCTCACTACTTTCCTGGACTGTTTTGTCAATTTCAATTTTAGAAGCTCTCCATTTTTTGCTTCTCCTTGTAGGCTGTTGTTCAGGTGAGGGCTCTTTTGGCTCTTCAAAATGATTTCTTATCAAGAAATTATCCCAAGTATCATTTGTTTTGGCTAAATGGTGTTCAATTAAAATCTTAACCAAGCCATGATGATATAGAGTTGTCTCTAAGAATTGAACCCTTCTTTGAACACAAGAAGCCATCTTTTTCAAACTTTGAAGCAAGAAATAGGGAAAATTTAACTCTTCCTCCAGAAAATGCATTATCAGTCTAATGTGGTAAACATAAAATGTGCCATATCTACCTTCACATGTAATAATTTTTTGCAAAATAAGCAAGATATTTCTCCATTTATTTTTTCAATGCAGAACTTGGGATTCCTTTCTTAAACACAGTGACATCCATACCTGGTGATTTTAGAATTTTCTTCCATGATTCATTATGGAATTCTCTGTTTTTGAACCATCTCTCTCCATTTCTAAGAAATCTCGTTGCTTCTGCAATGAAAACCTCAGTGACAGTGAATTTGACATCTCCCACTTCAACCTCAGCTCCTCTAAATGACCTTGCAAATGTTTTAGTGACTTCTTTGTGGAAGCCATTAAATTTCTCAAGAAATTGTAGCCATCCTACCTGTTGCAACATTTCTTTACATTGAGGGTAGCCTTCCAGGTATTTTGTACCCACTGGTTCAGTTCTTACAATGAAACCCATAATTCTTTCTTCAATCTTCAGATTAATACTTCTTTCTACCCACGGGAACAATAACTTCCACCTTCGAATTGATATACCTATGGTTAATAGTGACAATGGCTTCAAACTTCAGACTGATATGCCTCTGGTTGACAGTGACAATGGCTTCAAACTTCAGACTGATATGCCTCTGGTTGACAGTGACAATGGCTTCAAATTCCACACTGCGATACCTCTGTCTCTCGGTGACAAATGGCTTCAAATTCCACACTGCTATACCTCTGCGTTCTCGGTGACAAATGGCTTCAAATTCCGCTCACGGTGATAGTGCTTTAATCTCTGCTCACAGTGATAGTGGTTTGATATTCAAACTGATATACCCTTTGCTCTGCTCACGGTGATAGTGGTTTGATATTCAAACTGTTATACCCTTTGCTCTGCTCATGGTGATAGGGATATCTCTATTTTGCGGAATGAAGTGATGAAGGGCTGGCTACAGAATGGAGTGATGGAAGTAGTTACAGAATGAGTTAATGGAGTGAGGTGGAGAAAACGAATTAATGAGTGAAAAGACTGCGGAGATTTTTACAACGGAAAAGAAAATCATTATTGAATGATTTGGTTGGGTGACGTGATGAAATCAAACACTTCAGCCTTTTTAACCGCTTAAATGATGGTCGGGTATAGAATTTGAAATGAGAGATTTTTATCCAAAGTTTGTGGAGGGTATATTGGTCATGATCAATAAAAATAATCAAAACAACTTTTTCGAATGATTCATAACTAAAACTATGCTAAACTTTATGATATGCCATTATAATCAAAACTTGTTACCTTTGCTTTTCATTTGCTTTTTGTGGTCTTTTTCTTCTTTGTTCTCCTTTGGAAGAGTCTTCATAATCCTTCTTGATTCTTCTTATTCATGGATACACTGGATCATTTTGTTGCAATTCAAATGTCTGCTGATTAGTGCCTTCAGGATTTGTAGCTGCGGAATGACTGTCTGGCTGCGGAAAGTCTGATCAGCTGCAGAATGTCTGTTAAGCTGCCGAATGTACCTGTAGAGAATTTTAATCATGAAATGGAGTGGTTTGGGATATAAGTGAAATTTTATATGGCATGAATGAAGATGGATGATGAGTTATGATATGTATGAAGTGGATGATGAAATGGAATGGATTCAATTTATGAAATGGAGTGGAAAAATATAAGAAATGGCCTACAATCCATGACATGTGTTATTCATTTGCAGTAAGACATCAGACTTTAAATTTTGACATGGAAATGAGGTGGATGGAGTATGGAATGAGATGAATGAAATATGGAATGAAGTAGAGTATGAATGAATGAATGAAATGGAGTATGGATGGATAAGTGAATGGAATGGAATGAAATGAGATGGATCATAAGTACAATGGATCTGAACTTATGATTTTGTAACAACTGCTTGCAAAAACAAAATGGAAAAGTTAGAGTGTCAGAGAGACTCTGATTTTCACCCTATATTTTCTGTATAAACATGCCAATCAATGATTGGTTTTCATGTTTATACTTTTATTAATTTTTTTTTTTTTTAATATATTTTTTAGATTTTTTTTTTTTCAAAGAGAAATGCTTCAGAAAATTTAATCAAGTTGATGAAGAAGAGAGATTCTTCTTCATTAACTTCACATCACTGCTTTCTTGGAACTTCTTGAAAAATTCTTCTCTTGAGAGTGGTTTGTGATATAGCTTCAATCTATGACCATTCACAAGAAAGGTGACCTCTTCTTCATCTATAGTTCTGATTTTTACTGCCCCATTATCAAAAATTTCAACAATTTCATATGGCCCAAGCGAATGTGTCTGAAATTTACCTTGAAAATCCTTGAATTTTGAATCAAACAAGAGAGCCCAGTCACCTTCTTTGAATTTCTTCTCTTTGATGTACTTGTCATTCCATCTAGTCCTTTGCTATTGGACTAGACTTGTTTTCTAAACTGCATCTTGTCTGATCTCATCCAATTCATTAATCTGCTCCAGTCTATGCTTTTGTGCCTCTGTTAAATCAAGTCCTAGCTGAACTGCCATTTTGAAAGTTTGAATCTGGAACTCTATGGGGAACAAAACTTGCTTTCCATAAACAAGTTCATAAGGAGTATGGCCTGTTTTGTTTCTCCATGTAGTTCTATAGGCCCACAAGGCTTTAGGAAGCCTATCTACCCAATCTCTTCTATGTAAATGAACAGTCTTTGTTAGGATTCCTTCAATGACCTTATTAGTAGATTCCACTTGACCATTTGCTTGTGGATGATAGGGAGTAGATTTTCTATGCCTGATTTTGTACCTTTCCATCATTTTCTCCACTAGCCTTGATGTAAATTGAGCTCCTTGATCTGTAACAATTTCCCTTGGGACACCAAAACGAGTAAAAATATCCTCAAAAAGAAAAGTAACTACAGATGATTCATTAGCAACAAGTAATGGCTTGGCTTCTACCCATTTAGTAACATAATCAGTGCAAACTAATATATATTTCTTTTGTCTTGATGGAGGACTAATAGGTCCTACAAAATCCAAAGCCCATTTTTCAAAAGGTTCAATATGTACCCGAGGTTGTAATGGCATCTCACCTGAAGGAGAAGGTTTCCCTACCCTTTGGCAACTGTCACACCTTTTGACATACTCTTTAGCATCTTTAAATAAGGATGGCCAATAATATCCTAAATTAAGGATCTTATAGGCTGTCCTCTTATCTGCAAAGTGTCCGCCACAAGGTTCATCATGACATGCCTTGAGAATCTCAGGCATCTCATCTTCATGAACACACCTTCTAATGATCAAATCTGGACCTGTCTTGTACAACTCATTAGCAACCCATGAATATTTTGCACTATCACAAATGATTTTTCTTTTATCCCTTGCATTCATAATTGAAGGAAATTTTCCTGAAACTAAATAATTAGCAATATCAACAAACCATGGAGTTTGAGTAGAAATTGCAAAAAGATATTCATCAGGAAATTGATCTTCAACTGGAGTGTCATCTTTGATATTTTGGAGTCTAGATAGGAAATCAGCTACCGTGTTTTGTTTTCCAGGCCTATCTAGAATGGTAATGTTGAATTCTTGTAAGAGCAATAACCATCTTATGACTCTGCCATTAGTAATTGATTTGTTCATTAAGTATCTAATTGCAGAATGATCAGTGTGAACAAAAGTTTCATAGCCTGTTATATAGTGTCTAAATTTGTTTATGGCATGGACAACAGCTAAAAACTCTTTTTTAGTTACAGTATAGTTTAATTCTGCAGGAGTCAAATTTTTACTGGTATAGTAGATGTCATAAGGAATCAGGTCTTTTTGTCCCAATACTTCTCCTAGAGCTGTATCAGAGGCATCTATTGAGATATGAAAAGGTAACTTCCAGTTAGGTCCCCTTAAAATAGGTGCTTCAGAAATTTTTGTTTTCAGGGTTTCAAAGGCTAACTAGCAATCAGAATTCCATTTGAATTCACAATCTTTGGTAAGTAATTTGAAGAGTGGAGATGCTATTTTGGTGAAGTTTTCTATAAACCTCCGATAATATCCTGTAAATCCTAGAAAACTCCTAACATCTTTTTGACAACTTGGAATAGATAAGTTAGAGATGACTTCAACTTTTGACTCATCAACTCTAATCCCATCCCCTGAAATGTGATGCCCTAAAACAATACCTTCAGTAAACATCATAAAACATTTTTCATGACTAAGTGAAAGGTTTTCTTCTTGACATCTCTTTAAGACTTTTTCCAAGTTTTCTAAAGCTTCTTCAAAAGTGTTTCCATAAACTGTGAAATCATCCATGTATACCTCTACACAATCATGTATTAGATCTGAAAAAATTCCTAATACTGCCCTTTGGAATGTTGTAGGTGCATTGCATAATCCAAATGGAAATACTGGGTAAGCATAGGTACCCCAAGGACAGGTAAATGTGGTTTTATCTTGATCTTCAAGTGCTACTTGGATTTGGTTGTAACCACTAAACCCATCTAGGAATGAGAAGTACTTTTTGCCAGCTAATGTATCTAACACTTGATCTATGAAAGGTAAGGGAAAATGGTCTTTAAGAGTAGCTTTATTTAGTTCTCGGTAGTCAACACATACCCTCCATTTATCATTTTTCTTTGGCACAATTACCAAAGGAGAAACCCACTGACTATCTGAAATGGGATAAATGAAATTGACATTTAACAATTTTTGTAATTCTTCTTTAACAATCTCCCTAAGATTTGGATTCATCCGTCTTTGAGGTTGTCTGATTGGTTTGCAATTTTTCCTCTATATAGATGTGATGAGTGCAAGTCTTGGGGCTTATCCCTTTCATGTCAATGTATTCCCATGCATATGCAGAAGAGTGTCTCTGTAATACTTTGACTAACTTTTCTTGTTGAGATTTTTCTAGGTTCTTATTTATGTTCAAAGTTTTGCCTGGAAAGATCTCACTTGTAGAGCTGCCAAATTTATCCATAGAATGAAGAGACATCTGCCTTGATGACAAAAACTCAATATTGGATCCCTCTTGAAATGATTCATGTTTGTGTTCCGGAGAGGATTCAAAGTTTTCTAGAGTATTCAGAATTTGATTATCTTCACTAATTTCTGAAATTGTGAAGAGAGGTTGTAAATCTTCTTCATCCTCTATCCATTGAGTGTCATCTAAATCTGTAATTGTCCTAGCTGGAGGATATAAATTGAATTTCTTAGTTGAACTACCATCAGAGATGTACATATCACCGGATCTACAACTAATAAAAGCATCAACTGTAGCCAACCAAGGTCTTCCTAATATAACAGGATGTCCTCCTAGATTATTCTTAGGAGTTAGGATCATGAAATCCACAGGGTACTCCCAAGAATCTAGGGACACTGGAATGTCTTCTATTACCCCATCTGGTTTGATCACATATCTATCTGCTAATTGTAATAGTGTGGGTGTAAAGAGAAGATTAGGAAGTTTCAGTTTATCCATGATTTGTCTACTCATGATATTGATTGCTGCTCCTAAATAAATGAGTGTGTTTTGGATTTCAATTCCATTGATGTGAATTTTGACAACTGGATTTCCTGGGTCAAGATACTTTGGAATAGAAATCTTTCCCATCATAATATCTGCTATTTGTCCTGCCAGTTGAATTTTCTTTGTTTCTCTTATTCTTTTTCTTGTTTTCTTCATGCTCAACTCCTTTATTGTTTTGGCTAAAATTGGAATTTCCTTGATGGCTTGTAATAATGGAATTTAATGCAAACATTTCTCAGCTCATCTAGGAAATCATAATTAGGCACCATGATTTGTTTTTCTACACCTCTATCAATTTGTAATATTTCTGGAAAGGGAGGTATAGAAGTAGATGTGGATGGTTGCTCTAATACAGGAGTTGAGATTATTGGATCTTTTTGCTTTGATTTTTCAGTGTTTGGGTCTTGAAAAGATGTGTCTCCCTCAAGACTTTTATTCACCCGTAGAGAGTCTTCCTCAGAGTTATCTTGTTCTTGTATAATCACAGAAGGTTTCCTCTTTTCAAGTATTCTTCTATACCTAAGTTGAACATCACTAAGGTCTAGAGGAGTAATTAAATAAGTTGGAAACTGTTGGCCTTCTATCATGTATGTGTTCTGAGGATTTTTATTATTGGGGTTTGGTATGGGTTGAGTAGGCAATTGATTTGATTTTTGAGGGAATGGTAATGAAAGTGGTTGATTTTGATGTGGTTGGTTCTGATGATGTTGTTGAGGATTTTGTTGAAGATTTTGAGGAAAATTTTGTTGAGGATTTTGAGGATAAAAATGTGGATATGGTGGATAGGATGGTGGATACCGATAGTATGGAGAGTATCTTCCATAAGGACTTTGTGTTCCTTGTGCCCAAGATTGAGATTGATTTTGAAATTGGGGCCAAGGTTGCTGCCAAGAATTCCAAGGTGGAGGTTGATTATACATTTGATCATGGAATCCTTGTGTCTGAGGTCCCTGCCAAGGTCTTTTAGATACAAAATTGAGAGACTCTGTGGAATCTGTAGGAGTTTCCTCCTGAAAGACAGCTTTGAGACTAGGAAGAGAAGGACAATTCTTGGTCTCATGTTTCTCAGAACAAATGACACAGGTTTCTACAACTTTTACATCCAAAGGACACTCTCTCAAGGCATGTTTCTTTCTAAATTTGGGACAGAAGATTGCCAAGGCATCAGATTCAGCCTTTTGCTTGTTTTGTATCTTAAGGGTGTCTATTTGTTCACTAAGACTCCCTAAGATGTTAGATTTAAAATCATCAAGCATATGTCCTATTTCTGATCTACTTACTGTCCCAGAAGCAGATTTACTTGCCCTTGCAAGAGCAGGATCTCTTGGACCTTTGGCAGTTTTAGATTTCCCTCTGGAAAGGTTGATACATAACTCGGATATTTCAGGTAATGTGAGTTGTGATATATCCCCTTTTCCCATCATGTTAAGGATATCCAACCATTCATCCCTAATTGTTTTCAACAAAAGAGCTTTTAAGGTGTCTTGATCTAGGTTTTCCATTTTTTTCTCTTTTGATGTTGTAATTAAATCTCTCCAACAAATCTTCCAAATTTTCATCTTCTTTTTGTGACATCTTCAACACTTCTTCCTTATGATTAACCGGCATACAATAATCCAAATACCTCTCTAGAAATGCTTGTTTCATGTCTTCCCATGTTCTAATAGAACTGCTGATTAGACTCATAAACCACTTCAATGCTGCTCCTTTCAAGGTTGAAGGGAATAATTTCAGTTTTTGAGCATCTTGTAAGTAGTCATAAGTTCTACAAAGCACTTCAAATTCAAATAAGAAGGTTTCAGGATCTTCAGTTTTAAGTCCATAGAAGTTTGGAAGGACAGAGGGTGAAATATTTTTCATGGTTGTATTGGTTTCTTCATCAATTATAGGGAACCCAAAAGAGCTTCCTATTTCTCTTCTACCTCTTCCTCCATCTGCACCTCTACCTCCTTCTCCTCTACCTCTACCTCTACCTCCAAATAGTGTGTGTTCTCCATTAAAGACTCCTCCTCCTCCTTCTTCTTCCATGGTTGACTCTCCTGTGGAAATGGAAAGATTTGTGTCCCTAACAGGAGTTTTTAAATCTTCTTCTATGGCAGGTTCAGTGGATGAAGTGGAAGGTTTCTCTAATGGAATAGCCGACCTTAGATCTTCTAGAATTCCAGGATCAGTAAAGGATGGAATGTGGGTCTGAGTTGAAGGTGTACTAGCTCTGGATCTAGATGAAACAAGTGGTGTTCTAGAAATCAAACTTCTGCTTCTGCTGCTTATAAATCTTCCCCTTGAATCTCTCTCCCTATGCATATAATTGTTTTTGGATGCTAAGAAACAAAGGTTACCTAGTTTTCACTTCCCTGGCAACGGCGCCAAAATGTTTGGTCTCAACCTAGTCTCCTAAATTGAGTTCATTTAATTGTCAACCAGGGTTGGTAAACTGCTGAAGTGAAGTGCACCGTATGTGCCTAGGTGTTTGTCTCTTAATGCGTTGTGTTTAGTGTTTTATGATGTTTTTGGTCTTTTGTGATTATTTATGATGTTTTTGGTCTTTTGGTAGTTTTATGTTCACAAGGAAAATGACTGGAAAGCTAGTGGAAAGAAGCTAATGATTGAAAACAGAGTGAAGCCTAATTGGTTGATGATAAGTGACAAATGCAAAGGAAAATACTAAAACAGAATCAAACCTAAACTATGACTAAGCAGAATACCAAGCTTGATAATGACTTCTAGAAAATGAATCAAAACATAAACCTAACTTGTCCAATTCTTTTATCAAAGGTATTTTGAAAGAGATTGAGAAATGGTCAGCTAAGTATACAAATTCTCCTAACTAAACAACTAAACAATCAGCTTATAATGAGACAACATTTTATCCATGATTAAAGATTTGTGGAAACATGTTTGGAGAAAAATATTTTTGACATCATAAGATCTTCTACTCTAAGACTAGCTCCTAACTCTATTCTACAATTGAGTTTGACACCTCTACACTTCACTCAAAGGTTATAGATTTTTTTAGAATAGTCTTTTGAGGAAAGGTTTGTTTGTGAGATGATAAAGGAAGTTGCAAAAGTACCTCAGGCCTTGGAATGATACTGTCTTCTGTTCATATGGTTATGAATCAACTATAGATTTGGAACAAGAAGAGGTTTTGTAAATAATGAAGGCTGTTTGGTTAAGTTTAACAACTGAAGTAATCTAATATGCAGTGGATGACAACTAAATGTGGAGTGAAAATGCAATGAGTTAAGCTAAAACTGAACTTAAGATGTCACTAGTCTAAAACAATGCTGAACTAACAAGCCATTATCAAACTCAAACAAAATAATAGAGCATGAGTTAAATGCAATTAGACTCCGGAGTATCCTAACTAAGTTATCATGCATTAATCTATGGGATTATACAGTCTGTTTTGTCCATCATGATTGGTATTTTGGAAGAGCTTCTTAGAACAATCCTGGCTATACAATTCAGTGCAAATGCAAACATAAAGACTGAAAGCAATTTAAAAACTAAGATATCACAGCTGTCTCCTACCCATCATTATGATATTTTGGAAGAGCGTTTTAAGAGCACGGTCAGCTATGTTACTTAGTGAAAAACAAACAACTGAAACATTCATTATCACAGCCATGCCTTAGACATCATAAGGATTTTTTGGAAGAGTTTGCATAGTATAAGTTCAACTGTGATAGTGAATCAAAAGAAATTACAATTAAATCCTACAACACTATAGTCATTTCCCATTCATTATCATGATCTTTTGGAAGAGTTTCTTCTTTTGGAAGAGTTTTTAGAACAAGTATAACTATAGTGGCTAATGAAATTAACTATGAACTCAAACTTCAAAAACGTAAAGACAACTAAGATACTTATCTAAATTACGCAAGTAAAGCCGTGCAGGAGGCAGGGGCCCTCTACCACCAGACGAAATCTAACTCCAAATCAAATCAACGCTTTCAAAACAATACTGTCTTCTTCATTAAAGGAGAAATAACTTGAACAGAGCAATCTGCTTCTTCAGAAATGTAGCACAAAATCTAAGCAAAATCCAGAGCAAAATCTAGCCTATCTCTCCGTTTCCCAAGTGTTTTTATAAAAAATTTACATAACAAGACTTGCAACAATTCGAGGATCATTGTCTTTCCTTATTGAAATCATACTAGGACTCTTAAAGTGGCAGCGTAAAAAGGAAAAGGACATCTGGACTAAGACAGTCCTATTAGAAATCTGCTTCCTTAAATGAGTTCCCACGTATCAAAACCATATCCAGAATTCGGTTTTTCCTTCATGGTGAGCAACGAACAATGTAGACATGACGTGGAATATACCCATATGTGGTTTTTCTTGAGAGGCCACCTGGAACATGCCTGAACGTGAAGACAGCTACAGAATTTCCGGTTAGCTACGGAATGTCTGCATTCTGTAGCTAGTTCCAGTCAAAATGCATTACAATGACAAAAATCACAAAACTTAGCAAGTCAGTCATGTTAATCATTCTAAAAGTAATTTTAACTAAATTCATTGATCAATTGGGTCTGGGATAACAATGGATAAAGGAAAATGAGGTAAAGTAAGATGAAAGAAAGCACAATCTTGAGGCTCAACAATGACGGATTTTTTCTAGGCAGAAATAAAGTAAAACTAACACTAAATCTAAAACTAAAATTAACAAATAACTACTTATGAATTTGGTCTTTGAATTTGCAAGCATCCAGCATTGATTTGAGAAGAGGGGGCTGGCCGACTTCAGATTTTAATTGTCCCGAAAAGACGGAGTCAGCAAGTGTTGGCGCGATCTTCTCAGCAGAATTAATGATGCAATTAAGAGTACTGCATTGACTGTGTGGTTTTACTAGACAGGTCCAGTAAGAATCCCAATTTAATTTTGTCAATTCTTGAATTGATTTTGCCTTCTCTTCCGCTTTCTGTTTCCACTCTATTTGCAATTGTTGTGCTTGTGGTAGATATCCCGGAATGGTTTCTAAAATTAAATTAACCTTGTGCAAATTCTCATTTACACAATCAGTGATGTTGCTCGCTGCTGTAGCTGCTTCCTCTGCCGCTTTTTCTGCCTCTCTGATCTGTGCATCCCAAATGCTAAAGAGCATTTCTTTATGACTATCATTGATAATTGGTGCTGCTGCTCTTTTTCCTTCCTCTGTATTTTTCCATGCCAAATAATTAGTAACTCTTTCATTTGTTAAATCATAATCATGTCATAATTCTACGACATGATTAGTGATTTTATCACTTTCTTGACAAAAAGAGTTCCACTGTGAGATTTTCTGGCATAATATGTCTTGCTGTTGCAGCAATTGATTATTCAAAGAAATAGATTCTGAAATAAACTCTGTAAGCTTGGGGTCTTCTTTATGCATTTCTTGCATAATCTGCATTTGTTTTTCTTTTTCGGCCAAGCTTTTCTGATAACCGATTTGCATTTGCTGAAACTCTTGCTGTAACTTTTCAAATTTCACCTGTGCTTCACTGTTGGCATGTGCTTGTTGCAATTGTTGTTGCAGAACTTGTATCTGATCCTCTTTTTCTTTTAATAACAACCTTACCTCAGATGCTTTGTCAATAGTTGCGGAGGCATAAGCTCCTGTTATCTGAGATAATTTAGTAAGATTTTCAGTGGGATCTGTAGTAGGATCTTTCCATAAAACATCCAATTGTTCTGCATCAGTAGAGAGTGCACTTTCTAATTTTCTCTTCTTTCTTTGCTTCCTTACTACTTCTTTATGTTGCGGGCTGTAGAATATATCCAGAGGAGGAATTTCCTCTATTTTAAGTACAAGCTCGGCAGAGGGAGTAATGGGTATATGTTCTTTTTCTGTGACATTGCCACTTATTTCTGTAACCAAAACTTTTGTTGTTTGTACAGGAGTTTGTATGTTCTGTCCTTCAACATTAATCAAATCATTAAATGATTCCCATTCTTTATCTAACTGAGTGCTGATGGATGGTTGCTATACATTAAGAGGTGGAAGAATCAACTGTGGGGTAGTTGAATTCTATTGTTGTGAAAGCTCTTTTGATTGAGCTGTATCCTTGACTGAGCCTTCACTTTTATCCTGATCAGATTTTTTAGAATGTTCAGAAATTTCTTTATCAAACTTCGACTTAGACCTTTCTGAATCTGAGCTACCACTGAGACTGACACTAGGAGTTGGTTCCCTTGCGGGTTCCAAGCGCAAATTATCCAAAGGAATAGTGGTCAATCTTCTTTCTCTGTATACTTTAAACTCTTGAAATTATTCTGGGGAGAACCGTGTTTGAGCTAAATTCAAAATTTCTTTAAATGAACATTTTTCTTGAAACATATCATCAAAAAGATCTTCTTCTCCAGAAAATACTCTTACTTTGACAAAAGTGGTGAAATCCTTGACAATACCATATGGATCAAATAGCCTTCTCGGAAACTTAAACAATTTTAAACATGTAACATTGCTTACTTCCTTAAACGCGTGACCAACATCAAACAATGAAAATGCTCCGCAGGAAACAGGAAATTGTGGCCAGATGGCCTTCTTTTTATCCTTTAATTCTTTTGTCAAACCTCCGTCTCCACAGGTTTGATATGCAATTTCCCGAGCTATGAGTTTATCCAGAACATATAAGGGCAAAACATGAGGAGAAGAAAAGCTTCCAAAAACCCTCACATAAGTAAACAGTTCTTCTCCAAACCATCTTGCGACAGGGAGAATGTCAACTTCTGCTTCAGGGGACAACCTTGGGGCATCCTTATTATACAATACTTTGTACAGAGGCAACATTATGCCATGGAAAATTTTATAAAAATGAGGAATGAATTTTGATTCCCACAACTCTTTGTGATAGACATGAATGGGCAAGGGATCCTGAATTTTCCATTGCCAACCCATTAAAGGGAACTTAGAAACAAAGCAGATTGAATCCATAACATAGAAAGATAGATAAAAAGGAGGATAAATCCTCTGAGACACAGTCCGTTTAGACCGGTAACTGAAAATAGCCGTGGCTAAATTGTCAGACAATATTTTGGCCCAGTCTACAATGGTGGCGTTAACAACAGCATTTAACAAGGGAAGCCATTCAGGCAAAATCTTATTAATGTCAGGCTTTCCAAAAAGCCTGCATAACATAGCAGCAGCAAAACAATATGGAGAGGTGAGTGAACCGGTACTGTACATACAGTGTTTATCTTTCTTCATTGGTTCATCTCTTTTGGTCCATTATTTAGTGCATTCTGCCAAATTTGCATTTTCCTTTGCAAATTTCTCCATAAATTGTTTGTTGTAAGTTGTCTGAGGCTCCGGAAAATGATACATAAGCCTCAAATCTTCTGGAGTAAACAAACCGATAAGCTCTTGACCTGGAGTTTTGAACTATCTGTCTGTGATATCAGTGCTATCCAGCACCCATTTGACCATATCTGTATATGGAAGAATTCTTGGTCTTGCTGCTATCCGGTGTAGAAACGAACAAGCCAGCTCTGTAAGAGATGCTTTAGAGGAATTTCTTGAACCAGCGGTAGCTGAAACATCCATTACCCTTGGGTTTTATTCTTCAAGCAAACTAAAAATACCCTCCCAGGTGGTGATACCAGCGTCCTTGTTGCAAGTAGTTTCTGCGTATAAAGAAGCCATCTCTTTATTTTCAGAACTCACAGCTTTATCTTTCCTTTCAGAACTAGGAACTTTCTTTTTCTTTCCCATAATGCTCTGAATGTTGCTTTGTATAGCCTCCTGTTCTTCGCGCTTGCAGTTTTACAAATTAAGTGAGAATAATGACATGAGAAAGGTGACGGGATGGTTTTAAATGCCGAAGGAATATGAAATATATTATTTAATCGTGAAATAACCCTTCGATCAAAACAAAATCCTTTTCATTAATAATTGACGATTCATTCATTAATTTGACATCAAAGCGCATAACGGATATCAATTTATGAAAAGATTTACTTCGAATAACGAGCTTTCAAGAATCTGTGATAGTGTGATCTGTGATTTTCTTTGCAATATCGCAAAATCGCAATATCGCAAATCGCAGTTTTCACAAATCGCAATCAATAACATCGTGGAATCGCAATGTCTCGAAATCGCAATATCGCAAAATATAATATATGAATAATATCTGTTAATATGTTTTCTGTGATATGCGATTTGTGATAAACATTTTAGTGCGATGTCATTGGATCACGGTATCGCAATTTTGAGGATTCTGCATTGCTTAAGATATATTCTACTTTTTTGCGATGAATGCGATGTTTCCTTCAAAGAGAGATTTTATTCTAGTTTATCATAAACTTAAGTTTAGTTTAAAGATTTTCCAAATAAATTTCCTTAAGTCCATGATAGTAAGTTTTATTGAAAATAAAAACAAACACCAATAAAATTTCTTAGATTTTTTAAACTAAGGGTCCCCACTTATTTAGTATTATTACTAACATTAAATAAGAAGGGGGGTTGTTCATGCAACACTTCCCAAGAATCCAAGAACTAAATCTATACCCCAGGTTGTCAAGGAAATCTAGACAATACCATCTCCACCCTCCAACCCCCTGGGGCATCCTGAGATTCACCCTCACCTAGAGAAATTTCCTCCTAACTCATGTTGCTCAACCGAAACATGAATTTCTTCCTTGAGAGTTGTTGAATTTCCAACACATCTCCACGATGTTTTAAAATGTCTTAAAATGCCACCAAAACCTGTATATCTAGTTTATTTTCCATTTCTTCCCCAAGGAATATGCTACTCCCTTCCAAGATTTCTCATGGTGGTTTTTCCCTCCGTGAACAATTGTGTTACTCCTTTATTTTTTATCTCTGAATGATCATTCTCCTTTTTTTCCTCCCCTCTCATCCACATTAATTCTTCCATGTTGTTCCCCAAGTGGTCTGGTCTTCTTAAGGTATGGGGTTGTGCCATGTCTCCCACACTCCCTTTTCTGTTTATTGTCATCCATCTACACACTCCCCCTTTCTTTCCCTAGGCGTAACCTCCACAATGACAAGCATGGTCCATGTACTTTTCTTTTAGTTCTATAAAATTTTACATATCAATCCATTAAAGGCACAACAACCATCATTCAATGTCTATCCCAAAATAGTCCATATTTCCTACAACAAGTAAACTGAACATCCCAACCAAGTGACTTCCCCAACCTCTAGAATATGTGTCCCATAACTCAACCCATAATTCTTTTATGAAAATATTTACATTGCAAAATGAGATGAAGCAATTGGGGTTATCACAATGCGATATGTACACTTCTCTAGATTGGCATGTAACTTGTGTTGACTTAGGGTGGTCAAAACATGTTGAATTGGATTTATATGCACCTCCTAGGATATACTAAAGATCAGGAAATCATTTAGATATATGATCATGAAGAAATTAGTGAATTTCCATAAGATATTGTTCATCATCCATGTGACCACTATTAAGGCATTAGTTAAGTGGAAAGGCATCACCAACTAATTTAAATTACCTTTTTAGACATAAAGGTTTTATTATACATGTTAATTTCTCAATTAGGAATTTATGGCAACCAAAACTTGAATTAATTTTACTAAAAATCATAGCACCCTTAAGTTGATCCAATAGATAATCAATTTGAGGGGACTAGATACTTGTTATTGACTATGAATTTTTTTAGGGCATTGTAATAAATAAATTCTTGTCATTTCCCACCATTATCTTGGACCAACTTAATAAGGCTCTTGGAAGGTGAGGAGCTTGGTTGAATGTGGCCCTTTTGTGTCATCTCTTGAATTAGGCATTTTTTCTCATCCATCTCCAAAAGTGAGTATCCATATATTGGGCCATTAGGTATAGCACCAAGTATCAAATCAATTACATGCTTTATTTGAAAATAAAAGGAAACCTTATAGGAGAGAAAAATATATGTTTGTATTATTCCAATATCTTAGCCATATGCTATCGTTGTGTAGAGAAAACCATTGAACAAGTCTGGTGGTCATAGTGATTTTGTATTCACCTTCCGAATAAATCATGAAGAGGAAAAATATCCTATTCTTGGATGTTACCTTCATGCATTATTTATCCATCATCAAAGAGATCATGGTATATTAGGCTACTCTGAGTTTCTTATAAATTTGATCAGGTGAAGTTATAATGGAATTGCAGGAGCCAAAGTCATAACCAACATGAAACTTTCACATATGTATTTGTCCTAAAATGACATCGCAAGCTTAAAGCAAGGAAACATCACATGATACATCATATTTCAAGGCATTGATAACTTAATGGTGGTGAAAATGTTGACTTATGAAGATGTCTCATCCTTAGCTTAGTTGACTAATTATGTCTAGCAAGTGTGTAAAGCCTTTGGCAACTTCAACTTCTTGACAACCTCTATTGATATTAGGTTCTTTTGGTCATCACTATTAATAATAAATGTAGTGGTCCTCTTCACCCATATTTTTAAATGGAATATGTACTTGTCTCTCTTTATCATATATAATTCCTTTGGTTGGACCTTTGTAGTAGCAACAACAATTTCAATTTCCACGTCAATGTTTTGTATTCCCTTATCAAGTTCAAGGTTAGAGTATAAGCTAATATTGAAATTCAAGGATTTTAGTTTGGCCAACAATGATTAATGGGGATGAATTTTATGGAACTTTCACTAATTTTTAGTACCCTTATTTTACTTCTTTCCACTTTTCCTACATGTGGTTTAGAGTGGTTTCCTTAAGGTTAGATTTCCTTTCTTTTACCCTTTGTGTTTCTAGATAGGCCCGCGTTTAACGTTCTTTTGTTGTGGTTTATTTGAGGATCTAAAATCTCTCTCACTCTTCTATCGAAACTTTTGCTTTATTATGACAACATAGCATAAGAAACTTTGAGTAAAAAGATGTTAAAAAACTTTAAGCACAATGTATGGAAGATATTAGTGTATTTCAATGCTACTTGGTCTTTCTAATGGTGCAAAGTGTTCCATATCGTGCATTAGTCATCCTTGTTTTCAATAATTTATAACTCCTCCTTAAGGACCAATAAAATTAATCTAAGTGGGGTCTACCCCAAATGCTTCAAACCCATCTTTGAAACATTGCATATTATAATGTGCCAATTTGACATGGGGAAGGGTCTTAAGGAGCACATATTTTATTTTCTTATTATCAATTTTTTTAATGGAGTAGTAACTCTCTAGTAGACTTAACCATTTTTTTGAAGAATTTTCATTTATATTTCCTTCAAACAAAGAAATCCTAATATTAAATTACTTCTTGAAGGACATTGTACCTTTGAAGCGATTGCTTTTCAAAATTACTTCCATTTCCATAAAGAGATGTCAATGGAAAATTATACAGTATCTCTATCTCATTCATTCTTCATATAAAGGCTTCCTTGAGAAAAATCTTGATAAGATCTCCTACTATGTTGTCTTCCCTTCCTCTTTCCATTGGAGGTTTATTGGGTGGGAAAGGGAAGTATTCAATGGGATTAATTAGTTAGAAGCTTAGTTCCTTGTACCCTAACTTCACTAAAGAGGTGCACCAAAAAAAACAAAGAGCATAATTCTTTAATAAAAATGATCCAAATTATATTGAGAATGAAGTGAAGATATAAATACAAGAAAATTTACACAAATATATTGCATATAACGTAGTACTATAGGAAAACCCAAAATCTATTAATGAATGAAAAAATGAAAACGTTGCAGCATGCAAAGCAATACAAATTGGATATAATGGTGGTGGGATATGTCTAAAGAGATATGTGTCAAATATTGGACATCAGTTCAATGCTCCCTTATGCTTTATGACATGTACTAACCACCTCTCATGGATCCCAACTCCAGTGATTGTAGTAGAGACTAAATTCTATGTGTTTTTGTCTAATGATAATCATGACTCTAACAAGTGGTTATAGAGCTAGAGGTATCAAGTTTGAAACTCACCTATCTCGCATTGGGGGTAATATTTTGGAAAAAATTCTATTTCTCCCTATATGTTTCGAAACATGGACTAATTGTCTCTTATGGATCCTAACTTTGGCGATTGTAGAAAAGACTTAAGCCTATGAGTTTTAGTCTAATGACAATCATGAATCCATCATCAACTATGTTAATTAACAAAAAAAAAACTGCTACAAAAGGATAAAAATAGCTTTTAACATAAATTCTAAGAACCTAAGAGGTAAAAACACTAAAATCCAAAACCCCAACCTTAGGAAATGAAGTGGAAGAAAGGATGTTGGCCCTTATGAGCCTAGTTTATATGTCAACTTCCTTGTACTACAACGTTCTCGTATATTCTCCACTCGAGGCTTTTATTGGACCACTATGAATGTTATTTTGAGTGTTACATGTTTGGAAAGCTTAGTAATGACTGATATATAACTCATATAAATGACAAAAACTGAAAGGGAATTTCTTGAAAAATGCATCAAAAGTTCATGACCTTTAAATTATTGCAAAACCACCAATGTGTAGGACCATTTTTGAGTTGGGTTGACACTTTTATCCACCTAGAACATGGTGTCATTGAGTATTCTCAGTAAAGAGACGAATTTCTCATTTGGATGTGCAATTTGACCCCTTAACCTAGTACTCACTAAAAATTAAATTGGTCACTAAGAGATGAAATTTCCTCCAACCTTGATAATTTGGTACTTTGCCACCCTATCTCAATGATTTACCATTCAAAATGACCTCCTGTCATCTTTCATCATTATATATTCTTGTTGTTTTTCATGTACCTCGTTAAAGTTTCTTTATTCATATATTTTCTATAACTGAGTGTTTTGTTTGTTTGCAAGTTTCTTCTATAGGTCATGAGCTTCTAAAGGGTGTGTTTGCATGTACGTAGTCCCATTTATTTCTCCCAATTTAGTGAGTACTACCTTTAGGGTGTTTGAACATCTTTATTTTCATTATTTTTTGCCTTATTTTGGTGCCTTATGTTTCAAACACTTCAATACAACTCAAATTGAAGTACCATCCCCCCCTGTATATTAGTTTCATGTTTAGGATAACTCTATTTTGCAATTTGGTCTTTAGGCTTTATCTCTACAATTAAAGTCTAGTGTGAAGTTGGTCATATTTACCAAGCATTTGAGACAATCATAAACTTGGATTCCTCGAGTAAAAAAAATATTTTCATTTGTGGTCAATTAAATAAAGAGAAAAAATGTTGCCATGGTGTTTATATAGTTGCATCCATCATCTAAATAATTTTTGGTGTTGGGTGTGGAGCTTGATTATCTTGTTTATTTTTTATCAAGTAGTGGACTACTAAGCTGTAATGGGCGAGAAAAACCGCTTTGTAATTGTACTACAGGAGGTCGGGGCTACTACGAGTTTATGGAGCCCCGGGCGAGGGTTGCAGGTAACACGAGCTAAACTGTATGTAAAATTGCCTTGTAAAAGTATATTAATTTCTAGTCAATCTGGGTCATTCATTAGGTGGATGATCTGACGGTAGAATTTATATTTAGTTTAGGGTTTTTTCTCTAGAAAGCAACCCCTCTTTTGTATGAGGGTATTTTATTGTGGCTGTGTATTGTATGTGTATTATCAGAGCGAGAAATAGATAGTAAGACTGAGTGAAAGAACAGAGGATATTATAGTGGATCTAATGTAGGTTTTGTCTCTTCATTTTGTTGGATAATAGAAAGGAAGGACTGGTTGTTCGGGGTGGATGTAGCCCAAATTGGGTGAACCATGTATATATGTGTCTCTCTGGTTTTATGTGTTTCTTGTGTTTGTGTTTCCGCATATATATTTTATTTGTTCCATTGCTCTGTAATATATAATTTTCTAACAACTGGTATCAGAGCCAAAGGTATATTTGGCTGATAAAATCGCAGGAAAGAAAGGTTCCTAGTTTGATTGGGAGCAATGGTGGAAGATGGTAAATTTAGGGTCGAGAAATTTAACGGCTAGAACTTCCCGCTGTGGAAGATGCAGATGGAAGATTATATGTATTTGAAAGATATGTACCTACCATTGAGCAGAAAAACAAAGAAGCCGACGACTATGATAGACGTAGAATGAGAGATTCTCGATAGAAAGGCACTTGAAGCGATCTGGGTTTATTGCCTACATAATCGATAATATTCAATATTTAGAAGGAAAAAACAACGGAAGAGGTGATTAAATGATGGCGAAACTATATGAAAAACCACAGGCTCAATGAAGTATTTCTTATGAAACATTTATTATTTAATATGAAAATGTCGAGGAAGGTGGATCTGTGCAAACCATTTAAATTTTGGGGAATATAGTTACGTTGAGTTAAGTTAAAGGGGTAAAAAAAATTGTTGATGAAGTTAAGACTCTTTTATTTCTAGCATGCTCATTGCTAGAAAGTTGGAATGGTTTTATTTATGGCCATTAGTAACTCCATCTCTTTGGATCTAGTACTTTAAAGTTTGATGGTGTTATGGGTTCTATCTTAGTGAGGAAATGCCTTGAGAAAAGCTCGATGAGACAACTTGAATTTTTGTGATTTAATTAAAGTCTAGGGGAAGAAAAATGGAAAGAGGAAAAAGCTTGGGATATCGAAGTAAATCAAGGAAAGGTAGATCCAAGTCCAGATCGGGGATAGTGTGCTGGAAATGTGGAAAGAAAGGACACCTAAAGAAATACTATAGATCTCGGAAGGGAAAATAAGGAGACACACAAAAAGAAAAAAATCATGAAGCAAATGTGACAAGTGATGTGTTACAATATGCTTTGATTCTTTCTTTTGAAAATGTTACTAATTCCTGGGTGGTAGATTCAGGGGCCTCATTCCATGCCACACCTGATAAGAAATATTTTTATGACTATGTTCAAGGATATTTTGGACAAGTTCGATTGGGTGATGATAAACCCTGTAAAATTTTTGGAATGGGTAAAGTTCTTGTAAAACAACAGAATGGAAACCAATGGATGTTAAAGGAGGTAAGGCATGTTCCAGATCTGAAGAAAAATCTGATTTCAACAGGGCAGTTAGGTGGTGAAGGTTGTGTGAAAACCTTCACAAATAAAACTTGGAAGGTCACCAAAGGTGCCCTGTAATAACAAAAGGCGAAAAGGTTGGTACATTTTATTTATGCAATGGTATTTCTAACTCTGTTAATTCTTTAACTTCCAAAGGAGAAGATGAAACATTATGGCAACATAGGCTTGGACACATGAGTGAGAAGGGGATGAAGATTCTTCACTCAAGAAATTTGCTGTCGTGTTTGAAGAATGTTGATTTAGATTTATGTGAGAATTGTATTTATGGAAAACAGAAGAGACACAGATTTCTTAGAGTTGGGAAAGAAAAGAAGAGTGAAAAATTAGAGCTTGTGCATACAGATGTATGGGGAACTTCTCAGGTATCATCTCTTGGTGGCTCTCATTATTATGTTACTTTTATTGATGATGCAACTAGAAAAACTTGGATTTATTGTATTCAGAATAAATATGACGTATTTGATACTTTCAAGAAATGGAAATATTTGGTTGATATTGAGACAGGAAAGAAGTTGAAGTGTCTCAGATCAGAAAATGGATGTGAGTATTGTAGCAAAGAGTTTGATAGGTACTATTCAGATCATGGAATACGTAGAGAGAAGACAGTTCCAAGAACACCACAAGAAAATGGTGTGTCAAAAAGGATGAACAGAACAATCATGGAGCGTGCAAGGTGCATGAGATTGCATGCATTATTGCCTTTACAATTTTGGGCAGATGTTATATATAATGTTGTTTATCTAATCAATAGAGGACCTTCAAGTTCCTTGGATGGTGGTATTCCAAAGGAAGCAAGAAATAAATGTGCTCAAAAGAAAATTGGAAAATTCATTTACAATGAAGGATTTGGGAGCTGCAAAACAAATCCTTGGTATGAGAATAACTAGAGACAGGAAAAATTGAAAATTAACATTGTCCCAGAATGAGTACATACAAAAGGTGTTGAAAAGATTTAATATGCAGAATGAAAAACCAATTAGTACACCTTTTGCTAGCCATTTCAAACTTAGTAAGGAGATGTGCCCCAAGACCCAAGAAGAAATAGATTATATGTCTAAAGTTCCATATGCATCAGCAGTTGGAAGCTTAATGTATGCAATGGTCTCCACAAGGCCTGATATTGCACATGTAGTGGGAGTTGTAAGAAAGTACATGAATAATCCAGGAAAAGAACATTGGATGGCAGTGAAGTGGATTCTCAAATATTTGAGAGGTACCACAAATCAAGCATTATGCTTTGGTGATTCAAAAATTGCTCTACAGGGATATGTTGATGCAGATATGGCAGGTGACAGAGATAACAAGAGGAGCACTATAGGGTATGTATTTATTGTAGGTGGAACAAATGTTAGTTGGGTTTCAAAAATCCAAAGTGTTGTAGCACTTTCAACAATAGAAGTAGAGTATGTTGCTGCTACAGAGGCTAGTAAGGAAATGATTTGGTTACAAAGGTTTATGTATGAATTGGGTAAGAAGCGTGATATGGGCACTTTATACAGTGATAGCCAAAATGCCATTCATCTTGCAAAGAACTCAGCATTTCATTCCAGGTTTAAACACATATAGCTCAAGTACCATTCCATATGATCAATATTTGAAGATGGACAGTTGAAGCTGGAAAATATACACACTAGCGAGAATCCTGTAGATATGCTAACAAAATTTGTAACCAGGGAGAAACTGAGAATATGCTCAGTTTCAATTGGTCTTCAAGTATGATGATGAAGATGAGAAAAAATCAAGTCCAAAGTGGATTCATTGTCCAGCAAATGAAGCAGCGATGGAGTTGCTACAATCAGTCTCCAAGTGGGAGATTTTTCGGTGTGGAGCCTGATTATCTTGTTTATTTTGTATTACAATGTTGGACCCCTGTACCTTAATGGGGCGGAAACACCGCCTATAATTGTACGCTGCCTGGGGGGTCCAGGGGGGTGACTACAATTTTATGGAGTCCCCCCCTGGCAGGGGGTTTCGGGGGTAGCCCCCCCGAAGCTAAAAACATATGTAAAATTTCCTTGTAAAAGTATAGTAATTTCTAGTCAATTCAAGTCATTCATTGGGCAGATGATCTGATGGTAGAAGTTATTTTTAGTTTAATGTTTTTTCCCCTAGAAGGAAACCCCTCGCTTGTATGAAGGTATTGTATTGCGGCTATGTATTTGGATGTGTATTCTCAAAGCGAGAAACGGATAGGGAGACTGTGATAGAGAACATAGGATATTACATCGGATCTGTTGTAGGTTGTGTCTCTTCATTTTTGCTGGATAATAGAAAGGAAGGAATGGTTGTTCGGGGTGGACATAACCCAAACTGGGTGAACCACATATATCTGTGTCTCTCTGGTTTTATGTGTTTCTTTTGTTTGTGTTTCCGAATATATTTTATTTGTTCCATTGCTCTATAATATATAATTTTCTAACATTTGGAATTAAGTTGGAAACCAATGAGAATTCTATCCATAGTCCATGTAGCAATAGAATAGAGCTTTCAATTTTTCTCTACCAAGGAAAAGGGCATTGAGTTTCCTTGAGCTCCAAATAACCCTCACATCCCAAAAAACCTATTTATATATCTTGTACATAAGGCAAGGAATTGTCAATTAATTTGGGGAAGCTCTTGTTTTCCATCTATTTTTTATGGTGGCCCAAGATTGATTAATGAACCATGTATATGCCTAATTCATAACAAAGAAGGGAGAATCTTATTTCGATAACATAAAAAGGACTATTGAGCTCCATAGAGTTTCATTTATCCCCCAAGTTAGATGTCAATAT
Organism: Pinus albicaulis; assembly: GCA_034641835.2. Classification (NCBI taxonomy): domain Eukaryota; kingdom Viridiplantae; phylum Streptophyta; class Pinopsida; order Pinales; family Pinaceae; genus Pinus; species Pinus albicaulis. The sequence goes on from CM076569.1 coordinate 916,147,760, forward strand.
ATGTTTAACACCGTTTCATTTCAAATTAGTTACTGTTGTAACCCTAGAGACAACCCATGCCTATAGGGAGTCAATGGCCAGGACATCACTCAGAATTTTATGAAAACTTTAAAAATAAATGGTTGGATTTGGAATATAAAGAATGTAATGAATAATTATAATTCAGAGATTCATCACTTATAATTAGAATGGTCAAGTCTTTGAGGGTTACAAAGCTCAAAATTAATGAAATGATAAGAAGAAACTAGAAAGAGGCAGGGTTAAAACTTCAGCAAATAGAATTCAAGTTCCAAAAACTAAGAGTGAGATAGTGAATGAAAAAATAAAAAGAATGTATGAATGTATAATTTGATAAATATGGAGTGCTCATTAAGGTGCTTTACTCAAACTATAAATACCATCTGAAACAAATCAACAACATAACTAATTTTGTAATCTTGAATTAAGCCAATCCTGCTATTGTATACACCCCTCTCAGTAAAAGAAACATAATATGAAATGATTAATATACAAAGAAAAGACACATAAAAACTACAACTTTTTTAAAAACCGGAATCAATTATGACATTCATTAACTTGTCTCTGAGATATTTCATTCATTGTACAACAAACAAACTCCAAAATCTTTGAACCCCTATTTGGTTCTTTGTTCTAATTTTTATTTCCCCCCAAATTCTAACTGTCTAAGCTAGTTATAAAGCTGATCTTTTAAAAATTATAAAATTGTTTCATTTAAAAAAGGTTTGGTTCACCAAATATATATACAAAAAGAGACACATGGTGGTGATGCCATTGCCTTTGTTTTTTCATTTTCCTTAATTGTAGCACAATTTACTATTTTAGCAGTTTTTCCATGTCCTAAACTTCTGGAGTCATTTTGAGGCCCTAAACGATGTATTTTAAGGAAAAATGGGAAAAACATGGGTTCGTGACCGATGTTTCTCACATCACAAGTTGTATTCCTCGGATATATATTTCTAACGAGGTATTGTGCGCATCAAATGAAGATCGTATGCCAAATTTATGTCCCCGGGAAGTTGATGTACCAATTTACCCAAACGACGCCCATAGTTTTTGCGCTTCATCTCCTAGGGTTAGGCTTTTCCATTGTTTCTTAATAATAAATAGGCCTTCAAGCCTCATTCTAACATAGTTTAGAGGCCTGTAGATGCCACATCTCTTCTCAGAGATAAGCTACCAGCACCTTAACTAGTTTATTGCCATTCTGTCTGTAAGCATATTTTAGTTATGTGATATTAATGAAATGAAGTATTATTTATGCTGCATATTTTAGTTTGTGTATTTATGTATTTTATTGTGTTCTTGCATAATTCTAGATCAATGGTATCAAAGTATTCCTCTCTTTCTCGATCCTTTTTTGCATGTCCCCAACGAGGTCGGGGTATAAGGAGTTATGGCTTGATCTGGTTGAACCTTTGCAAGATCAGCCTTGAAAACCCTGACGGATGCCCATGGGGGACAAAAATGAACATGAGGGAGCAGAAGATCTTATCAAAATATTTCTCGAGGAGGCCCTCGAGAAACAAAGGATCACGATGATGGATAATTTTGCCCAGATCCTTCAATGACTTCCCACAGGCGGCTCTTCTGCATCCAACAACCACTCTGGAGGTGAAACTCCTTTTAAGGTACAAGTAAAATTTGGCATTCCCATATTTGAGGGCCAAATAGATGCAGACGTCATAGATAGTGTTAGTGTCAGTATTTGCATCCTTCCATCAGTGATCAAAAATCCTCTTTTCATATCATTTTAGGAGTCCCACTCATAAATTTTTTATCATTCCACTAGGTCATGCAAAAAATTAGTCATTGATGGTAGCCCTAGTCCAAAAACATCACTCTTCTTCAAATTTGATTATTTTCTGGCATAATTTCATACCTTGATGACTCTACACCATCCATAAAGTTAAATGCCATCATGTCATCAAATTATTCATGTCATCTTGAAATTCAATCCTTCAAGGCTTCATTAGGTCTTTTACAGTTTTTCAAGGTTTCATTAGGTCATTAGGGTTTCCAAGGTCCAATAAAACTTCATTTCCACTGCATAAGACCAGCAAGTAAAGGGTGATCCAAGAAAATCTCTTCACCATATGAATATGATTTGTAAAGAAAAATTCTTATTTCAGCATTGAATTTTGGTTTTAAGATGTAATTTTTTAATTTTCATTATGTAATTTTATGTCATCAAAATGTAATAAGTATCACGATTCCCAAGCTGCTAACTCAAATTTCCAACATGCCAAAGCATCAAAAATGTCAAATCAAAGAGTTCTCAAAGTCATCGGATGAACAATTTTTCAAAGAAAAAGTCAAGTACAAAGGTAAAAATGCAAAGTTTAAAGTGAAAGTGAAGAAAGAAAAAGTGGGTCCCAAGGTCCAATTCATTCAAATCATGAAGTATAAAGACCACCAAGACATCACAAAGAAGCTCATTTTTCATTTCATTCATCGAGATTGCACTCCCATATCCGGAAAAATTGATTTGTAGGGTCATAGGCTGATTTTTTCACTGGCATCACGCTTTCAGAGGGTGGAGTTGCACTTAGAGCAGTGGTGTTGCGCTTATGGAAGGCAACGTTGCGCTTATTATCCACTAGCGCTGCAATTCTGGGCAAGGCGCTACGCCTTTTCTTAGTGATGTCTCTAGACAACAAAACTCTCAAAATCACCTCAAAACTATCTCAAAATCTCAGCAAGTGCCTCTTACACACTCTTTCAAGTAATTACACTCAATTTGTTACCTCCTTGCACTCTTAAAGAATTATTTCATAGTGTTTTAGATTCCAAGTGAAATTGGCATTTTCCTAGTGAGAAAACCCTAGTTCTATTCTTAATTCCCAAATTTGATGCCCTAATACCCTACATTCCCTTCCCACACTTCTAAAAACCCTATCCCTACCCCCTACATTACCATTTCCTAATCCCTAAGTCCCTTTCCCTTAAAACCCTAAGTCCTAGGCTTCTACATTCCTAGGCAGCCACTTCCATAAACCTGTAATTAAATTCTCATTTCCAATTCCCTTGACATTTTGACCTCCCATCACCTCCCAAAGTTTCATAATCCCTTCCCCCATCTCCCTAAATTTTCCTAGAGCTATCCCTATTCCCTAGACCCATCTTCACTCCCCATTGTCGTCTACCTTATCCCAAGGTTTTCTAGGCCACCAAAAAACTATGGAGGAAGACAGAGATTATATGGAAGAGGAGGGTAGACAGAGAGAGGAGAATAGAGATCATAGAAGGCCTCACAAAGAAGGAATAATCCCAAGGCTTGAGCCCACCAACACAAATGAATTGAGAGCCTCTCCCATGATTGTAATTTTTTTTTATTATATAGGTTTCCTTGATATTTGCAACATGATTCAGAGGATCCAACATCATCCCATGTTGAGTAGAGTCTTCATTTCAAACCTCAGAGACAATCAAGTGACCCTTGCAGGTGTGAAATTCAGTATATCTACATCTGTCATTGTTGCTGCCACAGGGATTCCAAACAAGGGAGAGAAATGGTTTAAATCTAAGGATTTGGAGGATCACTACTATGAACCATTCATCAAACAAAGATACAAGAATTAAAGGAGGAGGGTTTTCCCTTTTAGCTAACTCCTTGATAGGTATGCACCCATGATGAAAATCATCATGAAGTACTTCTCTTGTGAAGGGAGGATTTCTAGGCTCTACACATACCACATTACACTGTTGATGCAATTCACAAGAGTGAGATTTCTCAATATCCTGTTAGCACTCAAATCTACCTCAGGCTGAAATGAAGTAAAACTCAAGGCTACATCAAACCACGCTCAGCCTCGTAGCTAGCCCTACGAGGACAGGAGAGGGCTCTCTCCGTCAATCTCGAGAAAATAAACAATAGGATGCGAGATGACTTACAATAAGAACTGATTTTAGGCTAGTAAAGAGCATAAAATTTTACTTTAGAAAATTATATTATGAAATGGGTCCCTTTTTTAGATTAAATTGGTATTAACTCATCATTCCTCTAAAAATCCAAAAAACAAACAAAAAATCATTATAAAACCTTTTGGGTTCATAAAACATCGGCAATCGGAAATAAAACAATCACCAATAAGCACCTCTCTCCTTGCTCCGATGCGATATCACTATCGGTAATCGGGGATTGCGATATGAATGCAATAGAACTTTACTTTAGAATCTCCCGATGTGAGTTAAGCGATATCGCTAATCGGCAATCGGGGATTGTTCGAAGACTCAAAAAAAAAAACTGCTTAAGTTCTCCTCCGATCGCCGATAGCGATAAAGATAAGCGCGACTTTCAAAAAGGATTGTTATGGCGGCTCAGCATATTATGTTAATTATTATTTAAAAGCCTTCTCACTATATAATGGTAATTGACTTAAGCCCAAACGCCGAATAAAAAAATCAAATCCACGTTTAATGAGGCTATTCGGGAAAATAAAGGACAGGATGATCATTTAATAGATTGGCAGGTTCAAACGGCCAATTAATGGAGCAGTTACGCCTAAAATCCCTTCAGAGATTACATACGCGAGAGTCTTATGATTATTTTCCATTATTTATTGATTGACATAAGTCTTCTGTACCAGTTTTCACCGTCTATTCTCCGCATTACGTTCATTTTATCTTTTGTGCAGAGCTTCTCCGCAGTAACAAGTTCAGACCAAATGGGGAAGAAATCTAAGAAACCGGGAACAGCTTCAGCTTCTGTAGTAACAGAACAACATGCTGCCGATCCAGGACCAAGAAAAAAAGGATTACTCTCAGATACCACATGTCTTGGTCTCGGTAATACTACTTGGCAGAGCATCTACAACCTGGTTGAAGCTGAGGAACCTCAGCAAACAACGGTAGAAGCTTTAGCAGACGCGAGCCAAAAATCTGACGCTACTCTGAAAGATTTGGCTGATTCCTACCTGCACAGAATAGCGGCTCGGGAGCAAATTCTTCCATATACAGATGTAGTAATATGGGTTATTGAAGAAATTCCAATTACGAACAGAATATTCTGCACTATTGATGGGAGAGTTTTTGGTTCATTTCAGCCTGATGATTTGAGACAAATGTACCATTTGCCCGAACCAGAGAAGAAGTATAATAAAGCATTCCTGGAGAAGTTTAGAGATGAAAATGAAACTGAGTCAGAGCCTATACGGGAATGGAGACAGAACCCGGCGAAACACAAACATGAGTCTTCCGGTAAGTACTCCGTCAATTCCTTATGTTCTCCTTATTGTTATGCTGGAGCTATGATGTGTTGAATGTGGGGATTGCATGATTCTTCAAAATTTTCCATAGAGATGGTACCTTTGATGGAAGCAGCATGTAATAGTGAAATCATGGATTGGGGGAATATATTATCAGATAAGTTAGCAACTGCTATTCTTGACTTCAGAAACAAATCCCGTGTTACTGATAGAATCATCCCTCCATTTTACTTTAGTGCCTACATTTTAGATACCCTCTGTTTTAATTCCGATTTTCCTGTGTTAGGGTGGAGATGGACTCCACAGGATCCCATGCCCATTCATATATATCACCAGAAATTATGGAAAGCCCATTATAAACACCACCTATATCAAGTCTGCAATGGATTCATGCTACCTATTTACTATGCAATTTTTGCTAGACCTACTCCTAAGATCTCCTCTCAAGCAGAGATTGACTTGACAGCCCTAGGAACCTGGTTCGGAGAGCAAAAATTTACTTATGTAAGAGTTTTCGGCAGCCATGCTAAGCCCCATGTCCTTCCCTTGTATATACCAGACAAACTTTTAGCTCGAGAGATAGCATATCAGCTTACATCCGCATCAGCTACAAAGACTCTTAGAAATTCAAAGAAGCAAGTCTGGCCTCCTTTCCCTATAAGGTGCGGCGTCTATACTCTGCGTGATTATAAACATGCAGAAAAAGAAGCAGAAAAGATTAATATGTTAAAACTCGCCTCTCTGCCTAATAGACGTTTTGATCCGAAAAAGATCGTCTATAATGTTCTAGATCAGGCCAAACTCACTAAATTTGAACATAAAGAAGATGAGTTTGATGACCTTTTCTCCTCGGCAGAGTCAATATTTCAGGTTCAAGAGATAGCTAAGATTAGATACCATGATGACGGGTTAGTTGAATTTAACAAACTTAGAGAGCAGAGGTTGCAAACTCTGCCTCTAGATTTGTTAGCCACTGCCCCGATGATACAATCAAGCGAGTCTGAGCAGCAGCTTACCAGCAAACATCCTACTACATCCAAAATCTCTGAAGAAGTTAAAAGAAGAGAGCAGGAGGAACTCCAGAGGAAAGAACATGAAGAGACAAAAAGGAAAGAACAAGAGGAAGCACAGAGAATACGTGATCAGGAACAGGAAAGGTAGCAAGAGCAGAGCAGCAAGAAGGTGAATGTTGACACTCAGATTGACCCAAGATTGCTCCAAGAATGGCAGCAATTCGATTCAATTATAAGCAATCTTGAGAGCTCGAAGAATGCCGATACATCCAAAGCGGCTAATACACAGGATACAATATCAAAAAGGGTTTCAAGCAAAGAAACCAGCGGTCTACCCCCTACAGGATTAGAAATAATTCCCAAAGATCCCTCAGATCAAATTATTTTGCAGGTAGAAGATATTCCTCCATGGGATGTTTTCTATAGCCCAAAACACAAGGCTGTAATAAAGAAACAACGAAAAAGGAGAAGGATTGATCAACCTTCCCTGTTTCCTGAACAAACAGTAACAGCCAATGTAGTTTGGAAGGAAGAATGCAACCCCTCCGATGACCTGACAAAGTTGTCTCAATATGCTGGTGCCTATTCAGCGGCCACCATGGACAAGGCATCGAAGGTGAGTAATTTGTTGAAAGAAAAGGATCAAGTAATCGCTTCACTACAAACACAACTATTGGAGGCACAACAGAAAGCAGATTCAGCAGCAATTCAGAAACAGAAAGAATCATCGGAGGCATTAGCAAAATTGAAAACAATGAATGAACAAATGGTAAAAACAAAAGATGAGCAAATTGCTCAATTAACAGCTCAAATAGAAAAGTTCAAGAATCTTCCCCAGCCTGCCAGTTTCAGAGAAGAAGAAATACAGATTAATAAGGCACTCATAACACAAATAAGATTGTTGTGTCATCAAATTGCCCAAGTTGAACCTCTGTGTGAAATAACAACATCTTTAATAAACAAATCAGTTGATGCCAGGCAGGACTTAGAACAAGCCGATGAGACTTTAACAGATTTTCTTACTTGGCAAAACACTAATGAGGGACAGACAACAAATTTGCCTAAAATCTTAGAATCCCATAAAGAAATTCTGTTCATGGAATGGCAGTCCCAGTTGATGAAAGCGGAGAGAGAAGTTTCTAGATGCAGATTATCTACGAACAATTTGATTGACTTAATTAATAATACTCTCTATTTGTCTAACATGATCTCTCAATGTACTCCAGGTAAATTATTATCACCCAAGACATTGGAACAATCATGTTGTCAAGAGCTAGAGAAGAATGGGAAATTGATTACAGGAATTACAAGTTTAACTTGGGACACCTATTGGTTGTTCCTAGTAAAACCATACAGCCAGAAAGCCGCCCTCAAGTGCTTAACAGATGCAATCGGGTGTATCATTCCCGAAATACATGATGCCACCTATGCTGCTCAAATCAATTCTCGTCTCAGCCGCCCTCAAGAAGTGGAACCAATGATAGCGATATGCCAACTCGGGACAAAAAGCAAAGAGTCAGAATGATGAGTCATGCTGCCGATTACCAGATTGCTGAAGAGGATATATTCAAGATCGGGTTATACCAATTTGGTAGCCTTTTAATTTTGTAGTTTGTTAGTTTAATTTAGTATTTATAGACCCTTTCATGTATTTAGAAAGGGTCGTAAGTTTTTGTATATGACTGAAACCTGAAGTTGCACTACTGTACTTCAGGCATATTTTTTATAAAAACTGGACCAATTTTTCCAAATTTTGATAACGAAGCTTTTATGTGGATGTGCACTACTGCCTTTATTTAAAAGTATTTCTGAGTCGGAAGAAGGAATTCAAATTACGATTGACGTTGAGAAAGATTTGCAGCTCATATGGTACTATTATCTATGTCTGAATTCATTCTTTTTATGAAAATTGTTGTTTGATTACTTTTGCTATTATTGAATATTTAAATGTGTTTTAACAACAATCTTTATACTTTCCACTACTGGATGTTTACAGTTTGCTATTCTTTCAATCATTTACGTATCAGTAATATAAATTAAGATAAGTGTAACAATTGTTTTATCAATTACTTCATTCAACTAATTGAATGAAGTAATTATTATTTAAATAAATATCTTTGTTTATTGAATAGTGTCATCTATATGCCTATTGACAAACACAGATCATCAAACGTTGCACTTAAGAATAGAAGCTTCCCGGGATAAAATAGTCATTTACGTTTTCGCTTATAGATTAAGTACTCCATTCATTATCACTTATTATTAAACCAATCACTCATTCACCCCTTTCTATTCTTTATCGGGAAACTGGTCCCATTATATCCAGTCGGAGCCACCATCCCAAACGGAAAAGGAGCTGTTTAAGGTCTGGACCGGGTGGTTATCCCCCAATGTTGATGTAACGATTTTCGGGGCATCAACATTTTTGGCACTAGAAGGAGGGCCTTGTCAACTATGAATGGCGAGTAAATTAAAACCTATAGACCATTCTCAGAGTAAATCACCCTCCACCTCACCTCAGACCTCCCGTTTGCATTCTGAATTACCAGTGTCCAAACGAGAAGAAGAGGGATCGACTATCACTGCTCAATCACACCATACTTCAGAACATTTAAGTCCAGAGTACCCTGAAGTTCAGTCTATCATCCAGAAACTTCAAGGCTTCTCCATATCACCTCAAAGATCTGAAGTATCTCAAGGCAGTCAGACTTCGCAATTCCACCTACCTCATCATCTCACCAGACTTCAAAGCGAAAAACTTGGCATTGAACCAGCTGAGTTACCATTACCCCGAAGGAAAAAGGCAAAAAAGAACACTGAAGGTTCTGATAGTGAGACCTTTTCTCCATCATCTTCCATCTCATCATCCCCAGTGCGAAGTCAAACACCCACTTCCCCATTACATATTACTGTTCACCAGGGGTCACCACCTTCAACATCACAACCTTTACAGTCTTTATTACTACCTCCTCCCCAATCACCTGGAACATCACAGTCAAACATTGGTACTCCCAAGATGGCTCAAAACCCATGGAATAGTCCTGGTGCAGTCACTATGCCTGCACCATTACATCCATTACCAGATTATCCTGAGAAATGGTTACCAAAGTTTAATCCAGATGCTGGAACATTAGCTGAGGAACACATAAATAATTTCATGTTGTCAGTTAATCTAAAAGGAGTAACACAAGAAGATGTTGTAGTGAGACTTTTCCCCTACACGTTACAAGGATCAGCTGGGTCTTGGTATTTTTCCTTACCCTCTGGATCCATTACCAGTTGGAATATATTTCAGGAACAGTTTCTTACCAAATATGGCGACGATAGATCCTTGGCCACGCTCATTAATGATCTTTCAAATCTAAGAATTGAGTCAAGAGAACCAATTAAGGAGTTTAACTCCCGATTCAATAAGCTCTTGAATAAAATTCCCACCGATTCTAAGCCAAGTGAACAAGTTAGAAGCGAATGGTATATCACAGCCTTACCTTCAAATATAGCCATTTTTGTTGATAGGGCTGCGAAACCAACTCTACTTGAAAACATGAAAGAGGCCATCGCTGTGGAAAAACGTATAACCGCTTTGGAAAAGAAAGCTACTCTTGAAGATAGGAAATCCAAGAAAGTGTCTTTCAAGGACGATTCAAAGAAGAAAAACACCAAAGATCCATACGATATGGAGGGTCTTCAAAAGGTCCTCAAAACAATGTCAAATGAAATGGTTGAAATCAAAAAACAAGTAGCAGAAACTTCAACAAAGAAACCATTTAGGAATTTTAAGAAGAATGAGTCAAAACCACCAAATGTTATATCCAATGCAGATTCAGACCCTGAGGAAGATGAAGAAGATCAAACGATTACATCATCCGATGAAATTGAAGAAGAGGAAGTCATTGAATGCCATGGAATGTGGGACTTCATATTGCCAAACTCCGACACCGAGACTAAACAAGAAGCTTTTCCTGTGACTACTAGGAGTAAAAGTACCCCTGAACCTATCCAAGCAAGTTCCAAGAAAAGGAGTGCAGGTACTAATACTGCAAAGGAAAAGGCACCTACAAGAAAGCCGGCTGCAACAGTCCCTCAAAACCAACCATCATCTTCAAATATACCTTCAACATCAAAGACGTTGGTAATATCAGATTCAATGGATTACAATATTATTGATGACATGAAAAAGACTAAGGCAAACATCACCATGTTTGAACTCAGTAAATTAAAACATCAACAGAAATTGCTTCTTAAGGAACTAAATGCAGTACCTTCCTCGCCTCTTCCTAGTGCTAAAGCTGCAAATGATTCAGGACAACCACCTTCTGGTAGAATTGAGGCCACTGATACGATTCTAATCGGAGACAGATCAAATTCCCATACCCCACCTTTCCTCTTAACCTTTGAAATTTACAATCGAAATCTACACAACTGTTTAATTGACTCGGGGGCATCATCTAATATAATGCCAGCTTCAGTTTGTTCTAAACTGAACATAGAACCCCAAAAGTCTTCAATTCACATTGTGCAGTTAGATAGAACCAAAGTCCAAGTCTTAGGGGAAATAAATTCTATGACTATCAAGTTAGCATCTGATCCACGAGTAGTTCAAAGAATTGATATCCTAATCGCTGATATACCCGAGTTTTATGGTTTAATCTTGAGTAGGGATTGGTCTGAGAAGCTCCATGGATATATTTCTACCGATTGGTCTCATATGTGGCTTCCCTACAGGGGAAAGCCAAATCAAATAAAAATTAATCGGGAGAAACACATGACCCATACTGTTACAGAGTTTGAACAAGAGAATCAACCAATTGCATTTAATAATAACATATTGGGAAATTATTTTTCTGAATCATTCTTCGGCAATTATATTGCCCAACCATCTCCGTTCTTAGTAAACAATTTCACATCACAAATTGAAAATTTTTCACAAACTGACAGTTCAAGATGTGTTAATGTTACTGAGAATTCTGTAAATAAAATTGTTGATAATTCTTTATTTTGGTCTTTATATTTTGACGGTTCTAAATCCAGTGAAGGAGCAGGAGCAGGGTGTATTCTAGTCAGCCCTGAGGGAGAAAAAACAATGCTTTCTTGTAGGTTAGAATTTGAATGCACGAATAATACAGCTGAGTATGAGGCTTTGGTACAAGGACTATATAAAGCTATTGGCCTAAAAGTCCAATATTTGAAAGTGTTTGGCGATTCAGAGATTGTTATAAAACAAGTTCGAAATACAATCCATTGTCTCTCTAATCACCTCAAACACTATCAGTCTTTAGTCCAGGAACTTATATCTCATTTCTTAGCATTCAATATTTCGCCTATTCCCAGATCCCAGAATGCAACAGCTGACTTGTTAGCCAATGTTGCTTCTAAGCTCCTACCTTCCGTAGATTTTAGCCCAGATAGATTTTCAGTAGAGTTGATTTTTAGGCCATCAATTCCTGACAATATCACCAATTGGCGAGTGTTTAATCACGATGAAGACATTTTACATTTCTTAACTTCCGATGAGTCCTACAATGATCAGATCATTGATGAAAATGATCATGATCTTCAGATGAAAGAAAAGCATGAGGAAAACTCAATACCAAAACCTGTGGTCAAACTAGAAGATCTCTATGATATTAAAGATAGGTTTAAACAGGTAACCAATTCAAAACTTCAAAGTTCTACTTTAAGATTTGAATTGATAAATCTCGGTACTGAGCAGAATCCTCAAAATGTCAATTTAGGACTAGGGCTTTCTGTCGAAGAAAGGATAGCATTCATTAGATTATTGAGAAAAAATAAACATGTCTTCGCTTGGAAGTATGATGACTTAAAAACTTATGATACATCAATCATCCAGCATACAATTCCAATGCTTTCTAAACAAAAACTAGTTCAACAAAAATTGAGGAAAATACATCCAAACTTAGAGAGTCAGATAAAATCAGAACTCAATAAACTCTTGAAAGCAAAGATTATTTTTCCTGTCCGACATTCAAACTGGGTCTCCAATATGGTGACTGTTAGGAAGAAAAATGGTGACATCAGGATTTGTATATATTTCAGAAATCTGAATAAGGCAAGCCAAAAAGATAATTTTCCATTACCTACCATGGAGCAGATACTCCATTTGGTAGCAGGTTCTGAGCTAATGTCCTTTCTAGACGGTTTTTCAGGATACAACCAAATTCTGGTCCACCCTGATGACAGACTCAAAACTACTTTCAGAACAAAATGGGGAACTTACGCCTATCAGAAAATGCCTTTTGGACTTATTAATGCAGGAGCTACATTTCAAAGAGCAATGGATATAGCCTTCAAAGGATTGATAAACAAAACTGTGGTCGTCTATTTAGATGACATTACTGTGTTTTCTAAAAAGAGGTCCAACCATTTACATGATTTGAATCAAATTTTTGAACGTTGTAGAAAATATGGTATTTCACTCAATCCCAAAAAATCCTTCTTTGCTCTAAATCAAGGAAAGCTCTTGGGCTTTATTGTTTCCAAAGATGGTATTTATATTGATCCTGACAGGATTAAAGAAATTTCTGAAATCCCATTTCCTCATAACAAAAAATCCATGCAGTCATTTTTAGGTCAGATCAACTTTGTCAAAAGATTTGTTCCTGATTTTTCTCAAATCATTTTACCATTACAAAACATGATTAAGAAAAATTCAGTGTTTAAATGGGGATCTGTGGAAAAGGAAGCATTTGATTTAATCAAACAATCAATAATCAATGCCCCCGCTTTAAACACTCCCAATTTTTCTAATCATTTCACATTGTATACTATCGCATCCGATTCATCTTATGCAGCAGTACTCACTCAGATTAACGATCATGACCTGGAAGCACCGATTTCATTTTTTAGTTCAAATTTCCAGGGTGCAGAACTAAATTACTCCGAAGTTGAAAAACAAGCCTTTGCTGTGTATAAAGCCATTAAACACTATAGGCCCTTCCTTTTAAAATCTCATACAAAGGTTATAGTTCCTTTTTCTGCAGTAAGACAATTACTGATCCAAAGGGAATTAGGTGAAAAAAGGGCCAATTGGGTTACAGCACTTCAAGAGTATGACTTGGAAATCAAGCCAGCAAAGATTGTGAGGGGTCAAGGTTTTTGCAGGTTGTTAGCAGGAGCATCCAACATTCCGGAATCAGGTGATACGGAACATATGGAAGAAATCAATCAGATAAGTATTACCAATTCTGAATCTCAATACGCAGATTTAATCTTTTATTTGAAAAATGGATATGCACCTCCTAATCTTTCTTATAAAAACAAACGGGCCATTAGATTAAAAGCAAAAAACTTCATAATCATTGATGATGTACTTTTTAGACAAAACTATGATTCATTTTTATTAAGATGCCTAGAAAAACCTGAAGCACAAAAGGTTTTGCAGGAGCTACATGATGGACCAGCCGGAGGACATTTTGGAGCTGACACAACAGCTCACAAAATCATTCATGTTGGGTATTATTGGCCCACTTTATTCAGAGATACTCACGAATATGTAAGGAAATTCCAAAGTTGTCAAACCTCCAGTGGAAGACAAAGAAAATCAGCTTTCCCTTTGCAACCAGTCAACATTGAGCAACCTTTTGAACAATGGGGATTGGATATCGTTGGGGAAATTTCTCCACAGTCCTCCAAACAACATAAGTATATCCTTACTGCTACTGATTACTTTACCAAGTGGGTTGAAGCAATTCCGTTAAAAACAACAAACTCTGAAGGAATTATAGAATTTATAGATCAATTCATCATTACCAGGTTTGGTGTCCCAAATGCTCTTGTTTTTTATAATGCATCTTATTTCTCTGGTAATGCCATGTTTGAGTTCGCTATTAAAAGAGGTTTTAAACTGAAATATTCTGCAAATTATTATCCCCAGGGTAATGGTCTAGCAGAGTCTACCAATAAAAATCTCCTTAAAATCATTAAGCGAACTATTGAACATAATCATAAAAACTGGCACAAATCTTTAATATTCGCACTATGGGCTGATAGAATAACGCAGAAGGCCTCCATAGGTACTTCTCCATTCAATCTTGTATATGGGAAAGAAGCAATACTACCAACCAATCTAGCACTTCCTTCTCTAGCCCTAGTTCAGTTTATTGAAGAAAGCCCCTCTTCTTCTATCCAACTTAGACATGATCAAATTTTAAAATTAGAAGAAGAAAGAGAAAAGGCCAAAATTACTCATGCGAAACATCGGCAGATAATCAAAAAATCATTTGATTCAGCTTCATCTAGTTCTAAACAGTTGCAGGTTGGTGATCTAGTTCTGAAATGGGATAAAGCCCATGAGGATAAAGGTAAACACACCAAGTTCCAAAAGATGTGGCTTGGACCATTTCAGATCAGCGAGAAGATAGGCCATTTGACATTCATGTTACAAGATCTATCAGGAAAGAGGGACTCTCTTCCTGTTAATGGCCTCATCTTAAAGAAATTCTTCAATTGAGAAGGTAACCCCTTCTCCTTTAGTTCTAGTAGGATTTATGTTTTTAGGACCATTAGGAAATAAAGTTGTAAAATAGCTTCTATTGGCCTTTTGATACATTAAAAAGTTGCTCTTAAGAAGTTCTTTTAATATTTACTTTTGAAAATAGAAGCCTTTAAAGAGAAAAAGGGAAGACAATTTCTATGAAATTAGTTATATTCACATTTCTGAAAAACTTATTTTATTTTTGTGAAATCTCCTCAAGATTTAGAAGTACTGTAAATCATTTTAATGTTTTAAAATGGCCTCAAAAAAGGTTATCAATATCAAAACAGAAACTGATTCAATCTTAGTATCTTCAAACTCTTTCCTTGTCATCCATTTTCTCTTAAGGAGAAAATTGTCCATCCCATTCATCCAAGTTTATGATTACTCAGAGTGTAATTCTAAAAAATATATGATATAAAGATAAGGGGTCTTATCACAAGCCTGCTTACCATGATCATTGGAAAATAGTTTAATCGACATTACCAACACTGCATACCAAAACAGGGTAATGGCTTATAAGCATAAGACAAGGGGTCTCATCACGAGCCAGCTTGTTCGATTAGATTACAACCAGTGAATGGCATTGTCAAACAGCTAGCAACCAAACCAGGACAATGGCTTTTTATCTTACAAAATAATGTAAAAGAAAAATAAATACAAAATATGAAAACATATTTTGAATTCATTCTTTTAATCATACTCTGAGATAGGAGGGATCATGGATAATCAAATGGTTAAAAGGTATCCCTGTCGAAACTATGAATGTTTGCTGGCAACAGAGGCTCTACCTATGACAAAGGAGTTAATCAAAAAGGCTAAGTTGGAAAGGTGTTTTGTTTTATCATTATCAACCAATAGAGGCCAATTTAAAACTTAGAATGTATTTAATTTTAACAAGAGGAGAAATTAGCAAATTATCCTTTATTATATTCAGAATGTATGTATACTTAGTTATATTAGAATCTTCCTTTCTTTTTTATAAAAGTTTCTATATAAAGAAAGTTTAAATATTCCAATATTTCTTAGAGATAACTGTTTCTTCCAGCGAATCGCCAATTGTTGTGCTATACAACAACCCCCCATTTCATAAAATTTTACTTTAGAAAATTATAATATGAAATGGGTCCCTTTTTTTTAGATTAAATTGGTATTAACTCATCATTCCTCTAAAAATCCAAAAACAAACAAAAAATCATTTTAAAACCTTTGGAGTTCATGAAACATCGGCAATCGGAAATAAAACAATCACCAATAAAGACCCCTCTCCTTGCTCCGATGCGATATCACTATCGGCAATCGGGGATTGCGATATGAATGCAATAGAACTTTGCCTTAAAATCTCCCGATGCGAGTTAAGCGATATCGCTATCGGCGATCGGGGATTGTTCGAAAACTCAAAAAACTGCTTAAGTTCTCCTCCGATCGCCGATAGCGATAAAGATAAGCGCGACTTTCAAAAAGGATTGTTATGGCGGCTCAACATATTATGTTAATTATTATTAAAAAGCCTTCTCACTATACAATGGTAATTGACTTAAGCCCAACCGCCAAATAAAAATCAAATCCACGTTTAATGAGGCTATTCGGGAGAATAAAGGACAGGATGAGCATTTAATAGATTGGCAGGTTCAAACGGCCAATTAATGGAGCAGTTACGCCTAAAATCCCTTCAGAGATTACATACGCGAGAGTCTTATGATTATTTTCCATTATTTATTGATTGACATAAGACTTCTGTACCAGTTTTCGCCGTCTATTCTACGCATTACGTTCATTTTATCTTTTGTGCAGAGCTTCTCCGCAGAAACAAGTTCAGACCAAATGGGGAAGAAATCTAAGAAACCAAGCACAACTGCAACTTCTGTAGTAACAGAACAACATGCCGCCGATCCAGGACCAAGCAAAAAAGGATTGATCTCAGATACTACATGTCTTGGTCTTGGAAATACTACTTGGCAAAGCATTTACAACCTGGTTGAAGCCGAGGAACCTCAGCAAACAACGGTAGAAGCTTCAGCAGACGCAAGCCAGAAATCTGACGCTACTCTGAAAGATTTGGCTGATTCCTACCTGCACAGAATAGCGGCTCGGGAGAAAATTCTTCCATATACAGATGTAGTAAGATGGGCCATTGAAGAAATTCCAATTACGAACAGAATATTCTGCACTATTGATGGGAGAGTTTTTGGTTCGTTTCAGCCTGATGATTTGAGGAAAATGTACCATTTTCCCGAACCAGAGAAGAAGTATAATAAAGCATTCCTGGAGAAGTTTAGAGATGAAAATGAAATTGATTTAGAACCTATACGAGAATGGAGACAAAACCCGGCAAAACACAAACATGAGTCTTCGGGTAAGTACTCCGTCAGTTCCTTATGTTCTCCTTATTGTTATGCAGGAGCTATGATGTGTCGAATATGGGGATTGCATGATTCTTCAAAATTTTCCATAGAGATGGTACCTTTAATGGAAGCAGCATGTAATAGTGAAATTATGGACTGGGGAAATATATTATCGGATAAGTTAGCAAATGCTATTCTTGACTTCAGAGGCAAATCCTGTGCTACTGATAGAATTATCCCTCCATTTTACTATAGTGCCTACATTTTAGATACCCTCTGTTTTAATTCCGAGTTTCCTGTGTTAGGTTGGAGATGGACTCCACAAGACCCCATGCCCATTCATATATACCATCAGAAATTATGGAAAGCCCATTATAAACACCACCTATATCAACTCGGTAATGGACTTATGCTACCTATTTACTATGCGATTTTTGCTAGACCTACTCCTAAGAT
>CM076569.1:916165392-916399018 GCA_034641835.2 Pinus albicaulis
CATTTTGGTAAAATAATATGTAGTACTAAGAATCCATTTGTGTTGAGTCAAGATGTAAGGAGAAGAAAATCATTGTGCATTGGGTGTGCATGAGTCTGGGCTTTGATGAATACTTCACTCTGAAGTATATCTGTATGGGTGAACCCTATTCCTAATTGATAGATCTTAATCTATGATGCTCCTATGAACATGATGAAGGCTCAAGATCTCTAGATCTAGAAATGGTGAATGTCAAGGATGATCTGAAAAGAAGTGAAGAAGACCTGGCGCAATCCTGTTGGAGAGATTGAAGAAATCTGGGTAAGTTTATAGATCTGGTCTGTACTGCAAAATTTATCTTTTATAGATCTATACGCAGGTTCGTTTCATGAAAAGCGCATGTATACGCGGGTCTGTGGAAAGAAAAGTGTGTATGTGCAGTTAGGGTTTTCTTTGGAAAATGTACTGAAGTATACGCGGGTTCGTCTTCTGGAAAGCGCGTATATACGCGGGTCTGATTAAATAAAAGCATGTATGATTTCTGATCTGATGGTAGCTGAAGGTCGAATGTGTTTCTGCATATCTATTCTGAAGTCTGGGTTATATCTGATATTCTGGTTACAGTGGTTTCACTGTTCTGTTTGATGCTTTGGGAAAAGGTTGTTTATTGACAAGTAAAGGGTTGTGTTGGAGTTGTTTGATCCAGTTTGAAAATTGATGAAACGTGGTCTGTAGTGGATCTGAGGGTTGAAGCCTTCAGTATGAAAGTGGAAGCTTTCTGCCAGTAGAAGTTATCAGGGGGTAGTAGCTCCCTTCCAGGAGAGGCTGGTAAATGAGAGAAGGTTGTAGCCTTCTGTAGGTGGGTGCCTGCGTGCTGGTTTGAGTCTGCACCAGTACATGATTGTAAGAATTTTTCTTAATAATAAATTTTGAAGGCTGAAACAACGGCAGCGGTGGTTTTCTCCCGAATTGGGTTTCCACCTAAAAATCCTGGTGTTCATGTGTGTTGCATATGTGTGATGATTATTATGTTCTGTCTGCTCCTGTTTACTCTTTCTGAAATATCTGATGAATGAAGAATGCAATGATCTGAGTTAAGATTCAAACACATAACTAGATCTCTGGGCATATGCGAGTTCTGTAAAGGATATCCGCGTACATACGCTAGTTTCTTTCAGTAAAGTAGCGTATGGGTTTTTAGAAAGGAAAAAAAAAAAAGTTTGATTGTCTGCACTAAACACTGATTCACCCCCCCTCTCAGTATTTTTCCCAACAATTGGTATCGGAGCAGGTCCTTTTGAAAAAGCTTAGCCGCTAGAAGGAAGATCAAGCAAGATGAGCAATCATGAGGGAACAACATCTATCAAGCCCCCGCTCTTCAACGGAAGAAATTTAATCTTCTGGAAAGTGAGGATGAGATCCTATCTTCAGTCTATGGGAGCTGATGTATGGGCCATTGTTGAACAAGGATATCAATATCTAGCCGCTACACCAACATATCCAACTGAAAGGAAGAATTATGAATCAAACTCAAAAGCGGTCAATGCTATAACAGGAAGTCTAATTGAATCAAAATTTGTCAAATTCATGCAGCTGAATACAGCAAAGGAAATATGGGACAAAATCATTCTAAGTTATGAAGGCGACGCAAAGGTAAAAAGTGCAAAACTCCAAACTCTCAGAATTGAATATGAAAATTTAAAGATGCATGGTGATGAGAGTATTGCCAGTTTCTTTTTACGTATTGATGATGTTGTAAATCGTATGAGAAATCTGGGTGAAACAATATCTGACACTACTTTGGTTGAGAAAATTTTATGATCGCTAACGGCAAAATTTGAATCAAAAGTTTCTGCCCTTGAAGAAAAACAGGATATTCAAAATCTTTCCGTGGTGCAACTTCATGGCATATTGACTGCATATGAAATGAGGAGAGGAGGACCATATGAAGTCAAAGAATTTGTTTTTAAAGCTTTTCATGCAGCTCTAGGCTGCGCCGCACCCTTAAGTTTACTTGGTTGAGGATTAGAGTAAGGAAAACTCTTTCTTCTTAGACCAAAACTTTTCTCTAAATCAACAATATCATATATTTGTCTACTGATTTCCATCAATATGACTTCAACAATAAATAATATTTTATACATATAATGCAAATGATAATAGGTGTAGGGATCTTATGGAGATTTTCTCTGTCTTAATGAGCAGTCCCTTTAGCCATTATTTTTCAATTCATCAACTTTTCTATAATACTATCGTGCATAAGAATAACTAATAGATCATAAATTCAAGATATTGGCATGTTCTAAAACATATATCCATCATGTTCATAACATGTTAGCATCAACTACTTGATCATCACATCATGAAATAAATCTTTCATCAAGGGTTAGTTTCAAATAGATAATAGGAGTATACTTCAATAATAATTATCACAACATTACTTCTCTATCCCACAACTCAATCCATCAAGCTAGGGCATTCAAATTTACCATATACCATAATTACTAAGCACATCAAAACATAACCACAGTCAAAAAATTTATTCAATATCAATTTGATTGTTACACTTATATCACCACGGCTACCATGCTTTTCACAAACATTATCAATAGTGCTATCACTCTCCCCAACTTCCTAGGTTGAAAATAGGAGTGAAGAAAGGTAACCAAAAAAAAAAATTTAGCTAAGTAGCTAACCCTACCTAACTAGAGATGGCTCTCTCTATGTCAATTTTTAAAATATTCAATTTTAGGCTGGGTACTAGATTTTAGGCTAGATATAAGTAAACATGTTCGAAATTTGTTTTAATAATTTGTCTACTGGACAAAAATAATGATTACTGAAACTAAAGCTGATTTCAAAGACTGGATTATAGAGAATAGAGCGAGGTAGGGTAAATAAACTTATTGAGCATAATTAAATTTTCATTTTTGTATAGTGGTAGAAAAAGGAAGGGGTCTGAATGAGCATACAACACAAATTCATTCTTCAGAAGAAAAGACACATTTGTAGAAATATTAATAAACAAAACATGTAACTGATCTTTGTTTATAAATTGATAAGATTTTTACACAAGAACTGAAGTGGAAATGAAATAATAGAGAGAAAAGCATAGTGCTCAAAAGAAATACCACATGAATCTCACAATATTTGTTGCAACTTCTTTGATTTCATTAATAATAGCTCCAAAATAATACATAGAGTCTAAAAAAATCAATTATCCAACAAAAATACTTTGTACTGTGAAGTATTTATATAAAACTAAATTACAACGAATTACATTAAATGCTATCATAACAGATAGAACTTTATTTTCCAAACTAGAATCTAACTGTAACATGGAAATAAAGTCAATTTGTTGTGCTGGCACTACTTTAATTGAAAATGGTTGCTGAAAGGAGAGAGTTCTAGACTGCGCTGGATTTCAGCTGATTGATGATATGACAGAGGTTGACTTTTCTTCTTTTACCACTTACTCTTGAAAATCACACAATTTTTCCTAGCACTCTTCATTAGGGATGGCCAATTTTATTACCTTTCGAAAAATTTCATCTACTTCAGTGTATTTGGAAAAAGTGGGCCTCACCACAAAAACATGTTTTATCGCATACTGAATATAAATGTCATTTCTCAATGTTTGCAACAACACCCTTCCTATCATTGTGCCTTTTATGCTAGAAAATATGTTTGTATCTCTGGAAATTTCTTGAAGTCTTCTCCCATAATCTTCCCTGGTCATTATTTTGTCATTAATTACAAACACAGAGGGAAATCATTTATGTGTCAGAGGTTCTATTTTGCTGAAAAATCTCTGAACTATGATTTCCAGACTGTGACACTTCTACTCAAGTTGAAGAATCAAATTCTTCTTTGTGATACCCCTCTTTACCTCTAGGAATTTTTTTTTCTATCATCTATGCCAATCTCGTCCAACTCATACATGTTCTTTGAATTCAAAAACTTGATAATATTATTTTTTGTAGCAGGTTTGTCTCCAAGTTGTGCATTAATTGTTGTAATAGTCTCACTTAATTTCTGTATCAACTCCTTTTGTTCAAATATAATTTGTATACTTGGAAATATTTCACAAATAGATTCTGTAATATCCGCTTAGATTATTTCTTTTACTTGGCCCAAAGTGTTTCCAATGGTTGACTCCTTTTGATCTTTTTTCAATCTCTCAATCAACATTTTAGCTCTTCGTGCTTCAACTATATGTGAAATTTCATCTTTGTCTCTCTATAATTGTAGCAATTTTACTTGATATTGCATTTTCTTTATCTCCTCTTCCTGAATTGACATATTCTGAACTGCTTGAGTGAGATGTTCAGCTCCATTTGTAGAACTTGGTGCAAAAGGTTGGGTTGTAGGAATAACTGCAAGAGGCACTACTTCTAAAGGAACTTTAGATGTTTTTTATGTTATTTCTTTCTCCTCTATAATTTTCTCTTATTCCGATTCCATCTGATTTATTTGAGCATTATATTCCAGAATCAGCTTCATTATTTCTATTTTTTGGGATTTAGCCTCTTCAATGTCTTTTGGCAGAGGATCTTTTGTAGCTAGAATCTTTAGTTTCTTCCTCAATGCTGCAATCTCAAATTTTTTCTTTTGATGATTTATTCTACTAAATTTATATTGGAAGGATCATATCCAATTTTGATCACCAGGTCTTCTAGAGTTTTGATTCTTGTACCTTTAGAAAGTGAAGAAACTTTTTCCATTTTCACTTGTGATTAGACATTAACCAATGAAACCTGCAATTTTGACAAACTCATAGCAATGTTAGTGAGAGTGGATGAAACCATCTCACCGATTTTTTTATGTAACTCCATTTGATATATTTTATGTGTCTCCTTAATAACAAACTCAAGTTTAGTACTTTTGTAATCTGCTTTTGACTTTGGCTATGGAATTTGTGCTTGAAGAAAATCAAATTGCGTTTTTCCCTTATCTGAATCAAAATCTAAGAGAAACTTGCTCTAAGAGTTGGGATTTTGTTTCCAAAACTGATTGTATGTGTTGGTATTCAACATTTCATTCTTCAAATTTATCTTCCTGAAGGTATGAAAGATATTTTTCTCCTTTTCCCCTATAACAATTGTACTAATTTGAATGGATTTCTACTGATCTTGAGAAAATGTTGAAGTAGTAGGGGTAGAAGTATTTTGATCACTTGAATGTGTGGAAGGAGGTGTCTCTTTGGTAATAATAATTACAGTTTTCTTTGAATCCTTGCTAATATTGACTTTTGGATTGATATTTGTCTTCTTTTTGTAATGAATTTTAAACTCTTTGTTGGATGAATTAGTCATTGGAGATGATTGATATTCTGATCCTTTTCCATACTCTTTCCTGTGAAACATGAGTTTGTAATGTTGATGTAGACATTGTTTTTTCTTCTGCTTACTATAAAGTACTCTCAATCCATTCAAGTTGATTCATATATTTCTCGATTTCTGCCTAGGTGTATGAAAATAAGGTGTAGATGTGTTCTCTACCCTTAGTTTAAAAATGACACCAAATCAATCATAAGACCATGTGAAACTAAGAATAAATTACATCTCTTTAAACAATTTTCCTACTTCCTCCCATGGTATCCTACTATTACAAATAAAAGGTCCTATATGTGTTTTCATTTTGAATTTGTGATTTCTTTTATGTAGATGAAAAATTCACTTCATTAGCATTAAGCCTTTGTCTGATGTACTCCAATGCAAAAATCTTCATTGGGAGGAATTTTGGTAACTTGTAAGGGGGAAGTTTAAAGCCATAAAATCTAAGTTCTGTGTAGTTTATCCAAAGATACCAATCCCCTATTCTAGCTTGATCTGATAGTTGCAATACCTTTCTAACTTCTTCACTGATCCTGGGCTCTGTAGTGCTATTTACTAAGCTGAGTGTTGGATGAAGAAACAATTCTACAAATTGCTTATATGAATATTCCTTTTGTTCCTTCATTTCTAATGAAGTCTAGAAAATAATTAATTTTTTATTTCCTTCCTCATATAATTTCTGTAATGAAAAATTGAATTTGTCTCCCTGAGAATATAATAATAGATGAAATAACACATTGGCATATTTGAAAACCTATTCAGTTGAGAATTTAACAATCTACTCATGAATGGAATCTACAATGAATTGAATGAAGTTGAATATGATGGAGGGTTTGGAATCTGTGGAGAAAATGGGCATGAATCCTATGATGGCTTCATCTACCCATTGGTCTGAATAATAACTAAGAAGGTAGGAAATAACTATTATGATTTTTTGGATCTTTTAGGAAAAATGGATGATGGGAATGAAGGGTTATTCTTGGGTAATGGATCATTTTCAGTCATAAACATCTCAAGGGTTTGATATATTTTTGCAAAATCTAATTTCTTATATATTTCAATTAGGGCTTCTTGGGAAAATGGAGTGTCATTCTATGTAATGGGGGCTTGCATCATTTGTTTTATGGTTTGGGTTGTATCTCCTGTAGGAGTGATAATAGCCCTTTGATTGGGTAAATACAAGGCTTGACATTTTCTAAAAAATTCTGGGGCACTGTGGGTGTGAGGAAAAATATAGTGTGGCAAGTTTGAATCCCAGAACCCTATATCATCATAATTATCTAGGAATTTATCCTCTAACGAGTAATAAATTTCAAATAATTCAATTTCAAAAAGGGTTTCATGGATCTCCTGGTCACTGCCTGCTAATGGTATATGATGGAAGTTAATTGGAGGGTGAAGTAGCAAACTTACTGGTTCTTTTGGTCCTTTGTTCTTGGGAGGCATGAATGGATCTGTTGAAATAGCGGAAGAAAGAATTTTTGATGCAAAACAAAGGCCGAGACTCAGGAAAAACTCTACAAATTAGCATAATATCAACAACTGTGAAGGAGGCTTTAAAAAATGGTTAGGTTTATTTCTAGAGTTTTGGAAATAACCATGAATTTGTAATCCTGTGCAAAGCAGAGTGCATAGTACAATGAAGGCTTAAAATTTTTTTTTGGTATGAATTTATAAGCATTATGTTTATTTCCCGTTGAAAGCGGTGTGGGTGCGTTATTCTAATGGTTAGAAATTAAATTTAATTCACTAATGGTTATAGGAGGGTGGGAATTTTTTTGATTAGACAATCCACAGTCCATGTTGGCATAAAATGAATGGTAGTCGAAGCAGTGGTTTCATCCAGCAGATAAGTATGATTTCAAAGGGATCTATCGACAGTAAATGGTTTCCATGCTGAGGGGGATGAACTACATGTTGTTGACACACGTAGCTGGGTCCCTGAAACCTCAGCCCGATTCCCTCCCCCACCCCCCTCCACTTACATTAAGTTTTGGATGATGAGGGTGTTGGATTTTACATGTCATGGATTCAGAGATTTGATTGTGATGCGATGGATGAATGGTGAGGTCGTTAGCGTACAACGAAGGTTGATGAATGGTGGGGTAGGGGGATAGTAAATGTGATGTCACATGGATTAGTGATAGGGTAGGGGTATATATCATGTCATATGGGTAGTGGAGTAAGGACTTTAGGATTAGATCCTTTGGTATTGCGAATGATTTTTCAAATCATGAAGAATAAAAAATCATAAGTATGTGGTTTTGAAATAATTTTCTCAGCAAGACTCTTCATTTTTTCTTGAATACAACAACAGATTAGGAGATTCCTATGACATTTAGAGTTTATTTTGAACTGTAAAAACCAACTTTCTCCTTCAAAAAAACTTTTATGAATGAAATGGAGGATTCACTACCTTATTTTAGTGATGAAAAAATCGAATAATTTTCCATGGGTAATTTTTATCTTAGGATCGATCTATTTGAGATGGAGTGACTTGACTCTAGACCTATAAATGATGATGAAATGATGAGAAGGAGCAACATACAACATATTAAGATAGGATTTTTGAGTGACCAAAATTATTTCTTAAAACTAACCTAAAAAGAAAAATCCTATAATGACTTAATGGAAAATCCCTCAAAGGATGGTAACCACTCACCGATAACCAAATCTAATGATGGCTACAACTGGGGATGGATCTCTTAGGTGGTGTCAAGAACACCAGAGTTGAGGAGCTGCACACTGATATGGAATCAAACTAGACTTTGAAAATTAAACAAGCTAGAAACTTTGACTAAAACAACCGACTATAGCAAACCGATACCTTGAACTTTTTAAAATAAAACATGAACTGTTTGCAGAAGTCTCATAGCCTTCTCCTCGGGCTTCAAAATTTTTCAACAAATCCCTTATTTTCTAAACATCAAATGTAAAATGGTATATACAATGACAGTGAATTTCTTTCTCAGGATTTCAAGAAACATAATTCTTTAGAAACCTACCATTGATAGGTCCTCCTAGCACTTCTTGTTCTTCAATATCTTTTATTAAAAATGTCTTGTTTCCTCTGAATGCTACAATATTGTAAGGTCCTTTCCACATATTTTCAAATTTCCCATGCTTTCCCTTATCTTCATTTCTGGCATCCCATCTTAGAACAATATCTCCAATCTTGAAGTCATCAAACTTTGTTTTTCTATCAAAAATATTTTTAATTTTGTCATGCAGCTTTGAAGTATTGTTGAAAACTTCATCTCTTGATTGTTGTAAATGTATCATCTCGTTGATCCTTTTTTTAATATCATTAGGCTCACTTTCAACCTCCTGCAAAATCTTCATTGCTAACACAACCAAGGAAGAGGGGAAAATAGTGTCAACTCCATAAACAAGATGAAATGGAGACATGTTAATTGATCTTTTTGTGCTCACTCTATCAGCCCACAGAGCATTTGTAAGCTTCTTGTGCCAATTCCTTTTGTTTTCCTCTAACATCTTCTTGATAATATTAAAAAAAGACTTATTAGATGATTCTGCAAGTCCATTTCCCTGAGGATAATATGCATTAGAATGACCAAGTATAATGCGATATTTATCACAAAAATCAATCATATTCTTAGATTTGAAAGTAGCTACATTATTAGTGATAATCTTGTATGGACAACCAAATCGATACAAAATATTATTTTCATAAAACTGAATGATAACATAATCAGTTGCTTGCCTAGTGGGAATAGCCTTAATCCATTTGGTAAAATAATCCCTAGCAGTGAGAATCCATTTGTGTTGAGTTGAAGACGGAGGATGAATTTCACCAATAAAATCAAGTCCCCATTGCTAGAAGGGTGCTTAGACTTCAATTGTTTAAGAGGCAAAGGTAAAAGTTTCCTTTTTTTCCTTGAAATATCTAACACTCATGATAACTATTAATTGTTTTGTAGACATCAGAAAACAAGGTGGGCCAATAAAATCCTACTCTCAAAATTTTATTTGCTATGGTTTTCCAATAAATATGACCTCACAGGAACCTTTATGGAAATATGTCATAACTGTGAATCTTCTACCTTCAACTAAACACCAAGAATATTCCACGAGCATCTTTCTGTGATAGGCACCCTTCAAAATGTTGGCAATTTGATGTATAGTGTTGTCCTTGATGGCAACCCACTTGATGAAGATGATGGCAACCTACTTAATAATGTTGTTCTTGATGTAAATCTGATGTTCTACAAGAAGGGCATAAGTACCAGAAAAATAAATATCAGCATGTGCAAGAATAATGATGAAAATTATGTGCCTGCACAACGGTGTTTAATAGATATATGGGAACGTGGCACATAGGCCACTTCCCAATGCAAATGGCCGGTGCAGCCCATATGGCTCCCGGTACCACCATTAAACGCTACATTTACTCTTCGCACTGTGTGAGAGCTCCTCTCCTCGATCGGCCCATTCGGCTCTTGGTTATGGTGGATATGGCGGTCATTCTGGGCGCGCATTGCATTTGTGCAGGGCTGAATGGTGGGATGGACAATCCAGTATCGCCTATTCCTCTGCACACGATCTGTTCTTCTGCAAATTCTGAAGCCAGCCTCAAGACGCATACAGGGAAACGAAGCTCGTTAGGAGCCTGCATCGAGCTGGGCCCCAACCATTTTTCTACACTCCCTGCAATCACCATTTTCAATTCCCACTTCTCCTCACTAGTCCGCACTATCGCCCTCCTTCGTCTATCGCTTTAGGCTCCTATCGTTCGTCGTTCTCTTTTCTCCTCCAAATGCAACTCGAACTCTCCCTCGCCCGACGCGCCGCTCAATTTGGCTCCACCAACCATCATGCCACGCTCCGCGAGCGCATGAGAAGTCGTACGGCCTGTCAGGCGGCTCAACCAATCGCCTCGCCTCCCGCTCCGCGTCCAGTCCGAGATGGATACCGGGTTTGCTTACCGATGCTTCGGCCCTCCGTTTCGTCATCCATCCACAAACCTCTCGCCGTGTCGAGTTAAGGTTCGATCAGACCTCCGCAACGCTATCCTCACCGGCGCGCATATGGTCACACTCGGAAGAAGTTCCGACTTTGGCCCTGGGTCGAACTGTGCCTACTCCGCCTCGTTGACTCTCGCCTTCCTCGCCCCAAGACAAGACTGCAAGATGGAGATTGACCAAGAAGGTGGACGCCGCTCTGAGGAACCTAGGTTTACGTAGGCGAGATGTTCTCACCTCGCGTAATTATTGAAGAATCGCCCTCACCACTCATGAATAGCATCCCGCTTGGTTTATCGTGTTCCTCTCTGCTCGTTTCTAGGGGAAATCTTATGTTTTAATACAATATGTTGCTTTACAGGCTGTGCAATCTTATTTTTCTTGTTGATAGTGTTTTTGATCCCAAACAGCTTAAACCGGCTTCCCATTGAGACGGTTCATGGTTGAAAGGACTGGTTTCCTGTCTCGGGCAGTCCAAACTTTGCATGTTTTGCTTGACTATCAAACCCAACGTTCAGGCTTCCACAGCTGACGTTGGTGCAGTTTTGTACTATAGCCTTTATACATAATAGAAATTAGTCTCACTTAGAAAAAAAAAAAAATGATGAAAAGTGTGTGTCTTAAGGCACACGCGGGTTTTCTAGAGACAAGTAGCTGCATGCACGCAAAAGTATCGTGCCAAGTCGCTGCATGCTCAATTGCGCTAAATTTTTAAAACCAAGGGTTACTACTGCATTTACCCATTGTATTGAGCGCTGGTTGTCTATGTGACCCCGCCCAGGAATACCATCGAAAGTAATGTGGTTTTGGCTCATGGTATTGAAAAAGGGTAAACCTATATAAGGAGAAGAAAATCATTGTGCATGGTGTGCATGGGTCTGGGCTTTGATGAATACTTCACTCTGAAGTATATATGTATGGGTGAACTCTGATCCTAATTGACAGATCTGAATCTATGATGCTCCTATGAACATGATGAAGGCTCAAGATCTCTAGATCTAGAAATGGTGAATGTCAAGGATAATCTGAAAAGAAGTGAAGAAGACCTGGCGCAATCCTGTTGAAGAGATTGAAGAAATGTGGGTAAGTTTATAGATCTGGTATGTACTGCAAATTTTATCTTTTATAGATCTTTACGCAGGTTCGTTTCATGAAAAGCGCATGTATACGCGGGTATGTGGAAAGAAAAGCGCGTATGCACTGTTAGGATTTTCTTTGGAAAATGTACTGAAGTATACGCAGGTTCGTCTTCTGGAAAGCGCGTATATACGCGGGTCTGATTAAATAAAAGCACGTATTATTTCTGATCTAATGGTTGCTGAAGGTTGAATGTGTTTCTGCATATCTATTCTGAAGTTTGGGTTATATCTGATATTCTGGTTACAGTGGTTTCACTGTTCTGTTTGATGCTTTGGGCAAAGGTTGTTTATTGACAAGTAAAGGGTTGTGTTGGAGCTGTTTGATCCAGTTTGAAAATTGATGAAACGTGGTCTGCAGTGGCTCTGAGGGTTGAAGCCTTCAGTATGAAAGTGGAAGCTTTCTGCCAGTAGAAGCTGGTACTCATATCAGGGGGTAGTAGCTCCCTTCTAGGAGAGGCTAGTAAACTAGTGCAGGGGGTTGTAGCTCCCTTCCAGAAGAGACTGGTAAACGAGAGAAGGTTGTAGCCTTCTGCAGGTGGGTGCCTGCGTGCTGGTTTGAGTCTGCACCAGTACATGATTGTAAGAAGTTTTCTTAATAATAAATTTTGAAGGTTGAAACGACGGCAGCGGTGGTTTTCTCCCGAATTGGGTTTCCACCTAAAAATCCTGGTGTTCATGTGTGTTGCATATGTGTGATGATTATTCTGTTCTGTCTGCACCTGTTTACTGTTTCTGAAATATCTGATGAATGAATAATGCAATGATCTGAGTTAAGATTCAAACACATAATTAGATCTCTGGACATACGCGAGTTCTATAAAGGATATCCGCGTATATACGCTAGTTTCCTTCAGTAAAGTATCATATGGGTTTTTAGAAAGAAAAAAGAAAAAGTTTGATTGTCTGCACAATATACTGATTCGCCCCCCCTTTCCCTCTCAGTATATTTCCCAACAATTGGTATCAGAGCAGGTCCTTCTAAAAAAGCTTATCCGCTAGAAGGAAGATCAAGCAAGATGAGCAATCATGAGGGAATAACATCTATCAAGCCCCCGCTCTTCAACGGAAGCAATTTAATCTTCTGGAAAGTGAGGATGAGATCCTAGCTTCAGTCTATGGGAGCTGATGTATGGGCCATTGTTGAACAAGGATATCAATATCCAGCTGCTACACCAACAGATCCAACTGAAAGGAAGAATTATGAATCAAACGCAAAAGCGGTCAATGCTATAACAGGAAGTCTAACTGAATCAGAATTTGTCAAAGTCATGCAGCTGAATATAGCAAAGGAAATATGGGACAAAATCATTCTAAGTTATGAAGGCGACGCAAAGGTAAAAAGTGCAAAACTCCAAACTCTCAGAATTGAATATGAAAATTTAAAGATGCATGGTGATGAGAGTATTGCCAGTTTCTTTTTACATATTGATGATGTTGTAAATCGTATGAGAAATCTGGGTGAAACAATATCCGACACTACTTTGGTTGAGAAAATTTTATGATCGCTAACGGCAAAATTTGAATCAAAAGTTTCTGCCCTTGAAGAAAAACAAGATATTCAAAATCTTTCCGTGGTGCAACTTCATGGCATATTGACTGCTTATGAAATGAGGAGAGGAGGACCATCTGAAGTCAAAGAAGTTGTTTTTAAAGCTTCTACAACAGGGAAAGAAGTTCAAAAATCGGAAGGATCAGGATATATCTCAGAAAAAGATGAGGCAAACTTTATGAGAAGACTCCAACTAGGAACCGGAAGATTCAAAGGTAAGCTTCCTTTCAAATGTTTCAATTGTGGAAGAGTTGGTCATTATGCTGCAAAATGTCCTTATAAAGAAACATCTGCTAAAGAGAAAGAAGTAGCAAGAAGGAATAAGAATTGATCTAGCTCTAAGAAAATCTACTATACAAATGAAGACAATGATGGGTTATCTGATAGTGAGGAAGAATGTGAACAAGATCTTAGACTTCTCATGGCATTTGAAAATAATTCTAGAGACGATAAGGATGCTTTTGTGGATGCTCTAGATGACAATGATTTTCTTGATCAAAACAATCAACTCAAAATATCCTTGGAAGAAGGTAAAATAATCATAGAGACTCTGAAAAGGCAGAATGAAGAAGCAAAGAAACATAATGAAAAATTAGAATGTGAAGTAGTAAGTCTAAGAAAAGAACTTGAGAAAGTAAAGACTCTGAATCTTAGATTTGATAAAGGATCTGAAACCTTAGATGAGATTATCAAGGTTCAACGTTCTCCTCTTATTAAGACAGGTCTTGGATATACCGGAGAATCTTCTCAGGCTTCTGCACCAAATTATCTAAAAGCAGCTACAACTGGTTTACTTCATTCAGCCACTCAGCAAGGCAATAAAGAATCTCTACAGGTAAAGCATGATCATCACAATACAAGGGATATCTCTTAAAGAAGCAACAATCAACAGGTAAATTCAAATAGAATATTTCATGATCGCATAAATTTCTACTTCAATGGACAATGTTTCTCATGTCACAATTTTGGTCATAAGGTTGTTCAATGTGTTGCATATAAAACCATCATGACAAGAGAAGCAAGAAAGAAAAGGATGGATATTAAACCAAAGAAGAACACCTATAAGAACTTTTATCCTCTTCAAAATGAAGTTGAATGTGCTTATTGCAATAACTTTGGCCATGAAGAATCTGAATGCAGGAGCAAAGTTCAGCCAAAACAACATTCTCCTTCAAGTTCCAAAGTATGGAAAAAGAAGGAATTACAGGTTGAAAATTGTGGGATAGCGTTATTTGCAGAAGGTGAAGAAAATCAATGGTACATTGATAGTGGGTGCTCAAGAAACATGACAGGTGACAAAAGCAAACTTCTTGCATATAATGCTCTAGAAAAGGAAAAGAAAGTTACATTTGGAAATGATACTCCTGCTGTAATTAAAGGAAAAGGGTCTGTGTTTCTAAAAGAAAAGGTGAAGGCTAATGATGTCATGTATGTGGATGGATTAAGGCATAACCTGTTAAGTGTAAGTCAAATGTGTGATCAAGGAATAGAAGTTGTCTTTAGTTCAAAATAATGTGTGGTTCGTGATCTTGATACAGGTAAAACTATTATAAAAGGGAAAAGAACTCCAAGCAACCTGTATGTATTGAAGAACTGCAAAGATCAATGTTACTTGAGAAAATCTTCAGAAAATTGGCTATGGCATAGAAGGCTGGGGCATCTGAGCTTCTCTCAAATCAACAAAGCAAGTAGACTTCAAGTTGTTCGTGGTCTTCCCAATATTAATCTACCAGAAAGTATCATATGCAAATCTTGTCAATTCGGTAAGCAGACCAGAGTACGATTTAATGCCAAAGAAGGATCATCAAATGAGCCTCTTGAACTCATTCATACTGACATATGTGGACCTATGAGGAAAAATTCACCACGTGGGGAAGAATACTATATCTTATTTATTGATGATTTCTCTAGAATGTGTTGGATCGGGTTGATTAAACACAAAGATGAAGCATTTGAAAAATTTCAGATTTTCAAAGCTCTGGTGGAAAATGAATTAGATCTAAAAATCAAGTGTCTTAGATCTGATCGAGGAGGAGAATATACATCAAATGAATTCCTTGAATTTTGTGAACAACATGGCATAAAAAGACAGTTCTTTGTAGCTGGCACTCCACAACAAAATGGCGTAGCAGAAAGAATGAATAGAACAACTCAACAAATGGCTAGAGCTATGCTTGATGATTCTGGAACACCTGACACTTTCTGGGGAGAAGCAGCACATACAGCAGCAAACATTCTCAACAAGGCACATGTTCGGGTAAATAGTGACAAAACTCCATATGAACTCTGGTATGGTAATTCTCCCTCTATGAAGCATTTTAGAATTTTTGGAAGTAAATGCTTTATCAAAAATAATGATGAAAAGCTTGGCAAGTTTGAACCTAGATCAGATGAAGGGATACTTCTTGGTTACTCATCTACAAGCAGAGCATACAAATGTTACAATAAAAGGCTTCGAAAGATTGTTGAATGTATTGATGTTGTTATTAATGAGTCTCCTGCAACTCCTAAAGAAGAAAAACAAGCAACAGAAGAAGATGATGGTGATTTTTGTCCTTCTACATCAAATGGAAATGATATAGACAGTGGATCCAATGAAGAACCTGAAGATGATTTATCTAAAAAGGCTCCATCCAGATATGTTCAAAAGAATCATCCTGAATCTCAAATTTTAGGAGACAAGGAATCAGGTGTACAAACAAGGAGGACTCTTGTGGGATCTTCTAGCTATCTGGCATTTCTATCCACAATTGAACCACACAATGTCAATCAAGCTTGCAAAGATGAATGTTTGATTCAAGCTATGAATGAAGGGCTTGATCAAATTGAAAAGAATCACACTTGGGAATTGGTGCCAAGACCTCATGATAAAAATGTCATTGGAACTAAATGGATATTCAAGAATAAGTTAAATGAGAATGGAGATGTTATAAGAAACAAAGCTAGACTGGTTTGCAAGGGGTATACTCAACAAGAAGGTATAGACTTTGAAGAAATTTTTTCTCCTGTAGCTAGACTTGAAGCCATAAGAATGTTTCTTGCTTTTTCAAGTTTTCAACAAATCAAAGTTTATCAAATGGATGTTAAATCTTCCTTTCTCAATGGTGATCTAGAAGAAGAAGTTTATATAGAACAATCGGAAGGATTCATTTTGGGAAATGATGAAAATCTTGTTTGTAGACTTAAAAAGGCTCTATATGGTCTCAAACAAGCTCCAAGGGCATGGTATTATCGTCTTGACAAATATCTTCATCAACAAGGATTTTAAAAGGGGTCTGTTGATAGCAACTTATACACAAAGGTTGAAAATGATAAACTATTGATTGTGGTTGTATATGTTGATGACATCATTTTTGGGAGTAATGAAGAATCTATGAGTAAGAAATTTGCTTCTGTCATGCAGCAAGAATTTGAAATCTCCTTACTTGGAGAACTAACATTCTTTCTTGGGTTACAAGTGCATCAAACTGCAGATGGAATATTCTTATCACAAGAAAAATATCTTAAGCAAATTTTGAAGAAGTATGGCATGGAAGAATGCAAACCTGTAAGTACACCAATGATAATCGGATGTAACCTCAGTTCTCATGATGATTCTCCCACGGTGAATCAACCAGAATACAGATCAATGATAGGAAGCCTACTTTATCTCACTGGGACTAGACCAAACATTATGCATGCAGTTGGGATTGTTGGACGATTCCAAGCTAATCCAAAAGAGTCTCACCTTCAGGCTGTCAAAAGAATATTCAAATATCTACAAGGAACTCAAGACTTTGGACTATGGTATCAAAAGAATGCTGATCTTACTCTTCATGCTTACACTGATGCAGATTGGGCTGGAAATGTTGATGATCGGAAAAGCACTAGTGGTGGTGCATTCTATATGGGGCCCCGGTTAGTATCTTGGTTCAGCAAGAAGAAAAATTCTATTGCCTTATCTACAGCAGAAGCAGAATATGTGGCTGCCGCGTCTTGTTGCACTCAACTCCTTTGGATGATGCAAACCTTGCAAGATTTTCAAATCAAATGTACACCTCCTATCTCCATTATGTGTGATAATACAAGTGCCATCAATATCTCAAAGAATCATGTTATGCATTCAAAGACCAATCACATTCCCATCAAGTATCACTTCTTACGTGAACAAGTGCTTGAACAAAAGGTGAAGTTGGAGTATGTTCCCTCCAAAGAACAAGTTGCTGATATATTCACCAAACCTCTGCCCAAGGAAGCGTTCGAATATCTTAGACAGAAGCTGGGATTAGTCTCTGCTGTGAAGAAAATCAGAACTGCTTAAATTTAGAAGATCAAATTGGATACGCGTGTTTCCTGAAATACAATCACGTATATATGCAAGTTTATCCACATAAAGCCGTGTATGGTCAGTTGCTGACAATTTTTGGTTAGGGTCAACATTTTACAGCACATCTGCAGCACTGTTTGATATATCTGATGCTGTATGGTATCTCTGGAGAAGTTTTATCTCTTATATTTCTATCTCATTCTTTGATATTGGGTAAATATGCCTTGATGATCTTCTGTTGAAAAGTGTTCAAGATGCACAAGCTAAGGGGGAGATGAAGGAGTAAACTGATGTACAGGTTCAGGGGGAGCAATAGCCTTGCTGGGTATTATGCATTGTTGGCTTATGATTCTGAAATATGATCTCTCTTGAGGTCTTTCTGATATTGGTCATAAAAGGTCATATTTGTAATTTGATGAAAAAGGTCATGTTGAGACCTATGATGTAAAATTGTAATATTCAGTCATGTAAGGACTTGTTCAAAATATGTAAACCCTTTTTGGTTGGGTATTTGAGTGTCTTATGTAAATCCACTTGGTTGGATCTTTGATGTATGTATGAGTCCTTGGTGATAGGAAGGTCATAGAGTCATGTACTTCATTGAAAAATATGTTTGAACTTCCAGCATGAACTCAGGGGGAGCATGGTAACTTCAGTGCACATCAGATCTGCAAAGCGCTTCCTTCTACATGAGGAGAAAAACCTTGTGTTGGTTTTGATCCGCCCTTTGCCCTTGATGTCAAAGGGGGAGAGTGACATGGTGTTTGAATAAGGGGAAAGTAACATGGTTATTGTGTAATGATTATAATCAATGTATCTATCTGTTGTGGTGATCAAACACCTTCGTGGTTGCCATCAAGTCCAAAGGGGGATATTGTTGGCAATATGATGCAGAGTGTTGTCCTTGATGGCAACCCACTTGATGAAGATGATGGCAACCTACTTAATGAAGTTGTTCTTGATGCATTAATGATGTAAATATGATGTTCTACAAGAAGGGAAGAAGTACCAGAAAAATAAATATTAGCAAGTGCAAGAATAATGATGAAAAGTGTGTGTCTTAAGGCATACGCGGGTTTGTCTAGGAGAAGTAGCGTATGCACGCGGAAAAGTATGTGCCAAGTCGCATATGCTCAATTGCGCTCTAAATTTGTAAAACCAAGGGTTACTACCATGGTATTGACCCATTGTATTGAGCGCTGGGTTGTTTATTTGATCCCGTCCAGGAATACCATCGGAGGAGATGTGGTTTTGGCTCATGGTATTGAAAAAGGGTAAATCTATATAAGGAGAAGAAAATCATTGTGCATGGGGGTGCATGAGTCTGGGCTTTGATGAATACTTCACTCTGAAGTATATCTGTATGGGTGAACCCTGTTCCTAATTGATAGATATTAATCTATGATGCTCCTATGAACATGATGAAGGCTCAAGATCTCTAGATCTAGAAATGGTGAATGTCAAGGATGATCTGAAAGGAAGTGAAGAAGACCTGGTGCAATCCTGTTGAAGAGATTGAAGAAATCTGGGTAAGTATATAGATCTGGTCTGTACTACAAAATTTATCTTTTATAGATCTATACGTAGGTTCGTTTCATGAAAAGCGCGTGTATACGTGGGACTGTGTAAAGAAAAGCCTGTATGCATAGTTAGGGTTTTCTTTGGAAAATGTACTGAAGTATACGCGGGTCCATCTTTTGGAAAGCACGTATATACGCGGGTCTAATTAAATAAAAGCGTGTATGATTTCTGATCTAATGGTAGCTGAAGGTTGAATGTGTTTCTGCATATCTATTCTGAAGTCTGGGTTATATCTGATATTCTGGTTACAGTGGTTTCACTGTTTTGTTTGATGCTTTGAGAAAAGGTTGTTTATTGACAAGTAAAGGGTTGTGTTGGAGCTGTTTGATCTAGTTTGAAAATTGATGAAACGTGGTGTGCAGTGGATATGAGGGTTGAAGCCTTCAGTATGAAAGTGAAAGCTTTCTGCCAGTAGAAGCTGGTAATCATATCAGGGGGTAGTAGCTCCCTTCCAGGAGAGGCTGGTAAACTAGTGCAGGGGGTTGTAGCTCCCTTCCAGAAGAGGCTGGTAAACGAGAGAAGGTTGTAGCCTTCTGCAGGTGGGTGCCTGCGTGATGGTTTGAGTCTGCACCAATACATGATTGTAAGAAGTTTTCTTAATAATAAATTTTGAAGGCTGAAACAACGGCAGCGGTGGTTTTCTCCCGAATTGGGTTTCCACCTAAAAATCCTGGTGTTCATGTGTGTTGCATATGTGTGATGATTATTATGTTCTGTCTATACCTGTTTACTATTTCTAAAATATCTGATGAATGAATAATGCAATGATCCGAATTAAGATTCAAACACATAATTAGATCTCTAGACATACGCGAGTTCTGTAAAGGATATCCGCGTATA
Source organism: Pinus albicaulis (assembly GCA_034641835.2). Lineage (NCBI taxonomy): Eukaryota > Viridiplantae > Streptophyta > Pinopsida > Pinales > Pinaceae > Pinus > Pinus albicaulis. The sequence goes on from CM076569.1 coordinate 916,185,105, forward strand.
TACGCTAGTTTCCTTCAGTAAAGTAGTGTATGGGTTTTAGAAAGGAAAAAGAAAAAGTTTGATTGTGTGCACTTACAAATGCCGATTCCAACCCCCCCCCCCCCCCCCCCCTCTCGGTATACACAAAATACAGTATTTCAATGCTTTTAACTTCAATGATATTTCTTTACTACTTGGCATGCCAAGAGGAGGATTCAAATGTTGTAGAATATATACAATATCAGCATTCCAAGGAGATAAAGAAAATATTTCAGCTATCTCAGGTAATGTTTCAATGTTTTGTTCATAAGAGAGTATAGCAATGAATTTTATCTCTAAGGAATGAAGATTAGAATCTGCCATCAAATTTTCTAGGCCTTATCCTTTGATTAATTTTGTCTGCTTAATCTCCAAATCATACTCTAGCAAGGCAACAATCCATTTACCCCTACGACCTTCTGGATCATCCTGTGTGAGCACTTCTTTAACGACATCATTTGGCACATAAGAAATGACATAGGGATGTAAAATGTATATTTTTAAATCCTTCAATGTTTTGAATAATGCTAAAGTTTATTTCTCAATGATATTGTACTTTAAGGCAACATCTCTTATTGTTCTGCTAAAGAAAGCAATGAGCTATTCTGTATTTTGCTTTTTATTTTCCATTAAAAAAACAAGTGTAATGAAAAAATTATAAAATCAAGTGTATAGTCTAGGCTAATAAGAATGGGAGATTGAGATAGAGCTAACTTGACTTCATTAAATGACTTCTTCACTTCCTCAGACCATTTTTACTCCACTATATTTCTTCAACATGTTAGTAACCTGCCTCAAATTTTTTGCAATATTAGGAATAAATCTTCTCAGAAAATTAATTTTACCATTGAAAGATTGAATCTCCTTTTTGCTCATAGGATAATAAAAGTTAGGAATTGCTTCAATCCTTGAAGGGTCTACTTTAATGCCATCTTTAGATATAATATGTCCCATCAATTTACCTTCTTCCATAGAAAAAATACTCTTCTTTGGATTCAATGAAATACCAAACTTTCTACATCTTTGAAAATCTGTCTTCAAATATTGCAAATGGTTTTCATCTGTCTTTGAGAAAATAGTGATATCATCAAGGTAAATGAACAAAAACAAATCTTTTTCATTGGAAAAATAAATATCCATTTCTCTTTGAAAATTTGCCCCTGCATTATTCAAACCAAAAGGCATTTTGGCATACATGAAAGTACCCCAAGGTGTGGTGAAAGTTGTCTTTTCTTGATCATCTGTGTGAACAAGGATCTGATTATATCTTGAGTATCCATCTAACAAAGAGAGTCTAGATGATTCAACTAACCTTTCCAAAATGTGGTCCATTTTTGGTATTGGATAATAATATTTTAATGATACTTTGTTCAAATTTTTAAAATCAATGCATAATCGAATTTCTCCTGTCTTTTTTCTCACAGGTACAAGATTGGATATCCAATTTGAGAACCAGATAGGAACAATTATTCCAGCAGTGAATAATTATTTTGCTTCATTCTGAATAGAAGGCAACGATTTGGGATTCATGCTTCTAAGCTTCTGGCGAAATATTTTTTGATCTGGCTTCAAAGGAATAGTGTGTTGAATAATGTTTTATCATATAACTTCAAATCTGAATATTCCCAAGAAAATACATTTGAAAATTGAGACATAAGTACTGCATAATTAGCTTTCATTTGTGGACTTAATGATTTTGAAATCTGCACTATCTTGGGCTTTTATGTAGGGAAAATATTTAGATCTTCCACTCCCACTTATATTGGTGACATAGTAGGCTTTCTTGCAACATCATCCTGGTCAAAAATTCCTTCCAAAGGTACCAAACCTCTTGGACTAGAATTATCCTTAAGCTGTAGTACTTGCATCTTTGTATCATGAATTTCTTGGTCATCTATTTGGGCATTGATGAATTATTCTTCTGTCAGCAAGAAGTTATTTATTTTATCATCATTTTGAAACACTTTCCAATATTGAATATTATCAAAGACAACAGATAAAATTTTGACATTTATTTCATATTTTTTGTTTGGATACAGTGGGATTTTGAACATACTAGCATAAGTGGCAAGAGAATCAACAAAAACATTGTTGTTTCTAGGAATTAATGACAAAGTATATTCATAAAATGTTTTGAGGATGTCTATGAATACATTTCGGTAAGCTCTCATTATGTGATGTTTGGCCTTATACTCTCCTTTGACTTGCTTGATAACTAACTCGGAGTTGCCATATACATAAATTTTCTTTGCACCAATATTTTTCAAAAAACTTTAGGCCAACAATTAAGGCATCATATTCAGCTTCATTATTTGTGCAGTCAAATGGTAGTTTGTAAGAAGACATTCTAACATTTAGAGGGATATCCAATGATTGATTAATTTCATTATGAATTTATATTCCAATGCCAACACATTATTTTCCCATGGCTCCATAAAAATCCATAGTGTAGAGACTATTTTCTTCATCTGGAAGGTGTAAATCAAATGGCTGATTTTTGTTTTCTGTTTGAGATACCTCTGTTGTATCCAAAATTTCTATTTTTTCTGTTGTTTTCTTATTTTATTATTGAGGAGATGTATTCAATTCTAAACTATTTGCAAATATTTTACAAAAAAAAATTTCTTCCAATTCTAAAACAGAATTTGAATTTTCTGGAATTTCTTATTTTTCTTCAATAAAAAACTCTAAAGATGTTGAGCATCTTCATTGAATAAAATAAAGGATTCCAAATCTTTATGTACAACATGAATGGGATTATTTTTAGGCTTTTCTTTGGTACTGTTCATATACTTCATCTTACTTTCTCTGTAAAGTTTCCTGAATTTTCCAAAGATGGGAATTATTGCATATGAAAATTCAAGCTGCAATGTTCCTCTAATTTTTTCTCCCCATGATATAGAAAGCAGCATTCCATGCCTATGTGGGATGTCAGCCACAAAAACATCCATGAGGACATTCTTGGCTGGAATTTGTTCTAATGAGACCACTAAATCCTTGATAAGACCAAGGCATTTCACCCTCCCTTAATCAAATGAATAGAGATCATGGTAAGGTCTTGTGATTTCTAGTCCTAATTTTTCCATAATGTCTTTAGGCATGAGGTGAGTCTAATGCTCTAGAGTTAATTATTCCATTACGAAGATAAAATCATGGATCTTGAGACTTAAGTAAAATGGAGGAACTTCACTATCTTCTGATTTTCCATCAACAATAGGACCAAAAAGAAGCTCAAAATGATCATCACTTAAGTTAACCATATTAGATGTCTGATCAAATCTAAGCAACTTAGTAGTTTGAAACTTGTACTGATCATTCTTCATTATCTCGGTCAAAGGAATAGAGACCTTCAATTTAGCAATTTCATTTTCAAGGGAAAATTTAGCACGATGCTTATCTACCTCTTTCAGTGATGTGTCTTTCTTTTCAGGCAGTTCTTTGGATGAAGAATATTTCTTCTATCCTTTTCTTGAACTTCTTGATATTTTATTTGATTGTTGGTGGATGCTTCATTAGATTTAGGAGAAGTAGAAGTAGTAGGTGACTTTTATTTTCTTCTGTTTGGTGCAGCAACTTCTTTTTGCTGAGTATTGGTTTGAGAGTTCTACTTCATTTGATTGGCAACTAGAGGAACATTTCTACTCCTCAAACCATACCGCCTTTGAACTTGGGTGAGAGCATTTTGATATCCTCTCTAATAATATTTAGTGCAAATTGAGTCTTCATTTGACATGTCATATTGTTGGTCTTCTGATGCACAAATTTCTACAGAATATTGATCTTATTCAGTGAGGAAGAAAGGTTGTTTATTTTCCTCAAACAAATGGTTTTACCCAGAAATTTCTTCTTCATAATTTTCATCAAGGCCTTCAGTATAATTCTGTTGTAAAGGTGTCTGAACTTGTTGTTGAATTTTTTGATCCTGACCCCTCTGTTCCCTTTGTTTTATCTTGTATTGGGGTTGTTGATTTTGACCCCTGAAATTGGGATTTCTTATAGAAGGTTCAGCTAGTCGATAAGAACTGGACATCTTATCCATCATTTTCTCGATGGCTTTAATCAAAGTATCAATTTTTCCTTCTGATGAAGTGGACGCTTCTTCTTTTATTGAGACTCTTTTCTCTGTTTTGACCTTAGACTTCTTAATAATCATATTAGCCTCTACACTCACTTCTTTTCTTTGCATTTCTTCTAAGGTTGATGGGTTCCTCTCCCTTAATTGATAGGCCATGTCAGGATCAAAACCATCAGGATAATGAAGTAAAGCAAGGCCTAGGGGAGGCTTAATATTATCAGGAATTGAATCATATATCTTGTTAAATCTAGCTGTGAATTCTTGGACAAGTTAATTTGTATTTATTTTTAGTGCATTATATTCAGCTAGAATCTGCAGTGGAATTTTATTCTCTTCAGATTTTTCCATGAATAAATCAATTAGCTGTTGTGAGGTGCCAATTTTACCATCCTTAAGAGAGAGAAACCATTTCTTTAATTCTATAGAAAAACATTGAGCAATAATACGCATCTTAGCATCATCATTGTCTATTTCTTCAAGGTCTGTAAAATCAATTACTTTAGCCACATGTTGGTTGGCTGCGATTTCTGATGTTCCATCAAAGAGAAGTAGCCTATGACCATAATTTTGAGGTAGAGAAGTAAGCTGACCTAGTAGAATTAGTGGAGAAAATATGGCCATGGTTAATGGAGGAGGTGGTGGAGGTGTGAATTGTGGTGTGGATTAATAAAATTTTGTAAAGGTAAAGATGGAATGAAAGGAGGAATATATGGTGTAGTTTTATGAGAAGATGAGGTAAAATATGAACCAAAAATATGTTGTTGATATTGAAAATAGAAATTTTAAAAGGTTTCTTGAAATTTATCTACTAAGCCTTTAAGTTTATAGAAATTGGACCAAAATTCAGTATTAGTTTCAAACTCAAAGGTCTTAGAAAATGGTGTAAAAGACTCAAAATCGAAAGGGTCAAAACTAGCTTCTGAGAGAAAAGTTTCAAAATTGGTTCTAATTAAATATTTTTCAGATTCTGGAGAAAAAACCAAATCTCTTATAACAAACCTCGAAGGCAGGCAATTTGATTTAATCAATGGAGGAAAAACTCTTCTTGTCTATCGAGACTTAGTTTTCTACTTTCTAAAAATAATTTCAGGATTATATATCAGTGATGATGGATTAGGGTCAAGGTTTGACATGGTATATCTTTTTGGAGAAAGCTTAAGATCTGAATTATATTTTTTGGCTCAGGTTTTGACTTCGGCCTGTTCAGAAAAATTTTCTGAGGGAAGTTTAGCAATCATCACCGACAATGGCGCCATAAATGTTATCACTCTCCCTAACTTCATAGGCTGAAAATAGGAGTGAATAAAGGTAACCAAAAACCAAATTTTAGCTAATATATAGCCCTACCTAACTAGAGAGGGCTCTCTCTATGTCACTTTTTACAATATTCAATTTTAGGTTGAGTACCCGACTTTAGGCTAGATATAAGCAAATATGTTTGAATTTTTTTTTAATAATTTTTTTGCTAGATAAAAATAATGATTTGTGAAACTAAAGCTGATTTCAAAGACCGAATTGCAGAGAATAGAGTGAGGCAAGGTAGATAAACTTATTGAGCATAGTTAAATTTTCATTTGTGTATAGTGATAGAAAAAGGCAGGGGTTTGAATGAGCATACAATATGAATTCATTCTTCAAAAGAAAATAAACGTTTGTATAAATCTTAATAAATAGAACATGTAATTGATCTCTATTTATAAACTGATAAGATTTTTACACAAAAACTGAAGTGGAAATGAAATAACAGAGAGAAAAACATAGTGCTCAAAAGGGATACCACATGAATCTCACAATATTTGTTGCAACTTCTTTGATTTCATTAATAATAGCTCCACAGTAATACACAGAGTCTCAAAAACTCAATTATAGTACAAAAATACTTCATACCATGAAGTATTTATAGAAAAACAAATTATAACAGACTACATTAAATTCTATCATAACAGATAGCGCTTTATTTTCCAAACTAAACTCTAACTGTAACATGGAAATAAAGTTGATTTTCTATGCTGGCGCTGCTCTAACTAAAAATAGTTGCTGAAAGGAGATAATTCTGGACTGTGCTGCCTGCTAGCTAATTGATGATCTGGCAGAGGTTGAATTTTCTTCTTTTACCACTTACTCTTGAAATTCACACAATTTTTCCCAATGCTCTTCATCAGGGATCACCAATTTTATTACCTTCTGGAAAATTTCATCTTCTTCAGTGTATTTGGAAAAAGTGGGCCTCACAACAAAAACATGTTTTATCTGATACTAAATATAAATGTCATTTCTCAATTTTTGCAACAATGCCCTTCATGTCATTATGCCTTTTATGTTAGAAAATCTGACAGTATCTCTAGCAATTCCTTGAAGTCTTCTCCCATAATATCCTCTGGTCATCATTTTTTCAATGATTACAAACTCAAAGGGAAATCCTTTCTATGTCAGAGGCTCTATTCTACTGAGAAATCTCTGAACTGTGATTTCTAGACTGGGACACTTCTCCTCGGGCTGAAGAATCAAATTATTCTTTGTCAGACCCCTCTTTACCTCTAGGATTGTTTCTATTATATCATCTATGCCATTCTCATCCAACTCATACCTGTTCTTTGGATTCAGAAACTTGATAATATTGTTTGTTGTAGGAGGTTTGTCTCCAAGTTATGTTTTAATTATTGTAATAACCTCATTTTATTTCTGTATCAACTCCTTCTGTTCAAATATAATCTGTATACTTGGAAAAAATTCACAAATAGATTCTGTAATATTTTCCCAGATTATTTATTTTACTTGGCCCAAAGTGTTTGCAATGGCTGATTCCTTTTGATGTTTTTTCAATCTCTCAATCATCATTTTATCTCCCCGTGCTTCAGTTGTATGTGAACTTTCATCTTTGGCTCTTTGGAATTGTATCAATTTTACTTGATCTTGCAATTTCTTTATCTCCTCTTCTTGAATTGACATATTCTGAACTGCTTGAGTGGGATGCCTAGCTCCATCTGTATAATTATTGTAGAAGGTTGGGATGTAGGAATATTTGCAAGGCGCACTGCTTCTAAAGGAACTTTAGATGTTTTTTTGTTATTTATTTCTCATTTATAATTTTCTCTAATTTTGATTCCATTTTCTTTATTTAAGAACTTTGTTCCATAATAAACTTCAACATTTCTATTTTCTAGGATTCAATCTCTTCAATGCCTTTTGCTAGAGGATATTATGTAGTTGGAATCTTCAACTGCTTCCTCATTTCTGCAATGTTACCATTTTTCTTTTGGATGATTTCTTCTACTTCATTGACATTGGAATGATCATTTCCAATTTTTATCACCAAGTCTTCTAGAGATTTGATTCTTGTATCTTTAGCAGATGAAGAAACTTTATCCATTTTTAGCTGTGATTGGACATTAGCCAATGAAACCTGCAATTTTGACAAACTCATTGCAATGTTAGTGAGAGTGGATGAAATCATCTCACTAGTTTGTTTGTGTAACTCCATTGGATATATTGGGTGTATCTCCTTAGTATTGAACTCAAATACAGTCCTTTTGTAATCTGATTACGACTTTGGCTGTGGAATTTGTGCTTGAAGAAAATAAAATTGCATTTTTCCCATATCTGAATCAAAAGCTGAGAGAAACTTGCTCTGAGAGTGGGGATTTTGTTTCCAAAATTGATTGTATGTGTTGGTATTCAACATTTCATTCTTCAACTTTATCTCCTTGAAGGTATTAAAGATAGTTTTCTCCTTTTCCCCTATAGTAAATGTACTAGTTTGAATGGCTTTCTACTTGTCTTGAGAAACTATTGAAGTAGTAGGGGTAGAAGTATTTTGATTACCTACCTGTGTGGAAGGAGGTGTCTCTTCAGTAATAATAATTACATTTTGCTCTAAAACCTTGCTAGGATTGAATTTTGGATTGAGATTTTTCTTCTTTCTATATTGGATTTTAAATTCTTTCTTGGATGAATCAATTATTGGAGATGACTGATCTTCTCTGATCCTTTTCCCTGCTCTTTCCTGTGCAAAAGGAGTATGTAATGCTGATGTAGACACTATTTTTTCTTTATCTTCCTATAAATTACCCTCAGTCCATTCAGGCTGATTCATACATTTTTCAATTTATGGTCTAGGTGTATGAAAATAAGGTGTAGATTTGTTCTCTACCCTTAGTTTAGAAATGCCACCAATTGTATCATAAGACCATGTGAAACTGAGAGTAAATTGCATCTCTTGTAGAAATTTATCTGCTTCCTCCCCTATTGTCCTGCTATTACAGATAAAAGTTTCTATCTATGTTTTGATTTTGAATTTATGATTTCCTTTTAGTAGATACAAAATGCACTTCATCAGCATTAAGAATTTGTATGATGTAATCTAATGAAAAAATTCTCATTGGAAGGAATTTTGGAAACTTGTAAGGGGGAAGTTCACAGCCATAAACTTTGAGTTCTATGTAGTTCTGATAAAGAGACCAATCCCCCGTTCTAGCTTGATTTGATAGTTGCAATACCGTTATGATTTCTTCACTGATCCTGGGCTCTGTAGTGCTATTTAGTAAACTGAGTGTGTGATGAAGAAACAATTCTACAAACTACTTATATGAATATTCATTTTGTTAATTCATTAATAATGAAGTAAAAAATATAATTGATTGTTGAATTTCTTCCTCATCCAAATTATGTAATGAAAACGTGAATTTGTCTCTGTTGGAGCGGGGTCCCCTAACTTTGGAAATTTTGCTATAGTTTGTAATAGTTTAGTCCTGTCCAGGAGTTTTGGTGTGTTTCAAAGGGTAGACCAAGGGGCCACAAGCCACGGTTTTCAGACCATAGGATAGTGCAGGCTAATAGTATAAATTGATGTCTAGATCGAGCCTAAGAAGGTCATTTTTTGGAGAAGTATGAATGATGATGTTAGATTTGGTGACTATGTGATATTTTTGTGTGGGTTTGTGTGGGTGGGAGGCTCTTTTTGGCTGTGTGCGGACCTCACTGGTTGTGTGCATGGGTTTTTGAAGTATATTGTATGAAGGATATAGACTTATATGATTAAAGGAATGTTGTTTTTGATATATGGGTTCTTTGTGCATCTGATAATTATGTTATGAATGTTTCTAAATCGTATTTCTGATTTCTATACTGTCTGGTATCTTGTGAAACTATTTTCAAGCTTATATGAATAAATTTTATGGTATATGGTTATGATATTATGCGTTAAGGGTTATTGCTTGATTTATAGTTGTTGTGTTAACCTACGCCAACATTCTGCATATTTGACCTAAAACTGTCTATAAGGGTTTACTAGTTAGAGTTGTTATCACGGAGGTCTGTTTATGGTTTTTGTAGATCTAAAGGCACCCACATCACTTAATTCTCTCTCAAGGTGTGGAAACCTAGTTCCAATGCCCCCCCCCCCCATATTGCTTCGGGTGAGAATTTGACTTGCGCAATCAAGTCATTGTTGAAAGGGCTAGTAGTAAGAGGGTTTTGTTGGTTAACCTTAATGTCGAACCTGGGTCAGGACCCCTTAAGCCTAAAAATGGTTTCGTGGTTAGGACCAGGAGCATTGTGAGAGATGTTGGGTGATGTGCAAGGGTCATTGGAAACTGTTAAAACCTGAAATAGAAGGCTAATTTGAAATGCAGATTCAGGAATTTGGCTAAAATAAAACAAAAGTAAGAAATTGACTACCGAAGAGTGGAAGAATAGGTATATTTTTGTAGAGATTCATGCGATCTTCTTCCTAAACATTGTGCATGAATTACAGGAGTGGTTATCAATATTAGCAGAATTTCAAACCTTTTCGAAGGATGATTAGGTCATGTAGTGGACCCCTAAATTGATCCAACAGTTGGAAAAGGCTGATAATTCCATCACCAGGACTATCGATCACTAGGTTGATAGTGTCTTAGGTTTTTGATCAATTTTTGTCTTATTCTAAAGATGAAAGGAGATTTTTGAAGGGCTTGAGGGGTAATTTATTAGAAACCTTACCTCTGCTAATTAAAATGTTATTGTGTGAAAAGGGTCTTTTGTGCAGCCACACCGAGTGAATGACTCCTGATTAGAGCGAAAGCACTACGCGCAGCGGTAAATACTACCAGGTTAGGTAGAAAGGGGATAAATCTATATACAACCCTTTGAGAACCTCCCCTCTTATAAATGGAATTCAGGCTATGAACAGAGGGAATAGACCCCTTGCCACACCACCATTAAATTCGCGCAGAGGGAAGAATTTTCCTACCCCATAGCCATCCCCTCCTGTGGACGATATGGCCACGCATATGAAGCTACTCACCTTTAAGGGTGTGGGGGATGAGGATATGGAGCAGTTTTGGTTTGGGGAAAATGCGATGTGGACTGCGTAGAATGTCGATATTGATGTTGTTAAGAGAGTGCAACTGGCTATGGAATTTGAAGGTTAGGCCTTAGATTGGTTCATGGGATACCTTGAGCAACATGCGGATCCCACAGTTTAGCAAATTGAGAATGCCCTGAAGCAGCAATTACAGAAACCTAAATCTTATTCTCAATGTGTAGTAGACGTAAAATATTTTAAGCAAGGGCCTACGGAATCAGTCTGGGAAGCTGACCAGAAATTAAAGAAATTCATAAATGACGAAGGATTTAATTATGATGATAAGAAAAATAAGGAATGGTTCATTGCAATGTTATTTCCACATATGTGCGGGCCCATGGGTTAGTAGAAGATTGACTCAGAGGAAGAGGCCCTAGAAATTTCCCTGAAATTAGAAGTTGCGCTGAGGGATGATGCTCAATTCAGAGCACTACAAATTGAGAGCCAATTAGAAGCCATGCACTTGGAAATTCAGAATTTATGAAAATATCAGGGTAAATTAGCTAGCCCAGATGTCTGGTGCATACGCTGTAGAAGTACTGGCCACACCAAGGATCAGTGTCCTCTATTTTTAGGTTATTTTCAAGCTCGAGGACCAAATCTTCTACTCCCTAGGGATGTTGTGGGGCCTAGCACCACCACACTATGGTGTCCGGATAGTAGGGTAGCAGGACGACATGATACATACCACTGCCCACGATTAGGAGCATACATACCAGAATTGAAGCAACAATGGTGAATATTTTGCTCTTCAGTTGGCCATGAAGAGCACAACTGCCACACATATGACCTAATGATAGACAGAGAAAATATTTATAGAGTACATGCAAATTTTTCATCACCAACATCTCCCTCTGGACGAGGAGGATCCCTCTTAAGAGGACGGGGAGGGGGGAGAGATGCAAGCGCAGGTCGAGGGAGAGGGCAACTAATATGCTATAACTACAGGGACATTGGGAATTTTGCACATAATTTCCCTAATCCTGCACGACAATCCTGCAGGTACTGTAGACAATACGATCATGTAATTGAAGATTGTGCTATGCTAATAGCTAAAATGTAGGAAAAACAATAGACACATATGAAGAACGTACAAATGGTCAAAGTTGAACCACACAATGATGGTCTAAGTTTAAAGGTGATTACATGTAGTGACGTCAAAACTAGAGGAAATGTGGAAAAGGCTGCTAGAAAACCACTGATTAGAAAGGCGTCTAATAAGAAGGAAAGCCTCAATCTGTAGAAAGAGAAAGAGATTTTTATTAAGGCTAGGAAATATTTTGCTGATGCAGGGGCATCCACGTCAGGAACTACCATGGAACCAAAGGTTGATGAGGAAGTTAAGCCATTCTTACAAGCCTGCATTAACCTGTTGTGTAATCAAAAGTAGGTAGATAATCTCTAGGCCTTGATCGATAGCTATGCAGAAAGGGTGGTGCTTCCAATAGAGACCAACGCTATAAACAAGGTTTATAAACAAAAGAAGAGAATAGGTAGGGAGATGCACATGAGTGTGCATATTAGAGACTATGAGATGGATCAGGTCATCTTCAATCTGAGATCTGACGTGAATATATTACCTAAGAAAACTTGGAAAAATATGGGGGAACCCAAATTGGAATGGTCCACCATTCAGTTATGCATGGCCAACCAACAAAAGATCATTCCACTTGGTTGACTCCTGCAGGTAGTGGTAGACATTGCTAGTGTAAAGGTATGTGTAGATTTCGAAGTAATATAGATTGTAGATGATGCTGACTCCTAACTTGTGTTGTTAGGTCTGGATTAGGCCATCGACATGGGAGGCATCATCAATTTGAAGTGCATAAGTATGATTTTCGAAAGTAATAGTACGCGAGTGACAGTCCCACTTGATCCAACAGAGGGAGAATGGTACACAGAACCAGTGCATGAGGGGTATGGTGTTGAAAATATCTATAAACTAACTACGTGGGATGAATAATTGATCAATCCTATTGTTGATAGCATGTTAAAGTGGGAGAAGGATAGTACCTGTGTTTTTTATTCTGATAGCGCAATGGAGAACTCGAAAATCCGGTTGCACGATGTCTCTGTGCTACACTGCCTCAAGATTACAAAGAAATTCTGATGCATCTCCTATGAGGTACTGGAACTACCCTACTTTGATAATTCTGGTAGTGTCAAAGAATCTTTAGGAGACTTGGAAAAAGGCATCCCAAAGGAATGGAGGTCTTGGGCACTTGATTTGGCTATTTGCACAACTCCAACGTGGTGGTGGGAAACACAAGGGAAATTTTGAGGAGTGGGATGAATGTAGAAAGATGATGATATTGCACTTTGAATCTCCAGCTGCATCGCCAATCGAGTTATTCTATGGTCGGGGACATCCGCGCAAGCACCTAGCCATGTGGATGGAGGTGTGGGATGAAAATACATGGAATGAACGGGTTCATAGGTTTTTCCACTCATTGGATCCAGTCCCTACTATCTAGTATCTATAATTTGAGTTACACCAAGGCACTCAAGATTGGTGTACAATGACCGAAGAATTCCTAGCAACCTTTGGTTCTGTGGGTGGCTTGAAAAATTTGGATGAAGCTCTATAGGAAATAAATGCTATGATCTTTGATGAATCTCGGCCCCACTAGAAGTGTGTTACACTGGCCTAAGATGTGCAGATGCATGACATAGTCAACTGCCTAAATTTTTTGATTGAGGATAACGAAGATGACCAAATGGATGTTAATATCCCTGAGTTTGAAGGAGAGCGCGCAGTTGCAGGACCTGCATTAGGGATGGTGGATGTCACTAAACCAATGAAATTGAAGGAATTGAACATTGGGACTGAAGATCAACCCAAGCTAGATAATATTGGAAACCATTGGGATGATGATACAATAGGTAATATTGCCAAGCTACTAACATAATATTAGGATATATTCCTTAAAAAGTTCTCTGAACTCAAGGGGATTGTCGGAGAATTGGGCGTTATGAAGATTACCTTGAAACCAAATGCATACCCTGTCAAGCAGTGCCCATATCACTTAAACCCTAAATATAAGCATAAATTAAAGGAGGAGTTATAAAATATGGTGGTGGCGGGCATTACTGAGCCAGTTGAGCAGTTTGATTGGGTAAGCCCAATGGTGGTTTAGGAGAAAAATACCAAGGGAGAGATACAAATATGCGTTGATCTGTGCAAGTTGAATGATGCCTGCATGCATGACCCCTTCCCAACACCATTTTCTGATGAAATCCTAGATAATGTGGGAGGCCAAGAGGCACATTCATTTATCGATGGATTTTCAGGGTACCAGCAGATCAAAATTTCCCAAGAACACTGCAACAAGACCACATTTGTCATTGAATGGGGGTCTTTGCAATACACTGTGATGCCATTTGGATTGAAAATGGCACCTACAATATTCTCGCATGTGGTAATATATGTGTTCAAGGAATTCATGCTTATGTTCTTGGAGGTCTACTTTGATGACTAGACGATGTTTGGGTTGGTTACGAACCATGTGTCGAACATGTGCATGATGTTGGACGCTTGTAGAAAACACGAGATTTCCCTCAACATAAAGATTTGTATATTCTGCATGCCTTTTGGGATTTTAATGGGGCATATAGTCTGTCGCCAAGGTTTGATGGTAGACCCAAAAAAGATAGAAGTTATCATTAACCTGGAAGTTACCACTACTGAGAAACAGTTGCGCTCCATTTTAGGACACATCTGGTACTACAGAATATTCATTCAGGGCTACACCCTCATCACTACGCCAATGGAGAAGTTATTGAAAAATGAGGCGACCATATTTTTCGATGAAAAATGTCAGAAGATATTTGATCCACTAAAAGAGAAGATGGTCACAACACCTATATTGATATTCATAGACTAGTCGAAGGTTTTCCATGTGCATGTAGATGCATCACGTATAGCACTAGGGGTTGTTTTAGCATAGCTGGGAGAAGGAGGCATTGATCATCTCCAGTGCTGAGCACAACTATTCTACCACAGAAAGGGAAGGTTTGGCCATGGTATATGCTCTACAGAAATATAGGAAATATCTATTAGGAGGGAATTTCAAAATGTTCACTGGCCACTCTGCTTTAAAGTACCTAGTCAACAAGCCTGTGTCGATGGGGGAGGGAGATCTACCGATGGCTGCTGCTATTTCAGGAGTATGAATTTGAGATTATTGTAAGGCATAGAAGACTAAATCCTGGCCCAGATCACCAGTCATGAATTGAAAGTGGGAAAGAGCTGACCAACCTAGAGGAAGGGTTACTCGATGCGCATATATTTTCCATCAAAGTGGTGGATGAGCACTTTGCAGATATTATTCACTTTATTACCACTGGAAGCGCATCTACCAAGTACTTAGTCCAACAAAATAAGGAATTAGTGGCGCGTAAAACTTATGTTAACTTGATTGCAAGACAATTATATAAGTTAGGAGCAGATGAAGTATTAAGAAGGTACATGTTGGAGAATGAAAGACAGGATATATTTTTTGAGGCTCATGGAGGAGTGGCAAGAGTTCATTATGCTAGAAAATCCATTTTTCATAAGGTGCTACATACAGGGATATGGTGGCCCATGCTGCATAGTGATGTACAATCATACGTCGGGCCTGTGATGCATGTTAGTGGATTGGGAAGCCTTCATGAAGAGACGAAATTCCCTGCAACCGCATATGGTCTTGCAGGCATTTGAAAATGTGCTATAGATTTTGCGAGACCTATCAACCCTCTTGCAAAGAAGACTGGAGTATGGTATATCATTACTGCAACGAATTATGTGACCACATGGGCAGAAGAAAAGGCAGTTAAGGATTGTATTGTGGATACTGCTACGCACTTCATCTTTGAGAACCTTTTGACTAGGTTTGGGTGCCCGAAGGTCTTGATGAGTGATCGAGGTACACATTTTGTCAATGAGACAATTGAAGCTTGGAATGAGGAGTTCCAGATACATCACAAAAAAATTACCCCTTATTACCCACAAGAAAATGGCGTAGTAGAAGCATTGAACAATATTTTGGAGCACACAATCACAAATATCTGCAATGAAAACTGAGATGATTTGGATGTGCGCATCTCTTTGGTGCTATGGGCTTATAGGACAACATGAAAAAAATTGACAGGAAAGACACCATTGATGATGGTCTATGGGCAGAAATCCATCATGCCAATGGAGTATATTGTCCCAAGTTTGCACATCGTGGCTTTCATTAATATGGTCGAGCCTGACATTATGGAGGAATGGTTGGTGCAACTCGTTGCCTTAGAAAAAGATAGATTTATTGATAAATTCCACCAATGTGTTCGTGGCTGCAAGTATAAGGCTCTGCATGACAAAAAATATCGTGTAGAATGCAATGTTCCAAATCTGGAACATGTTGCTCCATTGGGGAATATCTTAAGATATTCCAATATTCCAATCTCAGGAGTATTAACAATCAACACTGAACTATTTCAGAGATTGACTGTTAGGGGCAATTACTGGATATGTCACCTCCACAAGGAAGGATGAGATCCAGAGGCTACCTAGCCCACTAGTAGAATCTGCCAATAGAACTTGTCAAAAGCTAATATTTCCCTTCAAGGAATTTCTGCAATACCTCACATGGGAACGCTGTATAAGGAAATTATTGCAAATAAAATGTTGTATAGTGATGGGATCCTATTATACATATAATATGGAGTCTAAATGCAGAAAGAGAGCTGAAAAAAATAGATCTAGGTGGGTTAAACAGATCTCCCCATCCTAGGTACATCATAAATCAGCTCAAAGAGTGAGCTACAGTAATATGCAAAACATCAATCTGAAACTATGCAAATATGAATGTATCATGAGAGGGTAAATACTAAAGCCAAAATTATATTAATATATTAGCAATATTTTACAGAAATATCATGACGAACAAGGCCCTCAAGCTCTTAGAACCAACCTCCAATGAATAAGAAGTGTAATACATGAGATGTTGCTGCTGCACAAAATGCCGAAGAGTAGTGACTGTGCAGTCTCTATGAGAGATGAAGCTGTTTAATCCATAAAAAATGATAATGTAGCTGAAAGACACAAGAAAATGGCCCAAGAGAGGAAAATGGTCTCAATATGGGATTTCTAGCCAATCTCAGGGAGATTGTTAGAAATGTCGGATAAAATACAATAGTGACAAAAAAATTGTAATTGAAAATGAAACCAAATGAATATGAGGCTATGGCTGATATGAAATGATGATTCCCTCCTCTAATAATTCCCTCAAGGGAAAAGGGTTTGATCCCCTTTTACTCAAAAGCACTCCTCTTGATGAGCACAAGAATCTCCCTCAACACTTCCCTCATGGAATAACGCAGTTTCTCCAAATGACTGCACAGTGGGAGATGGTGCATGAGTGGCCTGATGCCACAGATCTGAAATATGATCCAAGAGCCCTCTCTACAGCTCCTCCAATGAAGAGATCACTCCTCCACTGAAAAAGCAAGTAAGGAAAGACTCTATGAGTTCCTCTGCTACTACCCCAACAACACAACACCATCCTGCTATAGAAATAATGCTACAACTGAAGGAGTGAGCTTGGCCAAATTCTAGAATGAGTAAATTCATCTCAAATCCTCTCCTCCCATGAGGAAGTGGTGGGGGATCCCCGCCCGGGAACACCCCCAGTGCTCAAGATCATTGCAATCCTGCTAAACAGCACGGATGTGCAAGTCCTTCGCCTCACTTCAAATTTTCTGAATCAAAACATGAATGAATGAGCTGCTATCTTCTCTCTTATAAATAAAATGAATTCTCTCTCACCATAGGTCCCACAATTAGGGTTTCTATTCACTTTTGAATGATTTCCCTCCAAAAACTGCGTTGTCTTCTAAGGCAAGCCACCCCTCTAAGGCAACGTTGTTGACTTGGTCAAAGATGGCCAACTCAAGGTGATCCTCATCCTGTTCACACCATTAGGTGCTTATTTCAGCTACTTATTTATCCTCCTTCCTCATAAGGAGTGTTATTTCTCTATCACCAAGGGGTTAAGGGGTATCCTTACCCATTTTATTAATCAAAATAAAAATATGCCACTATAATGTTCCATTTTAGCTTGAGGCTAAAATTGGGAACATTATAGTCCTCCCCTCCCACATGTTGCTTGTCCTCAAGCAACTGCATAGAGAGAACAAAATTTTCTCCCCCTTCTTCTCTTGTTGCCTCCTCATCAACAATCTCCATCGCTGCTCAAGATATGCTGCAATAAAATTATCCTCCAATGCCTCCTCCCAAGTAAGCAAATCGGAATGGTGCACCTTACGGAAAGATAGAAGGTGTGGGTGGAAATATCCCTGTTGAATATGGCCTCCTCAAGGTAGGAGTGATGATATGCATGGGAAATATAATCCCACTAATGATCCCCTCACCCATGCTATCATCCAATGGAAATATTGCCCCCGTTTCTGTGCAATGTAAAGGGGATGAACGGAGAGTTTTGCTGCTTCATCCCAATAAGCTCTTCTCTCCCTCTGTAGTACATATGGGGCTGCCTATGTCCTTGGGCTGAAATTTTATGGCCTCCAAGAGTGGCCCAAGCTACCCCATCAAAATATTCAGCCATGAAATGCCTCTTCAAATTCTCCAAGTGGTTTGCCCCACAAGAAGAGAAAAGTAATAATATGGCAATCATGGTTTTCCCATGGTATCTCCTGCAATATAGAACATGTGTAATGGGGAGAATAGTGCTCCCAATGGGCTATCCCAACATATAAGTCACTCTCCAAATAGTGCTCCTTGTGAATAAATAAGCATCAACAATACAAGGTAGCATAATACAATGAAGACAAGCTGTCACAAGACAACTACAGAGTGGGTCACTGCTCCTCTCATGGGACCAATGCAGTGAGCCTCTTGCCATCATCAAAATAATAAATAACAAGTGCTTTCCCAACCACTTGTTTTCTTCCACACACATCTCAAAAGATAGGAACATGAAAATATAAATTGGTGCCAATGGTGCACACCAAGGAGCATGTGGCTCCCTCCACAAACCACCATAAGAATGGTCCATTCTTCTGCAACAAAAGTATAAAAATACATCCTTGTACATTATGAAAGAAGGAAAAACTCTTCTTGACTCATCATGCTGCTCAAACAAGGAATGAAAGTACAATACAAAATGTGATATTATACCTTCTCCAATTTGTACTTGGGCTCTTGAGCTGAAATGGTCTAACTGAGAATTTTCCCTCTACCTCCAATGAGTAGGGAGGTGTCTGTGAGGTTCTCTCCACCATAATCAAGCAGGATATGCATCTCTCCCTATGTTGATAGATTCCATGATTAATTCCCTCCCAATTGAACTCATCTAGCCAATCAAAGTATGCATCCAAGTGTATAGCTAAGAAGTCCTCATGTGATGCATGCAATAGTTTCTCCTTGAGACTAGAAACTCTAGTCAAGAAGAGTCTGCCAAGATGATAGATGATCATGTCATCCGCTAAGTATCTGCCATCTCCATCAAGGCCATCCAAGAATCATGTATGCACCAAGATCCTGGGAATACTCAACAAAATCTAAGTCCTCCACCCTGGATCAATCCTCCACATAGGCAGCGCTGGTGTTCTGCAATATAGTGCTCCCTCACGCTACTACCTGCTACTTTGAAATCCCCCATGCCAAATGCATCCTCCAAGTTGCTTCCATGCCCATAATGTAGCTTCTCATGCTCAAATAGAAATAAGGTCCTCTGAAAATGAGCCTCCCATGAGAGACTATCACCTCCAAATAATCTCCCGATCCTGTCCAATGTAAGCATGAGTGGCCTCCATCTACTCCAATGCATGAAAGGTTCCTTCCTCAAAGGAATAATCCTCTGTTCATCCAAATACTTGGAGCATCCATCCTCCATCATGAAGATGCTATCCTCCAACCATGCAGCAAACTCTATCAGCGCAGTAAAGCTGATGAAGATGGGTGATACTGAAAATGAGAGAGTATATCTCTCCTCATTGAGTTTACCCCAAACCCTCTGTGTTGTGTTGGATCCCTCTAGTGTCTCCACCCCTCTGGAATCCATGAGTGGTGAACCAAATGGAATGATGCCTCTCATCAACTCTAAATCAAGTGGCCTCCTAGGTGGAATGCCCCCATAAAGTGAGACATCATGCTTTGAAATATACTGCATGTATGAGTGGATTGATTTTTCCCTCTCTCCTATATGCAGTGCAGTCTCTTTCCCTTGTGCAGAAATTTTTTGAAATGGATATGGGTGAATGCCCATCACCCCTCCATGCTAATCCTTCTCTTCCCCTTCATCTCACAATCCCCAGCAAATGCTACATAGGGCTCCAGAATTGTGCATCGGTTCCCACATGTAAAAATATTTGGAACTCCCTACAAAGATACAAGGGCTCCTCTAGTGGAAGCAATAGCTCCCTTCTCACCTCCATGTGGTGATGGATGTCCTCCCAATGTGACAGTGTTGTTGGTTCCTTCCAGTGCATGCAAAGTGTTTGTGTTTATGTCACAATGAGTTTCACCAAGTTCTTCCATCAAACCCTTAGTGAATTCTTCATGTGTTTTTTCATTTGCATGGCAATGTAAAATGGGACTTTCAAACCAACAAACATGAGCCATACCTTTGAGTTGCAGTGCTACTCCTCCAATGGCCTCATCTCCTTCCTCTATTCCCCTTGAAAATGGACAAAGGACTGTGCTCTGGATCTGCATGTGTGGCTGAATGCTCACACCCATCATGAAAAAACTAGGGTCTTCTCCATCCACAACCCTTTTCAGAAAATCTTTCCATTGTTCCCTTTCATCAAGATTTCCAATGATGTCCTCAATGGTCTAGAAAAGAAGAAGGGAAACCTCCTCTTCCATCATTCCTCTTTCCTTGTCTCCTTGTAAATCTCCTCTCCTTGGAGAGAAGCTCCTCTTTCTAATAGCATTAGATATTGGGCACAGGTTGAGCCAAGATCATGCTTTGATACCACTGTAATGTTCCAAATCTAGAACTTTCTGCTCCATCGGGAATATCTTAATATATTCCAATATTCCAACTCCAGGAGTATTAAAAATCAACACTGAAATATTTCAGAGATTGACTGTTAGGGGTATTTACTGGATATGTCACCTTCACAAGGAAGGATGAGATCCAAAGGCTACCTAGCCCACTAGCAGACTCTGCCAATAGAACTTTTCAAAAGCTAATAATTCCCTTCAAGGAATTTCTGCAATGCCTCCCATGGGAACGTTGTATAAGGAAATAATTGCAAATAAAATGTTGTATAGTGATGGGATCCTCTTGTACATATAATATGGAGTCTAAATGTAGAAGGAGAGCTGAAAAAAATAGATCTAGGTGGGTTAAACAGATCTTCCCACCCTAGGTACATCACAAATCAGCTCAAAGAGTGAGCTACAGCAATATGCAAAACATCAATCTGAAACTCAGAAAATATGAATGTATCATGAGAGGGTAAATACTACAGACAACATTATATTAATATATCAGCAAGACTGTACATAAATATCATGAGGAACAAGGACCTCAAGCTCTTAGAACCAACCTCCAATGAATAAGCAGTGTAATACAAGAGATGCTGCTGCTGCACAAAATACCGGAGAGCAGTGATTGTGAAGTCTCTATGAGATATGCAGCTGCTGAATACATAAAAAAATGATAATGTAGCTGAAATATACAAGAAAATGGCCCAAGAGAGGAAAATGGGCTCAATATGGGATTTCTAGCCAATCTAGGAGAGATTGCTAGAAATGCCAGATAAAATACAATAGTGACAAAAAAATTGTCACTGCAACTGAAACCAAATGAATATGAGGCTATGGATGATCTGAAATGATGATGCCCTCCTCTGATAATTCCCTCAAGGGAAAAGGGCTGATCCCTTTTTACTCAAAAGCACTCCTCTTGATGAGCACAAGAATCTCCCTCAACACTGCCTTCATGGAATAACACAGTTTCTCCAAATGAATGTGCAGTGAAAGATGGTGAATGAGTGGCATGATGCCACAGATCTGAAATATGGTCCAAGAGCCCTCTCTACATCTTCTCCAATGAAGAGATCACTCCTCCACTGAAAAATAAAGTAAGGAAAGACTCTATGAGTTCCTTTGCTGCTACCCCAACAACACAACACCATCCTGCTACATAAATAATCACATGGCGAAGGTGAGCTTGGAAAAATTCTGGAATGAGGAAATGCAACTCAAATCCTCTCCTCCCATGAGGAAGAGGTGGGGGGATCCCTTCCCGGGCCCAGGAACACCCCGAGTGCTCAAAGAGCTGTACAATCTGCTAAATAACTGGATGTGCAAGTCCTTGGCCTCACTACGAAATTTCTGAATCAAAGCATGAACAAATGAGCTACTATCTTCTCTCTTATAAATAAAATGAACTCTCTCACCATAGGTCTCCCACAATTAGGGTTTCCATTCACCTTTCAATTCTTTCCCTCAAGCATGTATCTTTGCAAGCAAGCCACCCCTCTAAGGCAGCAACGACGACTTGGTCAAAGATGGCCAACTCAAGGTGATCCTCATCATGTTCACACCATTGGGTGTTTATTTCAACTACTTATTTATCTTCCTTCCTCATAAAAAGTATTATTTCTTATGGACCAAGGGTTAAGGGGGTCTCCTTACCCATTTTATTAAACAAAATAAAAATATGCCACTATAATGTTCCATTTTAGCTTGAGGCTAGTGGGAACATTACACGCATGGGATAATCAAAGAGGAATACTTAGTGTTACTCTATGATAGTCATTTTTCACATCACCTAGGGAAGTTCAGAAAGCATTGGTTGGGGCCATATGTTATAAAAGAGATCACCAATGGTGCTACGGTGCGCTTGGCCATGCCGTGCAGAGAAGGTCTTCCTGGAGACTCTAATGGGAACCGTCTGAAGCCATATAGAGACACTCTGACGCCTATCAAATGAATATATGGCTGGAGCATCAAAATCAAAGAGTTTGTGTACAATAGAGAGGAAAGGCGTAGGCAGGTGCAACATAGACATAGGAGCGTCGTGCGGGTCAGAAATTCGTTGGAACAATACAACTGGGTTAAAAACTAAAATTACCATTGAATGGAGTAACATTGTTTCAATGAATAAGGTGATCTTCGAGGATTTATTACCGTTCCTCTAAAGGTAAATGGAACTTAATGATAATTTGACCGTCTCTAACATGGATGGCTTGTAAAAAGAAGAGCATGGGTCTCAACTGGCTCCTTTGTTGTTTAAATATTTGGCACCCTGTGATTAGTTGTAATCTTTGTCATCCTGTTATATGTGAAATCTGTATTTCTAGTCATGGTTCCCCTTCAGACATTAGTAACCACAAGTTCATATTTCATGCAACAATGAAGGTCACTAACCTTGTAGAGGAATATTCGACGCCCCTCACGATGTCCATGGAGGAAAAATCAGATGAGGTCCACGAAGTAGTCCCAGATGTGGAAGAAGTGGAATCCACTCCGGAAAAAGATAAAGGGAAGGGAAAAATGTCAAATTGGGCTATGTCTAAGCCACCCACCTCCCCGTTGAATGTTATGTTCCCCAGGTAAGCTTCTCAAGAGCACTCCCCCATTAGTGATCTATCCAAGTGCCCGATGATTGCTAGGTAAGTAGCAATGTTCATAGAACAAATCTCTTGGTGACCTCCCCATGTTAAACTATGAAAGCCTTGGGTGCACAAGCCTCAAAACATTGATACGGTTCAGGAATACCTGCAGATGCGAGTATGCCCTTATGATGTCCCTCTGGTCAGCGATATGTGTGACAAGCTCCCTCAAGTGAATTTTGATGATTATGATCTCACCAATGACGTAAGGTTCCAAAAATTGGCCCCATAAAATTACCTGGAATGAGTAATGTACGATGATGTACCAAAGGTAGAGTTGATTCCTTGGCCAAGTAGACTACACAACGCGGGAATCCTCAACTTGCTAAGGATCCCCTATTTTTGGAAATACCCTATCATAGGCATCTGCATGCACCAATTTTTGGCCCTATTCCATGATGTCTTGCTCTAAATTTAGGGTATAATCCCTATAGATTCCGCGCTAATGCATCGAATCAATAGCCTGCCCAAGAAGGGGCCCCATCCAATGACGGGATTTGGGAAAAGCACTAAATTGAAGGTAGCAGTGGAGGTGAAGGAAAACTAGGTGGAATGGGATAAGTGGGGCTTTCTGGTCCACACCATCATTGACCAGGTGGTGCGCATGGGTACCCTTGTCCTTGGATGTAATATTATGTGAAAATGTTGGTCGAAGAAAGTCCCCGCACAAGCCATTGCCTTGGTAGGGCAATGTGAAAAAGGGATGTTGTACAACTGGACGCAATTTATATGTGAACATATTTTGGAGAATGTGCGTGAGTCACAAGAACTTGGGAAGTAGTTTTGTTACTCATTGTTGTTATTTCTAATGGCGCTGGTGGCATGGGAGACCCCAACTAATGCAGTCCTTCCAAAATTTGAGCCAGGCATGTGCGAGGGGGCATGCTACTTGAATTTATGGGACTCATCAAATGCCAAGTTAGTCAAACAAAAAAAAAATCAAGATTATTTTTGAAGGTGCACTGGCATAGGCTATTAATTCCAGACCACGACTCTCACTAGTCGTCTACGAGAAGTATAAAATCATGTGTATTTTCAAGTGACTATGTACCACATCATGATCAAGGCATGCAAGAGCCCAAATTGGTACCCCTTACCCTACATGGTCACAAAGGTGAAGTTTGAGCATGTCATCATAGCCTAGCCAAAGTCATGGAAGATTGTGCTTGGCCCCACAAAGCCCATTACACCTTCCACATCCAGGAAAGAAATATTTTCGTGGGAAACATCCCCGAAGGAAAGAGCCTCAGAAGAAACAACTCTGAAAGAAACATCTCCGCGAGAAACGACTCTGAAAGACACGATGCCCAAGGATACAATTGAGCCATGCTTGGATACATGCAGAAATAGTAAGGAAGCTGAAGCCAAAAAGGACTTGGTTGAAGATGCAAAAAAATACATAGAAACAAACAAAGACCAGGAATTTGGCGGTGACCACAAGGAGGTTGTCCTCAGTAGGTTGGATGTGTTTGATGGAGATGGTGCAGATTCACTGCGCGACACCAAGTGCAGAGGAGAAACATCTAAAGGGTAGCGAAAGAAGAGGAAAGGGTCCAAGGTAGGAGGAGAAGTGACGGGTACTCTAACTGAAGAGGACCTTGACAAATTGCTGATGTGAATGCGTCGGTATCCGAGGACCAGTGGACCACCTTAGAGACCCAACACAAGGCCGTCATGGAAGCCTTACAGTAAATCTTGTAGGTTCTCGAGCTAAAGGTCGATGCATTACAAGAGAGCAGGGATCAAGAAAAGACAGTACAAGCGAGACAATCTTTTATAGAAATCATCGCAACCACAGGAAGAATAATATGGCCCCTCTCGGGTGCAGCGGTATCCCTGGATCTAGCATAATTGTGCATGCAAGTCCAAGCCTGCTCCAAGGTCAACCTTGACCTTGCCAAGTTGTCCAATGGGAAGCTCCATGTGCTGCATATCTTCATCTTAGCAGAGCTTCAGAGAAAGGAAATGTGGGCCCAACAGTAGGTGAGTGAGGCTGAGCAAATCGCAACAACAAAAATGATAGAGTCTACTCAGGCTCAGACAACACAACAGGCATCCATAGCTCAACGAGCGGAATTGGAATGCTTCATTGACAAGCTATGGGGTGAGATTCGAAATGTCGCTCTCTCAGCCTTCGCAACACCGCCAGCCAAATTTGAGAGCCTAGTTGCAGCTCTCAAAGCTTCTTAATTAGAAATTTAGTCCATGAAGGCATATTTGGAGTAGTGGATTGCTGCGTTACAAGCACAATTGTAGTCGTAGACTCCCCTAGAGATGTGCGTGCAGTGAGCAACCACTATAGAGGATACTTCGGGTAGAATTTTAGCATCTGTCGTGTATGGCTCCACCTTTCTTGAAAAATCCATGGGATTATGAACCTCTATGTAGACAAATCCTTTAGTCAATAAAATCACTCTGGAGTTGCACGTGAAGGAGCAGGAGTTCGACGAATTAGAAGAGGTTTTACCTACCCTTATCCTTGCCCAGAGAATGACATGCCTTCAGACCATCCAGAAGTTGTAGGATGAAGTAGAGGAGCTCAGTCGCAAGAAGAAAATAGGTATATATCACATGAATCCATGAGAATAAGAGGCCATGAAGCTCTCTCATGACCTTGATGCTACCGTGTGTAACCTAAACTAGATGATGCAGAATGTCACGTTGGCCGCTGAAGGGTCACCATCAGAAAAATTGGTAGAGTCCATGTAGAGTGAAATGAGCCAAACTTCAGTTGTCTTGCCCCCATTTTCTACTTCCATTAACACACTTGAGCTCAAAATGAAGAATCCACTACCAGTGTCACTCAGGACGAGTCACAAGATTCTGTTGGGGGCTTGTTGGAGTGGCGTCCCCTAAGTCTAGTAATTTTGCTATGGTTTGTAATATTTTAGTCTTACGCAACAATTTTGGGGCCAGTCAAAACCCCTCATGAATTGTAATGGGTCAAAGGGTAGACCAAGGGGCCACAAACCATGGTTTTTGGACAATAGAGTAACATAGACTAATAGTATAAATTGATGTATAGATTGAGCCTAAGAAGGAATTTTTTGGGAGAAGTATGAACGTTGATGTTAGACATGGTGACTATGTGAAATTTTTGTGCGGATTTGTCCGGGTGGAAGGCTCCTGTTTCTTGTGTGCACGAAGACATTAGTCTTGTTGTGTGTGGAATCTGTTGGCTGTGTGCACTGGTTGTTGAAGTGTATTCTATGAAGGATTCAGACTAATATGAATAAAGGAATTTTGTTGCTGATATCTGAGTTCTTTATGCATCTGATGATTATGTTATGAATTTTTCTAAATCATATTTCTAATTTCTGTATTGTTTGGTATCTTGTGCAACTGTTTTCAAGCTTATATGAAAATATCAGATGGTATAGGGTTTTGGTATTATGAGTTAAGGGCTATTACTTGATTTATAGTTGTTGTGTTAACCTGCGCAAACAGTTTGCATATTTGACATAAATCTATTTATAAGAGTTTATTGGTTAGGGTTGCTATCGCAGAGGTATATTTATGGTTGTTGTAGATCTAAAGGCACACACATCACTTAATTATCTCTCAGGGTGCGGAAACCTGGTTCCAGCGCCCCCCATACTGCTTCAGGTGAGACTTTGACTTGTGCAAGCAAGTCATTACCGAAAGGGCCAATAGTAAGAGGGTTTTGTTGGTTAACCTAAACATTCAACCTGTGTTAGTACCCCTTAAGCCAATAGTCTCCCTGAGAATATAAGAACAGATAAAAAAACACAAAGGCATATTTGGAAACCTATTGAGTTGAGAATTTAACAAACTGCTCATGAATGAAATCTGCAATGAATTGACCGAAGTTGAATATGATGGAGGGTTTGGAATCTGTGGAGAAAATGGACATGAACCCTATGATGGCTTCATCTTCCCATTGATTTGAATAATAACCAAGAAGGTAGGAAATAAGTGTTATGAGTTTTTTGGATCTTTCAAGAAAAATGGATGATGGAAATGGAGGGTTCTTCTTGGGTAATGGATCATTTTCAGTCATAAACATCTCAAGAGTTTGAGCTGTTTTTGCAAAATATAATTTATGATATATTTCAATCAGGGATTCTTGGGAAAATGGAGTGTCATTCTCTGTAATGGGGGCTTGCATCATTTTCTCTATGGTTTGGGCTATTATAGTTACTAAAATCTCTCTTGTAGGAGCGATAATAGCTCTTTGATTGGGTAAATGCAAGGCTTGGCATTTTCTGACAAATTCCGGGGCATTGCGGGTGTGAAGAAAAATATAGTGTGGAAAGTTTGAATCCCACAACCCTATATCATCAGATTTATCTAGGAATTTATCCTCTAACCAGTAATACATTTCATAAAATTCAAGTTGACAAAGGCTTTCAAGGATCTTATGGTCTTTGTCTGCTAATGGTATATGATGGAAGTTAACTGGAGGGTGAAGTAGCAGACTTACTAGTTCTTCTGGTCCTTTGTTCTTTGGAGGCATGACTGACTCTGTTGAAATAGCGGAAGCAATAATTTCTCATGCAAAACAGAGTTCGAGACTAAGGAAAAACTCTACATATTAGAATAATATCAATAGATGTAAAGGAGGCTTTAAAGAATGGTTAGGTTGATTTCTAGAGTTCTAGCAATAACCGTGAATTTTTAATCCTGTGCAGAGAAGAGTGAATAGAACAAAGAAGGTTTACAAATGTTTTTTAGTACGAATTTATAAACATTATGTTTATTTCCCATTCAAAGTGGCACGGGTACATTACCCTAATTGTTAGAAATTAAATTTAATTCGCTAACGGTTATAGGAGGGCAGGAACTTTTTTTATTGGATAGTCCATAATCCACATTGGTATAACATGAATGGCGGGCGGAGCAGTGGTTTCATATGACAGATAATCAAGAGTTAAGAGCGGTCTATTGACAGTAAATCATTTCATTGGGGGTTTGAGAAATCATATGTTGTTGACATGTAGTGGTGGGTTCAAGTTTTGAAACCACCCTTTTCAGACACACCAACCCCCTCGCTCCCCCCCCCCCCCGATGTTCAGTTTTGGATGATGAGGGAAGGGGGTCAAAGTCACATGTGGACCATAGGATTTGATTGTGATGCAATGGATGAATGATGATATGAGGGGTGGTTAGCGTACAATGAAGTTTAATGACTGGTGGGGTTGAGGGATAATAAATGTGATGTGATTTCAATGATTGATGGGTTAGGGAATACAACATGTCATATGAGTTGTGGAGGATAACACATAATATTAAATCCTATGGTCTCGAGAGCGATTTTTTGAATTGTTAAAGAATAAAACATTCATAAGTATGAAATTTTGAAAATGATTTTCTTCAGTAAAGCTCTTCATTTATTCTTGAATACAACAACAGAATAGGAGATTAGATATCATTTTTGGGATTCAACTGCATTAATTTAGTCATTCATCTATCACCATTTCCATGAGAGGTAGTCGTAACTGACTAATTTCTCATGATTTTTGAATAGTCCACTTAGCACTCATTGCATCAAGTGATTCTCATAGGGGTGAAGAAGTGGGATTGAAACTAGTGAAATGAATCACATAGAGTCAATCATCACTTCTAGGGCTTGCACTTGGTAACCAATACTTCCCAAGGGGTCACCCATCCCAGAACGCCTCTAGCTCAAGCGCACTTAACTGTGGAGTTTCCCCACAATCAAACCCACTTAGCTTGCTACCCCATTTTCAAGCTAAGCTAAGCCATGGTTACCGGGTGCAAGCCCCGGAAGTGATGATTGACGCTATGTGATTCATTTCACTAGTTTCAATCCCACTTCTTCACCCCTATGAGCACCACCCGATGTAATGAGTGCTAAGTGGACTATTCAAAACTCATGAGAAATTAGTCAGTTACGACTACCTCTCATGGAAATGGTCATAGATGAATGACTAAATTAATGCAGTTGAATCCCAAAAATGATATCTAATATAATGCACTACGGAAACCCCTCATACTTAGAACAGGAGATTCTTATGACATGTAGAGTTTATTTTGAACTGTAAAAACCAACTTTCTCCTTCAACTAGACTTTTATGAACCAAAAGGAGGTTTCACTGCCTTATTTTTAGTGAAAAAACTGAAGATTTGTTAGGTCCCTATATTACTAGTATAGTCACTTATTGTTTTTATTGTAACCCCCTTATTGTTATTATTGTACCCCTGTAACCACCATATTGTTATTATTGTACCCTTAGATTATTATTCTTAGGTCGGCTAGGATTACATTGTGGCCCCACTAGGATTACATTATGGCCCCATGGACTCCTATATATAGAAAGGAGGTTTTGTAATTTGTATCATCCAAGAATTGTTCATTCATGTAATGAATTGGAGGTTGCCTCCTTGAAGTGGCTTATTTATAAGGCATTGATATCTCTTTTATTCTATTTTTGGAGCTGGCTTCACAACATTTGTATCAGAGTTTTGGATTCTAGGGTTTCGCTACTCCAAATAGTTCATCATGGCATTTTCGCTATAAATTTTTTTCTACAAAGTTTAAGAAGAAGAAATTTTTAAGGTGTGAAGCCAAAATTTTGAGGAACAGCTTCGCAAAATTTCAGAGATTGGTTCGCAATATTTTCAGAGATATGATCTGTGGAAGTTAGATATTTTTGTAGGCTCCTCAATTTAATCTAAATAGGTCATCATGGCATTTGCGCTAAAACATTTTTTCTACGAAGGTTCAGAATCTGAAAGTTTTAAGACATGAAGCTGAAATCCTGAGGAAACTCATCGCAAAATTTCAGAACTTGGTTTGCAATATTTTTGGAGATATGTGTAGGTTTTAACCCCGAACAGAAATTATCTGCACATGAATCTTATAACAGAAAATAAACAATAGCGAGAGCATAAAACATAAAACAGATAAACACGGAGATTTTCCCCTGGATCCCAAATCGGGACGACCAGCTTGATTTTTCATTATATTCCTTTTAGTGTTACAACACATATATATACATGCCGAAGCATACATAAACCCCAATCCATAAACCCTGGATTAGAACATAACTGTAGTTCCCTTGACCGGATCTACAAAAATACCAGGGGCTGAAAACCATCGTGCCCCAATACCATGTGCAAAACCATGCACAAAACCATGGACGCAGACTACCCGCCGGAAATTAAGGACCAAAACTTTTCACCGGGGCACTGTCACGGACCCCGACAAGGGGGGCTAATGCCCCCCCTGTGACCTCCCCGTTGCGCCCAGCACAAAGGGGGGGCTATCACCCCCTCGTGCATGCTTAGTCGTGGAAAGAATATAACACATACCCAACATTCTCCCACTTGTTGTTTTCTTTCCACAGGGGGTCACAAGAGAGCTTAGTCATTGGCCCAATTTTTCAACACCCATTGTTTCTCTACACCAAGAGAAATTTTGAGTGCTCGCAGACTTTTTTAATGCATCTGCAACATTGTTCAAAGTGTGCACCTTTACCAGCAACACCCTTTTAGCCTCAACCATATCTCTAACAAAGTGATATTGAACATCAATGTGCTTTGTCTTTGAATGATAAGCAGGGTTCTTAGCCAAGAAAATTGCACTTTGGCTATCACATTCTATCCTTATATATTGTTGTACCAACCCCATACTTGAACACAATCTCTACAACCAAACTGCTTCCATGCTTGCATGAGTGGCTGCTATGTATTCTGCCTCTGTAGTTGAAAGAGCCACTACAGACTGTCTTTTACTCATCCAACTGACTGTGCCTCCAAATAGGCTAAAGACATACCCACTTGTAGATATTCTTTGGTCCAGATCTCCAGCCCAGTCTGCATCAACAAAACCACAAATTTCCAACATTCTTTCCAATCCTGGTCTTCCCTGGTAGCACAAGCCATAATCACTAGTGCCACGTAAATATCTAAAAACCCGCTTCACTGCTGTCCAATGCTCCTTCCCCAGGTTTGACATAAACCTACTCAATACTCCCACTGCATGTGCAATGTTTGGTCTAGTACAGACCATTGCATACATCAGGCTACCCACTGCGCTTGCATACAGAACATGGGACATATACTCCTCTTCTTCTTGTGTCTTGGGACACTGTTCAGCAGACAGCTTTACACCTACATGAATATGAAAATTCACCAGTTTACTATCCTGCATATTGAACCTCTGCAATATAGTCTCGACATACTTCCTCTGGTTTAACCAGAGCTTCCTCTTTGCCCGATATCTCTTAATTTCCATGCCCAAAATATATTTTGCAGCACCCAGATCCTTCATGTCGAATTTGGAGAACAGTTGGGTCTTCAAATATTGGATAATTTCTTTGTCATTTCCAATCAACAACATATCATCCACATACAAGACCAAATAAATAGCATGGTCACCAATTAATTTAAAATAAACACATTGATCCTCCTTGCTTCTGGTGAAGCCAAGTCCCCATATATAGGTCTCAAATTTCTGATACCACATCCCTGGTGACTGTTTTAACCCATACAAAGACTTCTTCAACCTGCATACCAGTTCTTTCTTACCCTTCACCATAAAGCCTTCAGGTTGCTTCATGTAGATCTCCTCTTCTAGATCCCCGTGAAGAAATTTTGTCTTCACATCCATCTGTTCTATCTCAAAATCAAATGCAGCAGTAATAGATAAAAGTAATCTAATAGAAGTAATTTTGGAAACAGGGGAAAAAATATCACCAAAATCAATTTCCGGCACCTGGGAATAACCTTTCGCTACCAACCTAGCTTTGTATTTCTCCACCTTGCCTTCTACATTCATCTTCTTCTTAAACACCCGTTTGCTCCCAATGGGCTTCCTTCCAGCCGGCAACTACACCAAATTCCATGCATCGTTTTTGTGCAAGGATGCCATTTCATCAACCATGGCCTCCTTCCAGAGTTTTCCATCCTCTGAATCTACTGCCTCCCTGACAGTTCTGGGTTCATCATCAGTTATAGTTAAGGTAAAACCTGAACAAAAAGCAAATGGACTATACCTTTCTGGTTGCCTTCTTTTCCGAACTGATCTTCTCAAAGATGGAGTTTGTGGCTCTTCATCTTCTAAGTCTTCTTCTATTGTAGAGTCTGATTCATCCTCCTTTAGCTCAAACTCTATCTTCTCAGGTTCCTTTGGTAGGACTTCATGTTTAACAACATCTTTCACTTCTCTAAACACCACATCTCGGCTGTACACAACCTTCCTTGTTTCTGGGTTTCAAAGCTTGTAACCCTTTAAACCATCCTTATACCCAATAAAGATGCACCTTTCAGATTTATTATCCAACTTGGTCCTTTTCTCCTTTGAAACATGTACATATGCATCACATCCAAATACCCTTAGATGTGAAAGAGAGGGTTTCTTACCAGTCCATACCTCATGTGGAGTCTTATCCTCCAACGCTGATGAAGGTGATCTGTTAACTAAGTAACATGCAATCTCCACTGCCTCTGCCCAGAATTCTTGTCCTAACCCGGTACCACTGAGCATGCTTCTTTCCTTTTCCATCAGTGTTCTGTTCATTCTTTCTGCAACTCCATTTTTTTGAGGTGTGTATGGAGTAGTCTTCTGTCGTGCTATACCACACTTCTTACAGAACTCTTCAAATTCCTTCTTGCAGAACTCCCCACCATTATCTTTCCTTAGCGCCTTTATCTTCTTCTCTGTCTGGTTTTCCACCAGAGCCTTAAATTCTTTAAATTTGTCAAAGACTTTAGATTTTTTCCTCAAGAAATATATCCATGTATTCCTTGAGAAGTCATCTATGAATGAAACATAGTACACAGACTTTCCCAGTGATGGAACTGACACAGGCCCAAACACATCACTATGCACAAGTTCTAATATCTTGTTTGCCCTCTTAGCACCAGAAGGAAAACTCACCCGATTCTGCTTCCCATATACACAATGTTCATAGAAATTGAAATCCAGAGAACAATTAGACATACCTTCTACCATACCATCTCTATGCAGTATCCGAAGGCCCTTCTCTCTAATATGTCCAAGCCTTTGATGCCATAGCATGGTCTTTTCTCCAGAGACAGCTAGACTTTCCGTCCCACTTTCAGGAACCACAGAACTGTTACACCCATCAATAAAAGTGCTACCTTGTAGCTTGTACAGAGTTCCAGTCCGAACTCCCCGCATTAATACCAGTGCTCCCCGAACCATCTTGCAGGCATCTTTCTCGAACAATGTTTTTACACCTGCATCATCCATCTTGCTTACAGAAATCAGATTTCTGGCCAATGCAGGAATATGCAGAACACCAGGAAGTGTTCTAATCCTTCCACCTTGCAGCTTCAGCTTTACCTTTCCACGTCCGACGATTCTGGCCTTCCTATCATCCCCTAGGAAGACATCACCGTCATATTTTTCATACTCGCAGAACCACTCCCTATGGGGAGTGAAGTGAAAGGATGCACCTGAGTCAATCAACCATGACTCATGATCTACATGTGTATTTGAAGAAGAAGACAAATACACATCCCCACCTTCATCCGAGGTGGTTTTTGCCTCTGCAGAAGGAGCTTCATCAGATCCCTTTCCTTTCTCAGGAGCTTTAGATCTGCATTCCTTTTTGTAGTGTCCTTCCTTTCCGCATTTCCAGCACACCTTTACAAACTTTCCGGGAGATTTAGATCTCCCTCTAGATTTAGATCTCCCACTCGAAACCTTATTCTTGTTTCTGTTCTGGGACCTTCCTCGTACAGATAAGGCATCTCCATTCTGACCCTCCATATTTCTCCGTCTCATTTCCTCTGACAGCAAGGCTGAGACAATGTCATCAAAATTCAAGGTAGTTTTATTGCTACTTATTGCAATAACTAGACTGTCCCACGAGTCTGGTAGAGAACACAACAAAATGATGCACTTATCTTCATCTGATATTTTAATATCAAAAAATGACAACTGACTTACCACAGTATTGAAGGCGTTCAGATGCTCTGTCACTGAGTCTCCATCCTTCATCCTCATGTTATACAGCTTTTTCCGCAGGAACAACTTATTCACCAGAGACTTAGATTGGTACAAAGTCCCAAGTTTTTCCCACAAATTCTTCGCCGTAGCTTCCCCAGATACATTCAACAATACTGAATCTGAGACACACAATCATATTGTTCTCTTAACCTTCCGATCCAGTTTCTTCCAGTCTTCATCTAACATTCCCGTTGGCTTAGTACCTGGATCTACCGCGATCCACTGATCTTTATCCACCAGTAGATCCTTCATCTTGAGCTTCCACAACTCAAAACTCTGGCCATTAAATTTCTCAATCTCTATCTTTCCACCGCTCGCCATCTTCTTTCACCGCAAGAATCGATCCCGCAGATCTCCCACTGAACAGGGTGTACCTTAGGCCCAAACTAAAAAACCCTCAGCAACAAAGGCGTCCCCTTGAAGCCGAAACAACTCTGATACCAAATGTAGGTTTTAACCCTGAACAGAAATTATCTACACACGAATCTTATAATAGAAAATAAACAATAGCGAGAGCATAAAACATAAAACATATAAACACAGAGATTTTCCCCTAGATCGCAAATCGAGATGACCAGCTTGATTTTTCATTATATTCCTTTTAGTGTTACAACACATATATATATACATGCCGAAGCATACATAAACCCCAATCCATAAACCCTGGATTAGAACATAACCGTAGTTCCCTTGACCGGATCTACAAAAATACCAGGGGCCTAACACCATCGTGCCCCAATACCATGTGCAAAACCATGCACAAAACCATGGACGCGGACTACCCTCCGGAAATTAAGGACCAAAAATTTTCGTCGGGGCGCTGCCCCGAACCCCGACCCCGTTAGTCATGGAAATAATATAACACATACCCAAAAATATGATCTGTGGAAGGTAGTGCTTTTTTAGGCTCCTGAATTTCATCTCAAAGAGGTGATCGTGGGAAAATCTTCATAACTCTCTCTATGAGCATCGGATTGGACTAACGTAAAAATTGATCGCAAGTACATAGACTGTAATTTCTTTGCTATCAATTTCAGATATAAAATATGAAACAATGACACGTGGCAAGTCGTACAAGTTTGCTCTACTGAACCAGTCCATAATTAGGTCATTGTGGGATATTGGACATAACTTTGACTTGGAGAATCCAAATCAAGTCATATCTGTGGCATTCAAAAGCTAATTCAGAAGCTACCTCGGTGCCAAATTTCAAATATTGAAGAGTCATAATCATAAATATCATCCAATTTCAATATTGAGCTCCTCAAAAGCAGGAAAAATGTGTGTATTTATTTCCGAATTGCATAAGTCTTGTTTGAATAATCAATTTGAATTGATTCCAAGGGCATATTCTAGAATAGATATCAGTATTGGGTTCTAAAAAATCTCCCGTAAAAATAATTCAACACCCATTAAGCCTTCAGAAGGCTCTACTATGACTCACGAAGATGAATAATTGCAACATGATCTATCAAAATTACAAGAGCAAGTGCACCAAATTTTTCTCTCGCAAAGAGCAACACAAAATGAAATGAAAGTTTTGAAGAAAGGCATGGAAGCAAGGATGGATGGTTTGAAGAATAATATGGATGGTTTGAATAAAGGTGTGGAATCTAAGATAGATGGCATGGAAGCTAGCATGGAATTTAAGATGGATGACATGGAAGCTAAGATTGATGAAAAAATTAAAGACAACATGGAAAACATGAATAATGATCTAAAATCAGACGTGGAAGGTTTGAAAAAGTTGATACAAGAAATGTATCCTAATGTTGAAAAGATAGTAGACGAAACTCATGATCAGAACAAAATAAATGTTAATTGTGACTTCATAAACTCTAACGTTTGCGGGAAGAACCACCATATTCCAAAAATGGATATGAGGAAGTTTGATGGAAAGGATCCTGTAACATGGATACTACAGATGGAGAAATATTTTGATATCCATAATGTGAAAAACACACAAAAGGTATGCATTGCAACTTTACATTTAGAAAAAAATACATTTGTATGGTATCGATGGCTTTTCTCCCATAAAAAAATTGTCACTTGGTCAATTTTTACGGAGGAAATGATAGCACATTATGAGGATACAAAGAGCAAAACCTTCTTTAGCCAATTGATAAATCTCAAACAAAAGGGTTTTGTGGGGGAGCACATTAAGGACTTCCAAAAATTGAATATAAGGGTAACTGATATTCCAGAGGAACACATGATTGATCTCTTCATAAGTACTTTAAAGGATAAAATCTAACATTAAGTTCGCATTTTGGAACCTAATTCATTGGATAAGGCATTCAGGTTGGCAAGAAAAATTGAATGTAAAATTATGGCGACAAGGAGCCTACCACTCACTTCTATAAAGAATGAAGTGTTGCTATGCCTAGATTTCCACAACCTACAAGCTTTACACCACAAAAATTGGAAGAAAAAAGAGAAAAAGGGCTTTCCTACAGTTGTGATAGAAAATACACTAAAGGTCATAAGCGTGCTGAGAAGAAATTATTTTACATAGATTGTGAAGAGGAAGAAGAAAATGAAGAAGAGGAAGAAATGAGTTCGACCATATCGTGTAATGCATTGGCGGGAATTACCACTCCTCAAATTCTCAATATAGGAGGACATATCAAGAAGAAAAAGGTAATCATGTTGATTTATTCAGGTAGCACCCACAATTTTATTCATTGTAAGGTAGCCAAGGAATTGAATTGTTTCCTATACCTAGCACCAGAATGTCAAGTAATGGTTGCAAATGGAGGAACCATAAATTTCTCTAGAAAATGAAATAATATCAAGCTAACCATGGGGGAATATGTATTGAATATTCCAATGCTTTCCATTCCTATGGGAGGTGTTGATGTTGTACTAGGATTACAATGGTTACAATCTTTCAGGACGGTAGCTTTTAATTTTCAAGAACTTTTCTTGAAAATTTTTTCAGAAGGAAAGGAAGTCGAATTACGGGGTATTGCAAGGAATCCAGGAAAGATAATAAGCTCTAATGTCATAAAAAAACTTCTAAACAAAGAACAATGAGGCGTAATTTCACAACTATGCTCACTAGAAGTTCCAACATCAAAATCATCTATTTCTGCAGATCTCCAACAAGTCTTGGACAATCATTCCAAGGTGTTTGAAACTCCCAAAGGAATCCCACCTATTCGTGGTCATGATCATGCTATTCATTTGATTCCAAGAAGTGTTCCTCCAAACATCAGGCCTTATAGATATCCTTGTGTCCAAAAGAGTGAAATTGAACGTATGATTGTAGAAATCTTAGAGGTAGGTATAATTCAACCTAGTCAAAGTTCCTTCTCCGCTTCTGTATTATTGGTACACAAGAAGGATGGATCATGGCACATGTGTCCGGATTATAGGGAGCTCAATAAGCTCACCATTAAAGATAAATTTCTCATTCCTGTGATTGATGAATTATTGGATGAATTACATGGAGCAATTTATTTTACCAAGTTGGATCTTCATTCAAGATATCATCAAATTAAAATGAAGACTGAAGATATTCCAAAAACAACATTTCAAACTCTTGAGGGTCATTATGACTTTTGGTCATGCATTTTGGCCTTACCAATGCACCTTCTACATTTCAAGGGTTGATGAATTCCATTTTCAAACCCTTCCTTAGAAAATATGTGCTAGTATTTTTTGATGATATACTAATCTACAGCAGGTCTTGGAAGGATCATGTTGAACATGTTGACAGGGTGCTCAAACTATTGCAGGAGAAACAATTATATGCAAAAACATCCAAATGTTTGTTTGGAGTACAAGAGGTGGAATATCTGGGTCATATTGTATCTCACGAGGGTGTTAAGGTAGACCCTAACAAAATTAAAGCCATTAAGGAATGGAAAGTCCCCACAACCATAAAGCAGTTGCGAGGATTTCTCGAGTTAACAGGGTATTATTGAAAGTTTGTTAAGAATTATGGGAGAATAGCAGCACCTCTAACAACATTATTGAAGAAAGATGCATTTTCATGGACTCCTGAAGCAACTAAGGCCTTTGTACATCTTAAAGAGGCAATGTGCCTAGCACCGGTCTTAGCTACGCCAGACTTCACAAAAACCTTTATTGTGGAATGTGATGCCTCAGGAAATGGAATTGGTGCAGTTTTAATGCAGGAAGGAAGACCCATTGCTTTTGAAAGTCGTCCAATCAAAGGTAAGTATTTACAGAAACCTATTTATGAGAAGGAAATGTTAGCAATACTACATGCACTAAAGAAATGGCGAACTTACCTAATGGGAAGACACTTCAAGGTAAAAACTGATCATGATAGTCTTAAACACTTTTTGGAACAAAGACTCTCGTCAGAAGAACAACAAAAATGGGTCACAAAGATGTTGGGTTATGACATTGAAATAATCTACAAAAAAGGAAAGCTGAATGTTGTTGCAGATGCACTCTCAAGAAAGAATGAAGAGGTGGAAGCATTGCTTTGTGCCATTTCTATTATCCAACCAGATTGGATAACTGAAGCAAGAGATGAATGGAAGAAGGATGAAGAATTGTGGACACTCATTCAAAAGTTGCAGCAAGATCCTAGTACATCTGATACATTTAGTTGGAAAAATGATTCCTTATGGTACAAAGATCACTTATATATTTGTAAGAATTCCCAACTAAAACAAAATATTCTTCTAGAATTGCACACTTCTCCTTTAGGAGGACACTAAAGATTTTTAAAAACTTACCACAGGGTGAAGAAAGAATTTTTTTGGGATGGCCTTAAATCTGATATTCAAAATTTTGTGGTGGAATGTTTGGTTTGCCAGCAGAATAAAGTGGAAACAATTAAGACCCCGAGACTTCTACAACCTTTATCCATTCCAAGTCAACGTTGGGAGGAGATTTCAATGGATTTTATCACAGGTTTACCTAAGTCCGAAGGAAAGAGTGTCATCATGGTGGTAGTTGATAGACTTACCAAGTATGCACACTTTTGTGCATTATCTCATCCATTTAAAGCAAGTACAGTTGCTACTACATTTATGGACACAATTCAAAAGCTACATAGAAACCCAAGGGTTATTGTGAGCAACAAAGATCCCAGTTTTACTGGAAATTTTTGGACGGAGTTATTTTCTTGTTTGGGTACTCAATTAGCTCATAGCTCATCTTATCATCCTCAATCTGATGGTCAAACTGAGATAGTAGATAAATGTTTGGAAGGATATCTTCATTGTTTTGTATCTGATAAACAAACACAATGGGTCAAGTGGTTACCTCTCACTGAATGGTGGTATAACACTTCCTTCCATACTGCAGCAAAAATGACCCCATTTATGGCACTTTATGGATATCATCCACCATCCATCACATCACCTTTAAGAGAAAATTCGAAGGTTCAAACAGTGGAATATCACATTGAGCATCAACAATAAGTTCTCCAACTCTTAAATAATAACCTAAATTTGGCACAAAATCAAATGAAACAATAGGCAGATCAACATCGCAGTGAGAGAATTTTTTAAGTAGGAGACTAGGTATTTTTATGGCTACAACCATACAGACAAATGTCCCTCGAGAAAGCTAAGAAGGATAATAAATTATCGCCAAAGTACTATGGTCCTTACAAGGTGCTGCAAAAGATTGGTACTATGGCATACAAATTGGAGCTTCCTGCTTCTTCACGAGTGCATCCATTTTTCCATGTTTCATGCTTAAAGAAGGTTATAGGTGACAATCTTCCAGTTCAAACAATATTGCCAGAACTTGATGAGGAAGGAAAAATCATATTGGAACCTGAAGCGGTCACGGAAACAATAACTTGATAGCTACATAATTGATCAATTTCAAGGTATCTCATCAAGTGGAAGAACTTACCCACTGAAGATTATACATGGGAGGATGATAATTTTATGCAGAAGGACACAGAGCTACTCAAGTGTTGAGGAAAACACTTTTTTGAAGGAGAGGGGCATGTTAGGTCCCTATATTACTAATATAGTCCCTTATTTTTGTTATTGTAACCCCCTTATTGTTATTATTGTACCCCTGTAACCCCCATATTGTTATTATTGTGCCCTTAAATTATCATTGTTAGGTCGGCTAGGATTACATTGTGGCCCCATGGACTCCTATATATAGAAAGGAGGTTTTGTAATTTTTATCATCCAATAATTTTTCATTCATGTAATGTATTGAAGGTTTCCCCCTCTAAGTGGCTTATTTCTAAGGCGTTGATATCTCTTTTTTTCTATTTTTGGAGTTGGCTTCACAACAAGATTTTTCCATGGGAAGTTTTGATCTTAGACTTGACCTATATGAGATGGATTGAATTGACTCTATACCTCTAAATGGTGATGAAATGATGTGAAGGAGAATTATATCATGATAGGACTTATTCAGTGACCAAAATTATTGCTAAAAAGTAACTGAGAAAGGAATTTTTTTGACTAATGACCCGATGGAAAAATCTCAAAAGAGCTATTTTTTATCACTGATAAACTGACTCTAACAAATAGTATCAAGTTACGATCTATTAGAATCAAGGTGTTAACCTTATTTATGGGATGAAGGTATCCAAAATTATATATGTTAGACAAACATCAAGTATACGAATATATCAAAGATCAATATTGCGTAGCTTCATAGAATCAAGAAGTTCATCATGTCTAAATTATAAGATACTTGTTCACTACAAAGTGCACGATTTCATCATAGGTATCGAAAGTCAAAATTCCTTTAATATGCATACATGATAAATTTTTGAAGGTGATATACTAATCATATCTTAGGGCTTACCTTTCCATCCAATATTGCAGTTGAGACATAAAAAGACAAAACAAAACACCATACATACCTTGTAGTATTCAGATACGTGTGCACCTTCTTATTTTACATTGACAGTTGTAGTACTTTGTCACCTTTTCATCAAGTGCCTCTTTACCTTTTCCAATGATAGTTATTATCTTCCTCCACTAACCATGTTTCTTGCATATCAAATGATCCTCAAGAAGGATCCAATTATCATATATCATCAAGAAGTTAGAGGTATCTAAATACTCACATATATATGCACGTAGTATAAGTAATAATCAAAACAATAATCAGATCTATAATTCTAAACAAAAGTAAACACATAAAGGAGCACCATAAATAAATAAAAATACTTATCTATAATGAGAGGTGATCATCTCCCTCTTGAACCAACCTTTAAGAGACATCACTATCCATTTTACACTTGTTTCCTTCAATATATATTCATCAACTTCATCAGCATCCAAACCTAATAAAAACTATCACATCTAGGTCTTCATCAAATCTGTCACAAGTGCTTGAGCATATTCACATTGACCATGCT
Organism: Pinus albicaulis; assembly: GCA_034641835.2. NCBI lineage: Eukaryota > Viridiplantae > Streptophyta > Pinopsida > Pinales > Pinaceae > Pinus > Pinus albicaulis. The sequence continues at coordinate 916,226,449 of CM076569.1, forward strand.
AGGGTTTCTATATTTCATATCTCAAATATATTCCAAAAATCAGGGTTTCTCTCAAACCCTAATGTCATAATATCCATCAATACCTAATTCACAAATTACCTAAGGTTACCGTCAAACCCTAGTATTATTTTATGTCTCCACCATATTTTCTTGCTTCCATCAAAGGTGTCTCTAGAGGGGTCATATTCAATGACTTTTCTTCAGGCCAACTCTGATACCATACTAATTTTTACTAAGCCTATATTTTTATTTTCTTTGATAATTTTGTTTCTTCATTTACACATTAAATGCACCCCATAAAATTATAACATTATTCAGATTTACATCATTATTCAACAACATTTGCAATTATTTAGATAGAAAATATGATCATTAATGCAATGGAACATAAAGGAACAATAGAATAAAATAATTCACATAGAGACATAAGGGAAAAACCCACTACGAGGAAAACCCTTTCAAATTATTCTTCTTATTATATTGTCATTGAATGATTCAACAAAATATAGTATAATGATATATATATTCATCCATACAAATATCCAAAAAATTAAGCGAAATCATATCCATGATATGCACCCAATAATTCTCATACTCAAAACCATGATTCAGATTCCTGTAATCAACTCTCACTCTCTGTAGTCAACTGTTGAACCCTACTATCAACAAGTGAAAATTTTGGTCAATATAAAAATGAAACTTTAGGTCCTAGTCATAGGGAGGAAGTGGGCATGTGAGTGACTAGGAGATTTCAGTCACTCCCTTGAGCATGCTGCAAGCTCGTAACCAATTTAATTTTTCCTTTGGTAAACATGTGGCTAAGAAACAAAACCATAAAAAATAATGTATGAGCTTTGGACCCTGTAATTTCACCTTTGTGCGAACCCATTTCTCTGCTAACTTGGCCTAGAATTGTGTGAGAAAAAAACAAGAAATATAAAAGAATAATGATTCATGATGATGTCCGAATGAGGTAGAGGTAACTTGTATTTACAGCCTTCCAAGGGGGTCTAATTTTCTTTTGGCCCAACCTGATCAAATATGCACATGTGGGATTATAATTCAAAAATATACTTTCCCTTGTCCAAATTTGATGATCTTCGGGTCAATTTTTGTCATCCCGAAAAGATAAATTAAATTCAATAATAATATCAATTGAATGAGCTATCCAAAGTGGAATTTGGCCATAGTTTCCAATGTTGACATTCAACATGTCTGTGAGGATCTTGTTTGTCATTTCTATTTGCCCATCCATCTGGGTATGATAAGCAGTATCGAAGGGAAACTTTGTCCCCAATCTTGAAAACAGTTCCTTCGAAAACCTTGAAGTGAACTTGGTATCTCTACATGAAATTATTTTCTTGGGAACTCCATGCAAACTCACAATCTCCATTATGAATATTTGAGCTACTTCACTGGATAAATTAATTTATTTGACAGCTACAAAATGATCCACATTACTAAAATTGTCGATGACCACCATGATTTCATCATGCTTCCTGGAGGTTCTAAGAAAACCTGTAATGAAAACCATGGATATCAACTCCAACTTGCATAATAGGATGGGAATGGACTACAATAAACTGATGGATTTTTACATTCAACATTCACTTGGTGATACTCCAAGCATCTAACAGCATACTCATCTACTTCATTTTTAAAATTAGGTTACTAATAGAACTTTTTAATGGCCATAATAGTCTTTTGGTAACTCGGGTGACCGGAATACATTTTTTCATGAAACTCTCTCATTATGATCACTTTCAAATCGGTATTGCTCGATACATAGATTATGTGTTTGAACCTAATAAAACAATCAACTGTGAGATGATATTCCTCACCCTTTCCATCCTCACTACCTTGCTATATCTTCTCTTTTACATGGGTATATCTTGCATAATATTTCCCTTCATGTTTGAACCGCTCTAAAAGGTCCACTCCATAATATCTTATGGATGCTAGGTGATTTAGTTGAATCCTTCTGTTGAGTGCATCAACAACTATGTTTGAATTTCCCTTGATGCATTTTATTTCAAAGTCGAACTTGTTAAGTATGGATAACATATATCCTATCTTATGTTCAACTTAGGTTGACCAAATGAGTATTTTAGTCTGCCATGATCCATCATGATCGTGAATCTTCTACCAAGGTGGTAATTCCTCCAAATCTTCAATGCATAAATAATGTAGGCCAACTCCAAATCATGAGTTACATAGTATTCGTCATGTTCAATGACCTTCTATGACTCATAGAAAAATACTTCTCCTTCCTGTATTAAGACTCCACTGAGTCCTTCCTTGCAGGAATCTGTAAAAAATACAAAATCCTTGTCTGAATATGCAATCCTCAACACTGGTGAATTAGTGAAAAATTTCTTCAATTGTTCAAAGCTTGTTGCACATTCAACTATCCACTATTTTTTTCCCCTTCCTGTACAAGGAAGTGATACGGTGGCTTATCTTGGAGAAGTTTCTAATGAACCTCATATAATATCCTGCCATGCCCATGAATGATTTGATCTCATTCACATTCTTTGGTGTTGGCCACTCCATGACAACCTTGATCTTTTATGGTTCCACTGATATGCCCTCCTTAGAGACAATGTGCCCCAAATATAATGTATCAATGATTGGAATAAATCACACTTGCTAACCTTTGCATAAATCTTGTGTTCCTTGAGCAATTGTAGCACTGTAGCTAGGTTCTCCTCGTGCTCTTCTTCGGTCCTTGAATACACCAAGATGTCATCAACAAATAAAATGAAGAATTTGTCGAATTAAGGATACAACACATTTTTCATTAAACACATGAAAGTAGCAGGGGAATTAGTAAGCCCAAGAAGTGTAACTACAAACTCACAGTGTCTGTACCTCATCCACAAAGAAATTTTATATATATATTCTATGTTTATGTATACTTTATGATACGTGACCTCAATTTATCTTGGAGAAAACTGTTTCTCCCCTCAACTGGTCAAATAAATCATGAAATCGTGGAAACATATATCTGTTCTTGATGGTCACCATGTTTAGTTTCTTATAGTCAATGCAACATTTGAGTGTACCATCCTTCTTCTTCATGAACAGGACTGGTGTTGCCCACATAGAAATACTTGGTCTTATATATCCATTTTCAAGCATCTCCTTTAGCTGCAATTTTAACTCAACTAATTTAGGAGTACTCATTTGTTATGGGGCCTTGGAAGCTAGTGACAACCATCAACTCAATCAAAAAATCTAACTCTCTATGAGGAGGTAATCTAGTAACATCCTCTCAAAACGCATCCTAAACTGTTGTAATATGATATATCTCTTTAGTATCTCACTCACGTCTTCCTCATCGCTACTATTTTATTTCTCATCATTGGAGATTTGCACGAAACATATATGAAAACCCTTTTGGTAGTTGAGTTTGGCCTGCATGGCTGTAATTTTCCTTATTAAAGTATGCTTCTACTTAATTTTCAATATCCTTCTCTCTCCAACTTCATCTAAGCATTCAATTTCCTTTTCATAGAAATCAACTTTGGTATGATACTTGTACAACCAATCCACCCAATGGAAACATATTTAAGTGCATTATGGTTGAAATTCCTTGAATCTCAAATGCACACGATCTCACTCAATAACTTATTCTCCTCTTGGTCCTTGTTGCTAACTGAACCAATCATGGTTCTTCATGTGCTTCCATGGCCAACTATCATTTTTATATAAGTTATAGATTGAAATAACTATAGTTAGAACTAGGATCAATAAAAATAGAAATAACTTGATTACAAAAATTACCTTCCATCTCAATCATGGATGCATAGGGGTATGTTTGACGATTATCCATTGTTGCCTAAATTATGAGCACATTATTCACTATGTATATCACACCCTCCTCCCACATTTACCCAATATAACTGGTCCACTGGGGTAAACATATGATGAGAGGAAAAAATGAGGAGATTCAACCTCCTAGGTCACCTTAAGGACGTGGAACCGATGGAAGATAATCGAACTACTCATTCACACATCCTACGATGCTTAAATCCTAAAGCCACTTGTAATTTACTGACCAAACACCCTAGTCACTCCCATGACAGGGAAACAATGCGACTGGAACCCTCCAGACACTCCCATAACAAGGCCATCCTAACGACTGTGGAGTTTTCTAGGTCATCTGGTGCCAGTGACCCCAGATTCTATGCCACTTTTCCAGGGCTGGGACAAAGGCCACTGCCCAGAACTCCATGATACTTCCATAAATGATATATAAGACTGAAACAAAGGTATTAATGCAAACATTTGATCAATTTCTTGACTAGATCCTTACTATACATGACAAACATCTCATCAAACATGTCACAAATATGTAATCTGCAGGTCATAATAATAGATCTAAGAATAAGGGTCTCATACTTATTTGAGAATCGTGAGGAAGAATTGATTCCCTATCACATTAGCTACATTATCAATTTTTAGGTCATATATTCCTTTTTCATTCATTCATCAACCAAAACATGATGAGAGGCATACATCATAAATTCCATAGAACATGCTCATAACTAGCATATAACCAACATAAATAACAGGAATACAAGAACCATAAAATACACATAAACTAATAAATTTGTACATAAAATACCAAGGACAAGAAACTCTTATTAATGAATGAATCGGCTAACTAGGTTCAAGACTTCCATGCTACCCAACCATAGATTGGTTGAACCAAATTTTTATTTTAGCCAATCCCCCCATGCCATATTCTGAGCATGAAGGGGACTCATAACTAGAAATAAACCAAGGCCTACCAAGGTTAAACCACCTCAGCCTCATCAATAGAACTAGGATCTACTGTGATTTCAACTAGATCACTATGCCCTAAATAAGCACAGATGCCACCAAATATCTCCACCTAAACCGTGAGGGATTTTTTTGTCTTAACCTCTCAGTTTTACTGTGTATCTCACTATTACCGGTTATGGTATTCCTAGTCCTATGAGGTCTCCACCATTTGGGATTTAATGTGTATCCCATCCCATGATTCCTCTACCTAATCAAGGGTACACACCAATGTGATTTACCATGTATCTTGCCATTCACCAATCAAGGATTCCTAGTCTCAATATAGGTGTTCACATCAAGGATTTACTTTGTATCCCATCCTGGGATTCCTATGCCTTGTGAATAATCTTGAGACCACCCCACTCAGCTTCGAGTCCATCCGAAAATCTAGCTAAACCAAATACAAGATAACCTACCACAACATGGCTATTTATAAATAGAAAGGCTAGTCTAAAGAACACTGTAAAACCTAGAAAAACTCAAGCCAACGACAACAAGAGAACCAAGAACACACATGAATAACAATACATGCCAAAAATAGCAAGTAAACCACACATGCAATTCAATACATGCAATTAATCACATTGTAGTTGCTTTATATTTCTCTTCGTTGCTTAATTTTTGCTTCCCTTTGCTTTTTTTTTCGTGATCCAATGTTGAAGTGATCCAAGAAAACTTTGAGTGGCCAAGAGTGAGAGAGAGAGAGAGAGAGAGAGAGAGAGAGAGAGAGGTCCAAAACTGAACTAACAAGAGGTTACACTTAAAAAATGTACCAAATGATCCTCAACAAACGTTTTATTAATTATGCCTCTATTTTCTTCCATTTCCCATTATTTTCCTTCATTTTCCTCCTCACCTACAACCTGCAACCTTTCACCTTCCTTTTCTCCTAATTTTGACTATTTCCATAAATAAATGCCAATAAATTTCACCTTTCCTTTCCAAATCCCTTTTCATTTTCTTTTCCAATTTCCTTAGCCATAATAAACCAAATGAACACCCACTAGGATGTTTTTCCCAACATTAATCTTCGAATAAGTGTCCCATGACCGTGGTTATTATTTTTTCTTTATTAATTTTTATTACCAATATTTTTCACCAGGGATATTACAGAACCATACCCCTTGGGGGGAACACCATCCTCAGTGTTCAATGACACCTACAACAAACAAGACTTCTGGAAGAAAGACATAATTCCGATGGAGTTTTATAACGTATCTTGTTGCAGTATTTACAATGATCAACCTGCTCAAAAGTCACCCAACATGAAAACATAATAGCATGATAACCATAATGAAATGACACCCATACCACTTATTGGAGCTTTATAACTTAGCTCATGGTGGTATTTACATCGATATACATATGTAAATATACCAAAAAGTCACACCAAAGCATATAACAAAACATATATCAGGGAAATATTCTCAACCAAAAAATAGAGAAGGATAAATAGCCCACATCTGATATTCCATCTCCCATGTAGATTTATCTAGCCCAAAGTGTGTCCATTTCACTTTAACCTACTTGATTACTTGGCTTCGAAGCATGAGCACATTTATCTGCAAAATGAAATGTGGTTTTGGCTGAAATTATTTTATGAAACCAACTCACAAAACAATAAAAATAATAGATCAATGACTTAAAAAATATCCTCTTCGAGGGGAAAACCTCCTTTACATTATACAAATGAAAAATTCTTGGATGATTAAAATGACAAAAACCTCCTTTCTATATATAGAAGTCTAAGAAGTCACAATATAATTAGAGCTAACATAACAATAATAATGTAAGGGCACAACAATAACAATAATGGGATTCTATGGGGCACAATATTAGCAATATGGGGACTACATGGGCACAAATATAACAATAAGGGAGCTACCCTATTAATAAAAAGAATGGGATACACTAGTATTATAGGGACCTAACATGCTCCTCTCCTTCAAAAGAGTGCTTTCCTCAATGCTTGAGTAGTTCTAGATGCTTCTGTACAAAATTATCATCCTTCCATGTCGAATCTTCAACGGGTAAGTTATTCCACTTGATGAGAGACTCTAAAATTGACTAGTTTTTTTGAAGTCTAGCGTAGCTAAGACTGGTGCTTGGCACATTTATTCTTTAATATGTTCAAAGGTGTTAGTTTCTTATGGAGTCCAAGGAAATGCATATTTCTTCATTTATGTTGTTAGTGATGTTGTTATTCTCCGTTAATTATTAACAAACTTGCGATAATACCCCATTAGCCTAAGAAATCATTGCATATGCATTATGGTTGTGGGGATTTTCCATTCCCTGATGTATTTAACTTTTTTAGGGTCTACCTTAACACCCTCATGAGATACAATATGAACCATATATTCCACCTCCTATACTCCAAAGAAAAATTTCGAGGTTATTGCATATAATTGTTTCTCCTTCAATATTTTGAACGCCCTGTCAACATGTTTAACATGATCCTTCCAATACTTGTTGTAGATTAATATATTATCAAAAAATTATAACAAAAAATTTCTAAGGAAGTTTGTGAAAATGGAATTCATTAAACCTTGAAATGTACAAGGTGCATTGGTAAGGCCAAAAGTCATGACCAAAAATTCATAATGACCCTCATGATTTCTAAATTTTGTTTTCAGAATTTCTTGAGTATTCATTCGAATTTGATGATATCTTGAACGAAGATCCAAATTGGTGAAGTAAATTTCCCTATGCAATTCATCCAATAAATCATCAATGACAGGAGTGGGAAATTTATCTTTAATAGTGAGCTTCTTGAGCTCCCTATAATATGGACACATGCACCATGATACATCCTTCTTATGCACCAATACTATTGGAGCAGAGAAAGAACTTTGACTGGGTTGAATTATACCAGCCTCTAGAATTTCTACAACCATACATTCATTTTCACTGTTTTGGGCATAGGTATTTGTAAGGCCTAATGTTTTGGGGAACACTTCCTAGAATCTAATGAATAGCATGATCTGTTGAAATTTGCAACAAGAAACAATGAAATTGGCATCGAAAAAAGACAAAAATTGACCACATAACTGGTGTGGGATTCCAGTCACACATGAGTAAGGAATTAAATTACACACTAGCGCTAAACATGGGAGTCTAATTTATTTATCCCTTTGATAAATTGGAAAATAAATTGTAATTTCATCTCATAACAACTTGTAGCAGTTAACTAAGTCAGAAGGACTGAGTTAGCTCAAGAAATTCAAGTTGATGTTCAAAGGTGAGGCATGTAGAGTGATTCTATTATTTTGGGGGTCCAGTTTTAGTTAATGCATTAGTTTAGTGCATGTGTCATCAGTTAACTCAAATTATTTGAATTAAAATCAATTTAACTAGTCCTAACTGAGTGATAAAGTAGTGAGAGGTCAACTGAATTAAATTAGATTTAATTTACAGGTAGTGATCTATCAGATAAATGATGATTCAATATTATTATCTACATGCATGTCGATTATAATGATGACCCAGTTGATACAAAGGTTAAAGGGAAGTTAAATATATGTTGTATTATTAGCAAATTTCCTGAGCACAATTATAAAGTTAGAGGAAGCCTCATGAAGGATTGTGTAGTTAAGGAAGGTTGATTATCCTACTTAATAGATATTAGTTGCCTAGGGATTGCATGAGAAAGGCTGGGCTAAGTAGGGGATGAGAATTGGCCAAGTGTTGGTCAATTTTTCCTGAGAATTTCTAGTCAGTTTTGAGCAGGATCAGGGTGAGACGATTGGTAGAGTGCAAGATTTTCTTAGTGTGAGAAATAATTGTATTGTTTCATGATTATTCAATACAAGAAAAAATGACATTGGTTACGTTCATGCATGTGACGATCCTTTAAGGTCCATCACCAATGTCACATATGGTGACGGTCCTTAAGAAAACGTTGTTGTAAGTGCATATTGTAATGGTCCTTTAAGGTTTTTCACCAAAGCCATTTTTAGTGACACTTTTGGTGAGGGTTGTTAAAGGCCCGTCACTAATTCTCTCTTTGGTGACACTTCTAGTGACGATATTTTATTGACCCTCACCAATGCTCTTTATGGTTACTTTTGGTGACGATCAAAAAATGTTCATCATCATTAATAATTCCAATGAGTTTCTGATGATGCTATGTGCATGTTACTATATTTTTCGTCAAAATACAATGATTTAAAACCATTGTTGTGGAGTATTTTTCATTATGTTTCCAAGGCCATATAGTGGTTAGAGTCAGTCAATTCGTTAAGAAGTAATTATCATGTATCGTTTCCCTCAAGTAATGAGAATATAGTTTTCCTGTTATTCAATAATATATGATTCATCTCTATTTGGTTTTGTTAGTATGAATCTTAATCGAAAGAGTACGAAAAAATATCACTTTAGCTGTGCATAACAAACTACCTTAAGATCAAATATGGCTACCAATTTCTTTATATCTACAATTATTTGACCAAGATAAATGCTGCAAAATCTAGATAAATGCAGTAAAAGACATTAAGCAGTAAGTAAAAGAAAGAGTTTGTCGATGCATCCAATAGACAAGACAAGAATGTTTTAAAGAATTTTTATATTTTTTGACACCAGGGAAGGGAACATAGAAAGATGTTACCAGTCCCCCTCAATGGGATGGGTTCTTGTAAGTCCTCAACACTTTAGATCTAAAATCTCTCTCTCTCTTGATGGCATAGAAAACCCAGACAAAAATGGAACTCAAAGGGAGCTCATAAGAAAAATGGTAGAAAAATATGACAATGATGGTGGATCAAAGTCAGACCAAAAGTATAGATCCAGAGTGATATTTAGGCAACAAAAGGTAGTGAGTGAATGGAAAAACCCTTCTATTTTTAAAAAAATATTGAGTTAGTCTAGATATTGGTGCATAATTCAAATATTATTAACCAATTCTACGTCCAATTTTTATGGAATATTTTATTATATTTGCTGGAGGGAAAAAGAATTTGACTTTGGTCAAATCCCTTTATTTGTAAATAATAAATAAATAAATGATTTATATATTATTTTAAGGATGTGGTTGAGTAATAATCAAATAAATAATGATTTATTCAATTATTTATAAATGTTTTAGTCAAATTTAATAAGGAATATTATTTAAATAAGGTTTAAATAATTATTCCTAGAAAATAATGACATAAATAATGATTTATCTAATTAATTTTCCTGTTTTGGGTTAAATATGACTAGGAATATTAAATAAACTATTGTTTAACTAATTATTCCTTGAGGAAAATCAAACACATATGGATTTATTCAATATTTTCTCATGGGGTTTCCTGTTTAGACCATAAACAACTTAATAAATGTGGTTTACTAAGTTATTTTTCATAGTGAAAGCAATTTTACTTAATGTAAAATTGGTCTTACATGGTGTACTTTGGTCTGTCTAATAGTAACAGGTTAGATGACCAAAAAATGGTGTAACAGATTGCCCCCCACTTTGCGAGCATTAGGAGATAATCGTATGACTGAAGTATATTGTAAGAACTCAATCACTAGACACCGAAGGGGAAGTCAGAGAGAGAGAAATATAAGGTAGACCAAAGTGCTAGAGGACTAGACCCTGAGGAGGTGATATTTACATGTGTGACAAGTATCTTTTATGAGTGAGCACCTATGCTATAGGTGGTGGGGGAGGCATACCTATGCCCGCTGAGACAAAGTACAAAGAATAATGCATCTAGTAAACAAGGGACTGAACTATATAGTAAATGTTGACATAAACATGAGACAGATAAAAACATGATAATGAATACAACATACATACTGTGCCTGGGATAAAAGCCAGGAATTATACAATAATGTTTGAGTACATGAGATATAAATACAACCATAGTGCCCCTGTAAACAGGAAAGGGCTATGAAAATATGACTGATACATGCAAACTAAAAGGCGTTGCAAGCGTTTGAGGCCAACATCATCAAATATATGGAGCTGCATCAAAGTATATAATGAAGAGGTCATCCGGGCATGTGGGGGGCTACTTGAAGGGCCACCCCCTCATGAGGTATAAAACATTTCACACACACCCGAGAATCACTGGTACAATCTACTGCATCAATGAACCATCAATTATACAGATCTCGATCATGCTATAAGGAGCTGGAGCTGAGAAAAAATCAAGTGAAAGGGAAATAAGGGGTCCCTTTGCCTGATCCGAGGCACCGAACAAGAGTGGAAGATGGAACCAAGGTACAACACCCTTTAGACCTGTCTTCTGGAATGAATGATCTGATGTCAACACAAGGAGGTCCTCCATAGGTGAGGCAATAAGGGATCCTCAACTAAGGCATGAGAGAAAATAGTAGAGCGATTGACAAACTGACACCAGGGATGATGATGAAATGGGGGGTACTGAGTAGCAGACGAGTGACTTCCCCTGTTAGAGAATAAATGGCATGGATGACCTGGCAGTGGCTGACACAATATCAAAGGGGATAGAGGATAGTAGGATTCAAGGCCCTAATGTGCGACAGGAGAGAGGGACCAAGCAATGAAGGTGTTAGCCATCAGTAAATTTTTTCATAAGAAAATGATGGCTAAAACCGGCCTTGAGCCTTCAAGAGATTATTTTCATAGAAAATTACTCATTCTTGAAGCCTGTTGTTCCTTAATAGTGTTGTTCCTTAGCCTGCTGTTCCTTAAAAGTGTCGTTCCTTAAAACAGTGATGTTCCTTATAACAATGATGTTCCTTATTGTTGTCCCCTTCAAAAATCCACTAATAAAACCCGTTGTTCCCAAAGAAATATGTTTCCTAAAAAGCTCCATTTTCCTCATTTCATGCCTCCATATCACTCATTTTCCTCTGAAAAAAACCTTCTCATTTACCTTTCATTCTCATAAAAATCCTTCAAAAATACCTTTTTCCGAGGTTATAAAACCCTTTTTATGGTTTAAGACCCTTCTTTTTCACTCTATCAGAACTTGGAAAAACCTTAAAAAACCCATGAAAACCCCTTTTCTGCCTAAACATGCCCTTTTATTCAAAAAGTAGGCTTTAGCCCCTTTTTGGCTTAGCCCCCAACTCTTTCTCCAGCATATGACCAAAGCCCTGTGACCGGGTGCTAAGCGCTCATCGCATCGCAATTGTTATATCACATCAGCATTTTTGCATTGTTCCTCCCCTCACCCTATTTCCCCCGCCGATGCAATAAGCCCTTTTCTTCTGTGGCCCTTGGTTTCATATCCTACCATATGACCTTACCCCTACGCTAAACCATAGCCCCCCACATCGCATCGGCCTTTATTCATTTCCTCCCCCATTCCTTTGTTCCCTCGCCAATGCGATAGGCCCCTTTTATCCTCTGCCCTTGGTCACCTTTCCCCTCCACGTGACCATACCCCAGCACCTATGCTAAGCCCCCATCACATCGGTGTTTTCATTAAAAACCTGCCTTTTATTTATATTTTACCTGCTCTGATAAAAAACACCCCAATAATATCTAAGACATAGATCTATATGATCTGACGATGGTTATTAGCCCCTGCCCCTTACCTTTGGGTTTATCCATCCGCCCTCTGCACTGATCTCCATCATCGATCTACATGATTCAACGGCTCTCGTTCATCCTGACAACCCAACTCTTCTGGACCCACCATCTATTACGAAAAGCCCTCATCCAATCATGTGATGCCACCTGTCTTCCACTTAAAACCTCGCCCATGCACCTTTCCATTTTGTGCTCCTCCCCCATCATTGGATTTACTCCAAATCCAACGGTTTACATTGCATTTTGCATTCATTTCTCCAAAAAAAATGATCACGCATTTATAACACAAAACCGTTGGTTTTACAGAAGCCACGCATCCCCTTTAGATTGGATCACATTTGTTTTACTGAAAACCATTTACCGCCCGAGGGTCACGCGAAAACCACAGGTGGTTTTTCCAAAAACCACTTTTTCTCAGTTTTGTGCCAAAGTCAATTTTAAGCCTATTTTTCGTTGCTTTTCTCCACAGAACCTCCTCCACCTGCGTTTCACTCCTCTGCACTACTCCTCTACCTCTGCCAGCCTCCTAAGCAGTCAAAACCTTCCACGCAGGTTTTATATAACATTTCGTTTGTTGTGTTACATATTTTTAACAGTGCCCGAAGTCTGCAGGCTTTCTGTTGCCAATTCAAGTGGAGAGAATCCCTTTGGTAATGAATCAGGGATCAAAATGCTTGAAGAGAGGATTAGAGGGACAATTCAAATCTTCCATCGATGCTTCATGATCATCGATGCATTCGTAAAACCCTCCAGTGCTATAAAAGAGCCACTTGCATGCACAGGGAAAAACAGAGTTTAAAGTCAAATGGATTAAAGTGAAAAATTGAAGATCAAAAGACATAACCTCACAGTTTAAAGGGATAAAGGACACTTTGAAGATAAAGTCAGTTTAAAAGGTTGAAACAGTCAGCAGATAAAATTTAAGACTAAAGGATGATGGTAAAAGCCCGAAAGCAAGATTAAAGGCAGATCAGTGTTTAAAGCCACAAGGATAGACAAATCAACAAAGGAGCATCCAAATGCCACATCATTGAGGAAATTACTCCTCAAAATACCACCTGCCAGCTGATTTCACCTAAAAATAAGGCATATTAATTACACAGTTAAAGATATTTCTAAAGACAACTCAGAATTAATTACCAGCCTACCAAAAACCCCCAAAGTCAACAAAAGTGACTAAAGTTGATGAAATTTAATGTAATAATCAATTAACAGAGTTAAAACATTTGAAAACTTCTCCATTTGGCCCTTCAAAGGCCAGAAGCACTTACTCTACATTAATTGAATAGATAGGTCTTTATTTCACTCCACCTCCTCATTTCTTCTATAAATACTTCTCTAGAAGACAGTATAGGGGTTGGTCTTTGGATACTTGTTGAATGTAAATAGCTTTTGAAGCCTGTTGTAACTTTGTTAGGAATTGAAGATACATAAGTTGAGACGAGTAGTTTGAAGCTATAAATACCCACTAGACTTGAAGATTTTAACTGGTTTGAACATCAAATACAATAGTTGATTTATGGGATCCTGGTCTATGTCAATGGTGATGTGTTTCTCACTGTAATTGTTATTTTCTTTATGTTTTCATTCCGTCCACTTTCTCTGATAAACAACAGCAAATATGGATTAGGATTTACTTCTGAAAGTACCCTAAATCTCACTGATAAATCTTTATCCTTTATGTTTTCTTCTGATTGTTTATTTGAGGATAATTCAATAGAGTATAACCAGTGAAGTGTTGGTAAGCCCATTCTTCCTGAGTACAACTTGAGATATTATCTTTAAATGTTCTTGAAAAGTTTGCTTATTAAAGTTGAGCTAGAGAAGTTTATGGTCTCTATTTTATCTCCAACAGTGGCTTTGAAAAGTTCCCTTAAGTGCATGTCAAAAGCAGGCTAGTTTAAAAGTACTTACCTGATCTTAGGTTGTCCTTTGTTTTTCTTGTGTGTTTACTTCCTTCACAACTTTCTTACTATTTCATTCCATAAAATCAACTTAAAGAGATCCTTTGACATAGATGACTTGCCCCATGGACCACTCTTGAAACTTGTTATGCAATTAAATCCTCTTATGACTCCATAGACCAATCGATTGATGTTTTTCCTTGCTTATATTATCAGTTGAACCATTATTTCACTTACTCACACCTTCACCCTTCATACAGACTTCCTTCATCTTCAAGTTATCCTGCCCAACCAAAACAAACAAACCCTTTTTCTTCATAACTAGCCTAAAACCATACTTAAACATAAAGAAACATATTTGAGATACACATATATATAGAGATCCCTCTCTGAATCTAGGATGGCTAGATCCTCAGATTCCAAAGTGGTTTTCATGTAGGCTCTGCAGCATTTGTATTTTCCAATCTTGCAAACTATGGAGACCTAACAGAAGGATGGAGGACTATAGTGGGATACAAATGGAATCACGATAGACTCCATGAATGCTATGATGAATCAACTCTTATGCTCTAAACAAGGTCTCCTCGACGATGTTTCCACATAGAAAAGGTCCAATTGGGACCATAAAGACATGAGTACAAGATGGTTACTCATGACGAAAATCGACATCAGCAAGGACAAGTATGGAGGAAAAGTGGTGCCCCAAGTACAAGTGTTGCAAGTGAAGATATTTGATTTTAAGGAGTGGTGAAGTGATGCTTCTTGGACAAAATGTGTCATGGTGAAGTATTAAATCACAAAAAAATAGCAGATACCCATTTGAGAGCTTGGTGATAGCTTTCCAACGGTACAAACGGTTTGTAAAACCAAGCTACTTTTTGGCTATAGCAGGCGAAAGAAAAATCAAGGGTTTCTCTTTTAATAAGGAATTTTCCCTCCAAATTCACTCATTTGTAGGTGCAGCTCTGGTGAATGTAGAGAGGAGAGAAGGCTCTAAATCTTGTAGTGATCATAGCAGATAAATCGGCCGTTGGAATCGAGATTTGTCAATTGCAGGTAGGAGGCCTAACCCTACTCTTTCATTTTAGTGGATTGAAAGTTTAGTTTAGGTGTTGAGAGCTCAGGAACAGACCCCTGCTCCTCTTCACGTCCGGGTCACACTTTTTGGGGCAATATGTATGGTGTGGGTAGCAGGTTTTGGGCAGAAAAGTGTGACATGTACCAGGATTTTTCCTAAAAAGTGCGACCTGGCAGTGAGGGGTATTTTTGTGCTATTTTTTGGCTGAGAGTTGGGTTTTTGTGGTTAAATGTAGTATTTCCTTTCTGTACACCGAAAAAGATGATGGTTTTGTGCAGATATGGTAGAATTATAGATCAACTGGAGACAGAGAGACCTAGACACATTATGATCAGAGATCCGAAAGGATCATGGTGTCCGCAGAGCATTGGCTAGGTTTGGGGTTCTAAAGTTTGTGGATAACCCTCTGATGAGAGTGGGAGAGCCCTTGTTGGCCCGAATTTTCAGTTATTGGGATTCGGACCATGAGGTATTTATAGTACAGGGGCACTGGATCGAGTTGATGGTCTAGGATATATATTTTCTAACTGGTCTCCCACCACTTGCGATTGTGAGCAATACTCATCCAATGTTACTGAGAGGGTCGAACATCATTGAGTTTGTAGAGAACCATTGTCAACCAGGTTTCCATGTCAAGGGGACATGGTGATCTAGGTGGATTAAACATGTACAATTACAAGTGGCTCAGTATAGAGGGATAAAAAATGAAAGTGTTTGAAAACCTCTCAAACCAAGTTCAAGTTGTAGATCTCGTCATTCCGAATCCAACGGTGCAGACGACACTCAACTTCGAGTCCGCATGAAGGAGTTAGGAGCGGTCAAAGTTTTGGTTTGACTTGGTGATTGGGTAGCCTTAAAGAGGACACAAATTAGACCAAACCTAACCATCAGATTTTGGCAGACTCAGGCCAGGTTCTGGGCAAAATTGTTGCCTAGTTAATTTTCCTCCTACAATCAAAAATCGAATTTTCAAAAATGCATAGTTTGTTATATTAAAACAAAAAAATTATAAATTTAAGGGGTCGATGGCCATGACCCTGTCAGACCCCCGACCCACGACAACCATATGATACATATGTTGGCGGGGGTTGTGAATCCCACCGCCAACCACCCATCATACTCCATATTAAACGGTGCTACCGGCGGAGATTATGGGGCGAGCCGCCCAATGCAGGTCCGGCCCCCCACCTTAACTATATTTCATATTAGAAATATGTGATGGTTTGCTAAAAAGGGTAAACACATTGTTGTAAAAACCATATTTGTTTTATTTAAGGAAGGGGTGGGATTTGATCCCCCGACCCCATGCCCATTATTGCACCATTTTACCAACTGCGCCCAATGGTGGGCTTGGTAAAGTCTGCCCATAAAACTTATTTAAAGTTAGATTTCTGCAAGTGCACTAAGCCAAGAGGAGGAAGATGGAGCATGAATTTTTTGAGTATTAATGCTATTTTGTAGCCAATCATGGGCACAGAATCCGAGGAGATGCACGGGTTTCCAGACTTATGATTTTTTTATCGTAGGTCATGTGGAACCATGAGCTAGAAAAGAGGCAGGTAGAACCTTGATTGAGGTCAAATTTCAAGAGGGCGAAATTTTGACTTTGTCCAAATGGGACAAATTTTATGTCATTTTTGCACTACTCGATGCCATGAGTCTAATGGCATGCTCAGTTTCTGCATCTGATTTTTTGATTTTTCAACTACTTTTGGAAGTGGGTTATGCAAGTGTCAGATTTCCGCATGTAAGCAGTGGTTTTCACATTTTTCGACGCCATAAGATTGATGGTGTTTTTAGATTCAGCCATAAATAAGCTTAGCCTTCGGCAAATGGTAGCATGAGGTATATGATGTCGATTCCATGTACTTCTTCATTTATTTCTCTTTGAGATGAATTATGTCTTGCAGATCTCGGTTAATACATGAGTCGTGGGATCTTGCTTTGTGTTGTTATTGATGTATTTTCAGCTATGGATTTGTGTTTTGTATGAGCTCCCTTTTATGCCACATTGGAGGGATGCTTGTTTTCATATGTGTATTTTTGAGATCCCTTGTTTGCCAGGATTGGCGAGATACTCTTATTTATTACATGTCAGCTATGGTCATACTGATAGGAGTCTTTCTTTATGTATGAGAGTTCCGCAGTGGAATATCTATTAAAGAAGTCAAGCCACTCCTGCGTGAGGGAAATTTTTCCTTGTATGTCATAGGGAAACACATCCATGTACATCTTCTTACAACACATAATGCAGTAGCCAACACCATCTTGACACCGAGACCCGGAGAAGTAGTCCCTCTTAAATGAACTCCGTCATCAAATGACGTGTTCTTATGATTTCTGATCTTCTTCATTTATGTCCCTCTTACTTACAGCTACAATCGTTCATTTCAGTTATTTAACGTCTAAAATAAATGCAATTCTAATTATCAACTAAAGTAAAAGGTCTTGGTTAAGGGTATCAAGATTTTACCCTGGATCAAGTGGTATCAGAGGAGGTATTCTTGCTAATTGGATTGTAGGTGTGAACATTGGACGTTCGCTGAGTTGAGCCATGGAGAGTGTCAAGCGCATGTATGAAACCATGCTCAGGGTGTCTAAGAAATAGGACATATTGTACGAGGCGTATGAAAAACAAGCACCAGAGAACGAAAAATTGAAGACCCTCCTACACAAAGAGAAGGAGGACAAACAACAGTTGCAGCTTCAGTTGCAACCCACAATAGAAGCGTGGGAGGATTGGAAGTGCAACAATGAAATTCTGCAAGCAAATCATGATGCCTTGAAGGTGTTCCTACATGAAGAGAAGGAGGAGAATCAGTAGTTGCAGCTTCAATTGCAAGCCACAATAGAGGTGTGGGAAGATTTGAAACGCAACAACGAAACTCTTCAAAGAGATCATGATGCCTTAAAAGAATTCCTACAGAAAGAGAAGGAGGAGACACAGCAGTTGCAGCTTTAGCTACAAGCCATGTCAGAGGAATTGATGGAAGTGAAGCGCAATGAAGGCTTACAACAGCTTTCTTCATCTGTTTCGCAATCAACACCTAAGGTAAATAGTGTTGATTTTGCTTTAGTTTCTTCACATGATATAATTTCAGTTGGAAGTGTGGAGATACCCATCATAGGTATCAACATGAGACTCCTCACAAAATGGGGTATAGAGGAGGAGGACTTAGCATTCATGGCCAAGGCATAACCGAACCATTGGAGGTTGTGCAACAACCTCGTTATTCAGGTTTGGGGTACAGTGGCAAAGGATGTTCGAAGGAAATCAAGGGAAAAAAAATAATGATGAACTCTCCAAGGAAAAGGAATGATACGGATAGTTCGCCATCATTTCATGGCAGTGCACGTTGCAGTGAAGGAACTGAGGTGATCTCCCATCATCATGATCGCACGAGAGACCACCCCAGAAGGTATACTAAGTCTCATTATTCCAAAGTGCATTTTAACTATAAGAATGTTGATAACCATGGTCGTAAAATATGGCATCGTAAAACTTGTTATTTTTGTGGTTTAAATAAACATTTGATTTCTGAGTGCTGGAAGAGGATGGGAGCACAAAGGAAGAAGAGGCATGAAAATCTTCTCCCCAACAGGAAAAGAAATCAGTTAAGCAGGTTTGGAGGAAAAATAACTTTTTCACCCATTGTGACTGAAGTGGCCACCAAAGATCCACATGCTAGAAACTTCATCCAGAGTAGTGCCTTAAAGACAAAGTCCCCGTACATGCACCAGTCGAAAGAGTTGATCGACAAGAAATTTCACCACAGGGAAATGATCCACTCGTTTTAATAAATGAGAAGTGGTTCTTCTAGATTGTCTCTTCTAGAGATGTTAAGCTTGTCATGCCATGCTTGTAAGTCATTTGTCACATTTTTACTATGAAAGTGATGATGTGTTTCCATCACTCGTTTAAGCGACCAAGACATTTTTTTGGCCTTGTTTGATAAGTATGTGTTAGATCTCTTTCATGTAAAAGTGATGATGTGTTGCCATCACTTTTAGATGCGACGATTATGTTTTGGTCATGTTCTATGAGTCGTCTGATGCATTTCTTTCATGTAAAAGTGATGAGGTGTTTTTCCATCACTTCGAAATGTGACAATGAGGTTTGGTCTTGTAATTTTGTTGAGGTATGATTTCCATTTTTGTCGTAAGCTTGACCACCAAGTACATGTTATAAACTTGTGGCAAGTATGGAAATATTTGGGTCATTGTTGGTCACATTGAGAATGTAATGTTCATTGCAGCTTTAGGCAGGTGTTGGCATTCTAATTCCGAAGGACAGAAGTGAAGGAGTCTTCGAGGGATGTGCCTTCTCAAACATTTGTGTTGCAAAAAATTTCAAGGGACGTGCCTTTTCAGACATTTGCATTTCCGCAGTTGCAAGTGTTGGATTTGCATCTTGATTCCGAAGTACGTGAGGTGAAGGAGTCTTTAAGGGATGTGCCTTTTCAGACATTTTCATTTCTGCAGTTGCAGGTGTTGGCTTTGCATCTTGATTCCGAAGTACATCAGGTGAAGGAGTCATGTGGGGATGTGCCTTTCAACGACATTTGCAAATAGTTGATGATAGGTAAATCTTGATGCTTTTGGAGGACCATAAGCTCCTCAGTGGGGAGGAATGATCCAGGTGGATTAAACAGGTACAAGTATAAGTGGCTTAGTATAGAAGGCTCAAAAATCAAATTTTTTGAAAACCTCTCAAACCAAGTTCAAGTTTTAGATCTCGTCCTTCTGAATCCAACGGTGCAGACAGCACTCAATTCCAAGTCCGCATGAAGGAGTTAGGAGTGGTCAAAGTTTTGGTTTGACTTGGTGACTGTGTAGTCTTAAAGAGGACGCAAATTACACCAAACCTGAAAATTGGATTCTGGCACACTCAGGCCAGGTTCTAGGCAAAATTGTTGCCTATTTAATTTTCCTCCTATGGTCAGATTGAATTTTCAAAAATGCATAGTTTGTTATATTAAAACAAAAAAAATATAAATTTAAGGGGCCGACGCCCATGACCCCACCGGACCCCTGACCCATGAAAACCATATGATACATATTTTGGTGGGGGTTGTGAACCCCACCACCAACCACCCATCATAATCCATATTAAACGGTGCTATCGGCGAAGATTATGGGGCGGGCCGCCCAATGTGGGTCTGCCCCCCCACCTTAACTATATTTCATATTAAAAATATGTGATGGTTTGTTAAAAAGGGTAAACACATTATTGTAAAAACCATATTTGTTTTATTTACGGAAGGGGTGGGATTTGATCCCCCGACCCCATGCCTATTATTGCACCATTTTACCAACTATGCCCAACTATGGGATTGGTAAAGTCCGCCCAGAAAACTTATTTAAACTCAGATTTTTGCAAGTGCACCAAGCCAAGAGGAGGAAGATGGAGCATGAATTTTCTGAGTATTAATTCTATTTTGCAGCCAAGCATGGGCACGGAATCTGAGGAGATGCATGGATTTCTAGACTTATGATTTTTTTATTGCAGGTCATGTGGAACCATGAGCCAGAAAAGGGGCAGGCGGAACTTTGATTGAGGCCAAATTTCAGGAGGAAAAAATTTTGAATTTGCCCAAATGGGACAAATTTTATGTCATTTTTGCACTACTTGACGCCACGAGTCTGATGGCATGCTCAGTTTCTGCATATGAGTTTTTTTTATTTTTCAACCACTTTTGGAAGTGGGTTATGCAGGTGTCAGATTTATGCATGTGAGCAATTGTTTTCACATTTTTTGACGCCACAAGATTGATGGTGTTTTCAGATTTAGCTGGAAAAAAGCTAAGCCTTCAGAAAATGGCGGCATGAGGTATATGATGTGGATTCCATGTACTTCTTCGTTTATTTCTCTTTGAGATGCATTATGTCTTGCAGATCCCGGTTGATACACGAGTCGTGGGATCTTGTTTTGTGTTGTTATTGATGTATTTTCAGCTATGGATTTGTGTTTTGTATGAGATACCTTTTATGCCACATTGGCGGGATTCTTGTTTTCATATGTGTATTTTTGAGATCCCTTGTTTTCCAGGATTGGCGGGATACTCTTATTTATCACATGTTAGGTATGGTCATACTGATAGGAGTCTTTCTTTATGTATGAGAGTTCTGCAGTGGAACATCTCTTAAATAAGTCAAGGCACTCCTGCGTGAGGGAAATTTTTCCTTGTATGTCATAGGGAAACACATCCATGTACATATTCTTACAACACATGATGTAGTAGCCTACACCATCTTGACACCGAGGCCCAGAAATGTAGTCCCTCCTAGACGAACTCCGTCATCAAATGACGTGTTCTTATGATTGCTGATCTTGTTCATTTATTTCCCTCTTATTTATAGCTACAATTGTTCATTTCAGTTCTTTAACGTCTAAAATAAATGCAGTTCTAATTATCAGCCGAAGTAAAAGGTCTTGGTTAAGGGTATCAAGATTTTACCTTGGATCACACGGATACCGATCAGGGATCTAGAGAGGTTATAGACCTATGTTGTGGCCACATTAGTGCTTTGAATCCTGGGTAACCAGGAACTCCACCACATCATCAGAGGGCAGATGATGCTTATTGAGAGTGTGTTGAGTGGGAACTACAATGGGTGGGTCCAGATGATGACGTCATCGTTGAAATGACAGTTGTCTCTATGCAAGCGACAAGTGAACCATGAATGTGCATATGACACAGTGCTATGCTCGCTCTTATTTGAGAAGATCCCAACACTTCAACCTCGCATACAGCTCCAGGATGGGGGCCCAAGGGAGCCTAGGATGCACCAGTGGATGTGAACACTATGCAGAGGAGGAGGTGGGGCAGTCAGATGAGTATTCTGAGTCGAGTTATTTGCACAGTGGGATAAAATTCCATTGTACATAGACGACTATCCCTATAGTGGGATGAGTTACCGTAGGGACCCAGACTTGCCACTGTCGCTTGGTCAAGAATGGGAACCCGATGGTAAGTGACAAGTTGCTAATCTTTTATGTGCATTGAAAATTTTTAGAATATTGTATATGGTACTTATTCTTTTACTTTTGGTATGCAGATATAGCACTGGTAAAATCGGTCGGGTACATGGGACAGCCTGCAGTATCAGGAACTGCAAGACCTAGTGGATCGAGAGCATCACAAAATGAGAATGCAATGGCTCTCTTGGAGGACACCTATCGTAGATGATAGAGGCTTCTGACTGGTGTTTCAGAGCACAGCTAGCAAGACTTGGATGACCAGTACATAGAGCAATGTATGGTCTACCCTCGGGGTGGCAAGGGGTCATGCGGCGCATGGTGATGGCCAGATAGGGGATGCATGATCTACGGGCAGCAGGAGCAAAGCCATTGGCTTGGGATCCTCTAGATAGTGATTAGATGTAGGGGCAAGTGGTGCCCCCAGTTTTGAGTTTTTGTAACATGCTATGGGCATGTCATATGTATTAGAGTTAATGGACTCTAAAACATGTTATATGACACATATTATGGATATGCATCATTTTGATGATTTTATGTTATTGTCTTGTGTTAAATGTGTTTTCTAAGTTCCAATCTAGAATATTGTTTTCAATTC
Source organism: Pinus albicaulis (assembly GCA_034641835.2). Classification (NCBI taxonomy): domain Eukaryota; kingdom Viridiplantae; phylum Streptophyta; class Pinopsida; order Pinales; family Pinaceae; genus Pinus; species Pinus albicaulis. The sequence goes on from CM076569.1 coordinate 916,249,342, forward strand.
TATCTACATAGTGATTTTGTGCTCTAGGTACATGACTGAATGTAATGATTTTAAATTCACGCATCAAAAGCTTCACTAGTAAATATCTTCTAAAAATGATAGGATTATGCACACGATAGACACCATTCAATTGCATGAAAAGAAGCAAGAAATCTAAACGAACATGAAGGTGGAGGATGCGATGGGAAAGGGAATCGGATAATAAACCTTGCACTGCATCATATTTGGCCTGATTATTGGTGGTATTACCAATGCATATACTGTTCAAGAGAACAAGTGAATGTAAGGGGGTAAAAATGGCCCAACCCGCCGAGGCTAGATTTCGGGAGTAGCGACTTGCACCATATGCATAACCAATATATGGTGTGGACGGGGGGTCCATCTGAAAGGTGCCACAAGACAAAAAATGAGAGGATTATGAACAATGATGGCAGCCTGAGCTCAAGGTAGAAATAGAACAAACAATGCTAGAGGGAGTGCTCTGGGTAGGATTTCCACCACCCGCACACCAGCGGGAAGGTGGTGTGTGGGAGCTACCTTGGGGGCAGCTTATGCTCAGGTTGTGAAAGTCACCATAGACACAGATGGTGCCATTCCACTTATGGGTGGGAAATATGAAGTCAATGGTGGACAAGGCTTCCATGATGTCGTCATCACAATAGAAGATGGGGTGATTGGAGGAAGAGAGATCACATGACACGACGAAGCTACCTGAATCATCATCATGAGAAGAAAGGTTCACATGCACATCATCACGGGGCTGATAGAAGAACAAGAAAATAAGGGATCCACTGATTTTGAGCCCAGGGTGATCACTGAAGGGAGGTCGAGAAAAATACAAGGGGAAGTCTTAGAGGGAGCTTCCACCATGGATCTCATTAATGACGATAGGTAGAGGATGGTGGTCGTAGGCTCCATTATCTTGACATTAGGAGGGGGAATTTAATTGGGAGCGGGTAAATACTCAAGCTTGCCTGAAGCATACTGTGGAAGGAAGAGAGAGGCGGACTGGTTCTGTTTAATCTCATACTCCTGAACTACCTCCAAAGAGGCATGGTAATGCATGAGGAGGGGAAACAAGTGGGTATAATGGCCATGGAGATCACACAAAGAACAAGGTTGGTTGGTGTGAATAGTCTCAGGGTTCAGGGATGTAGTCGAGGAAGAAAAATAGGCTTCAGGGACCATAGACTCAGGGAACAAAACATTAACCATGGGCTTGATACGAGGCAACTCAGGACAATGATGGGTGGCATGATCGACAACATCACAAAAAGCACAAGGCTTTGGAGGTTGAGGAGGAGCAGGGTCATTCAGGGAAGCCTTGAATTTTGGTACCTTCTTGTGAGCTTTGCCCCATTTACCTGAAGTTTTCACAATAGGAGAAGGTTTTTGTTGAGTTGGTTGAGGCATGGTAGCAGCAGGAGGGGTCATGGGGATCGATTGAATCGAGGTCAAAGAAAGATAAAGTTTGGGTTGACCAGGCGGGGTAGCGGTTAGGGGATCGATGTAGCAGACGGGAATCCCCAAGGTCAAGTTAAGAATGGATAAGGTAGCCATAACAGGTACCAAGAACACTCTAGGAGGGGGAGCTAGGAATGGTATCTGACCAAAGGGTTAATGGCTAGGAGGGACGCCTCCGAGATGGTTAAGTCCAGGAGGAATCATGCCAAGAGGGTAGAGAGGCTCATAGATACCAACTGTAGGTGAAGGACCATAAGGAGGAGGTCCAGAAGGCTGAGTTGAAGTGCTAGGAGTAGGTTGCGGAGGGCGGGGTTGCTGACTAGCCGAAGCGGGCCTCTTGAGGGAAGCCCGAGATGATTGCATCATTGTAATATTCCCAAATTTCCACATCATATTTGGAATATTAGATTTCCTTTATTTTCTTAATAAATTATGTAAATAAAAGGGTGGAGGGACCCACAAATCTCAAAGATGAATAAAATCTACTTTTAATGTGTGCATGTGGATTTTTTAGATCTAGATATAGAACATGGAGTAGTGAAGTAGCTCTATTTATGGAGATCATGTCTCATTTATGAGATAGACTATGGAGGATGACACAATCAAATAAGATCATGGATATAAAATAAAAAATCATGAGGATCTTTGATAAGGTCAACTAAGATCATAGTGCATTCAAAGAAGATCATGAAGAATTTATGATAATATAGTGGAGGAAGTGGTGCATTTAATGCATGAATGATGGAGAGGGTGATCATCCCCTATGAACATGATGGAGGACATGGATCAATAGCGCAGTCAAACATGGAAACTTTTCCCACATGAAGAACACAGATTTGGAGTGGGCCTAGGCTATGGAAGGCTCATGTATATAATGAAGTTGAAGGCACAATGGAAGGCATGATTTGGATTATTAATTTCTTGATTTTTTAGATCTAGATTTGTCTTAGGACATTTCTATGTAGACTTGGGTTGTTTATCAGAGTTTTTAGGGTGTTCACAAGTGGGAATCCCACCTCTTTCTTTGAGTAGCTCTAGAAATATGATTTTCTTCATTCCTTATCAAGCATTGGTGCCATCTTCAGGAGTTTGTTTCCAGCATTCAGCTAGGAAACTAGTGGAGGATTCATCGCACCACTTTGTTCTTCAGATCTAGCCTTTCAGGAGCAGTAGATCTACATCCAACATTTAGGCCATCGAGTTTTACCATTATGGAGTAGTAGTCTCTTCAAGGATTGTGCAGTCCAGTCCTGTAGATCTATTGGAGGAAGAAAGTTTCCAGTATTTCAGCTAGAAATCCTGTGAGGAATAACCTCCTCACTTTAGATCTGTTGTTTCCATCACTTAGGAGTTGATTTGACACATTTAGTAGTAGGCTAAGGAGCTTCCCTCTTTGACAGCGCATTTTTCTGAAGTTTTTTTTCATCCAAAAGCTATTTTTAGTGGAGGATATTGGAGGAGCTAGATCTTGATCTTTTAGCCCAAGGATCTAGTGAAGGGATTAACCCTTCTTACATAGATCTGATTGTACATCATTGCAGCCATCATATTATCAGATCTAGCTTCATATTTTCATTCCCAGTAGCATATCTATGAAGCCATAAGAGGAATGTTGTCTTATACTTACAGATTTGAGAAACCCCTCCTAGGTTATCTTGGGAATCCATCATTGAGCCCAGATCTACAATTTCAGCATCATCGAAGCTCTCATTCTGCCTAGATATGACTTTCTATCTTTCAGGAAGTTGCAGTCGTTGCAGTAGGGGCAATGTAGTTTACCTTCCAGTAGAACAATAGTTACACAGTCCCTTTTGGGATATCATTGCAGGGCCATTCTAGACTACTCTTGTGGCTTGCGTGTCTCATATTTTGAGCACTGTTGTACTTGCTTTTTGCACCTCCAATATAATAAAATGGCTTAGCTATTTCTGTGCATTCTGATGTGTATATATATTTATTGTTTAATTTGCTACAGTTCTTATATTGTGTTTTAGTATCACTACATTCTCCCTTTTGTGATATTACAGTGGTATCAGAGCATGATCTTTGGTTCTGCTTGTGGTCACTTCATTTTTTACATCAAAAGAAGAAGCAGATAGATGAGATCTATCATGGAGGATGATAATTCTGTCACTCCTTTCTTTATATCCATGCAAGATCTCTCCAAGGAGGTCAATCCAATGAATAAGGAAGGAAAAAAAGAAGATCCAATAATAATATGTGATGAGGAAGGTCCAAGCACTTCCTATCAGCAAAGAAGAAAACCGCAGAATCCTAGATCTCATCATAGATCCACTATGCTCACTTTCTTTGGAGAAGGTGAAAGGTGTAGAAATGAAGAAAGGAATGAAACTCATGATTCTCTTAGTCTATATCTTGAAGATTACAAAGCACAGTCTAGAGCATTCAAATAGAAACTAACTCTCCAACAATTATTCAAAATCAAATAAGAAAGAGGATCCTATAGCAACAATAGAAGGAAGAGGCATAATAGATTCTATTTGCCTAAAATTGATGGATCTTCCTCAAGCACTGTTAGAGCTTGGAGGAGGGAGTTAGATGCATTTTCAGGCTACATCATGTAGCTGAAGGAGAGGCTGTTCAAATTGCATCACTTTATATTTTAGGTGAAGCCAATGATTGGTGGTTTGGTCACATGGAGCATGCAAAGGTGACTAAATATTCATATTTATTTCACAAGTTGAGGAAGGAATTTGATCTGAGAAAACTAGATATGTGTCACAAAGTGACATTTTCTAAGGAAGCAAAGGAGGATGTCAATCTTGTCACTCTGGACAGGAGGTCACTACATTCACCACCCGCTGCAGAAGTACTTGCATCCAGAGAAGAGACACTTGCAACTTTGCAAGGTGGTCTTGAGCTCTTGACACATAGAGTCCCATGCATGATTCAAGAGGTGCATGAGGAAGAGGAGGGATATTCCAGCACTGGTACACATGGAGAAGAGCAGTTATCACTCTTACCAGCAGTTGAAGACACTATTGTCCTGGTTGGAGGAAATCTTGTGTTCTGGAAAGAGGTCTCCACACAACAGTTGATCCAAGGTATGAATGAAATTTCATCACATATTGTTTCAATAAATCTTATTGAAACTTATGAAGACATTCCATCAAGGCCAATGCATAACCAAGGGTTAGAACAAAATGCTGATTTGAAGGAGCAACATATCACAGTGTAGAGGACCCTTAATCTAATCAAGGAAGAGATTAAGAACTGTCCCAGTTCATCATTGTTGAGATACATTCAAACTTTTGAGTTGAAGTGTAGAGTTTGAAAAAGTGGGATTAGCATGATCCTATGTACAATAATTGATTATGAGATCAGTATTGTGCCTTTCTTTGAGACAACTCATGTAATACCATGCAGATCTACAACTCTCCCACTTAGTAGCTGTGATAAATAAGGGGTATCATCATTCTTGGAGAATTCTAAAGGTAGATTCATTCATGAATAAATGGAGGTAAATATGGTAGATGGTAGACATCTCGAGATGAGAAATCTTTTCTCCCTTCTAGATGACCTTTTCTCAATGAGCATCTCATTGCTCAAAGAGAAACTTCTACCTGCGGCAGATCCAACACCTATTTGGTTTTGGAGGGCCTTTGGTGAAGAGAGAATCTCCTTGAGATATCTCCTTAGAGGTGCACTTCAACATTTAATGAAGTGAAAGGTTCTTCATCAATTTGGGAGGATGGTATTATACAAAGGGAGGATATCATGATTATGCAGCACATCATTCACCATCCTTATTGGGATGAGTGAATGAGGATGATAAGAAAGGGGTTGCATGACCACTTGCAGATTTATGACATGGGCCAGCAATCTTGGTTACGTTGGTTACCCTTGGGAGATTTTTGTCACTACCCAAAGGTTCCTATTTCTTGAATCCATGCCTTGAAGAACACTTATGAAATGAAGAAGGAGGCATGGCTGCGCTGGTTTCTCTTGGGTGAGTATGGTTACCACCCAATAGCTCATATTTTTCTGATTCATGCCTTGTGTATCAATGATAGAATGCATGAAAAGAAGGCATGTTCATTTTGGTTTCACTCGAGAGAGGTTGGCCACCACATGACATCTCCTATGTCTATGTGTTTTGTATTGGGTAAAGCTTGGCATGATGCTCTCATGATGTGCATTGATTATGTTTATTTTTATTGGGCTGATGTGACATTCCACATGTCCATTAGTATGTTTTTGCTCCATGATGCACATGAGGAGGAGATAAAGCAGCAAGATCTCTTGTTGCTTAATTTGGTTTCTTTTGGGGGAGTTTGTCTTGTCCATGTTAGATAGAGGAGATGGAGGATGCCAGCAAAGGGCCTTACCCCAGTGGTTACTATTAGGAGAATATGGTTTGACATCTTTGTCTGCCCATATAAATCCTTCCGTTCTTCTTTTTCATAATGCTAGAATGATTCTTGGATCCAACAAGGCCAATAGGGATAAGGATGGGAGCATGTCAATGCTCAATCAAATTCATAAAGCATGGGGTGAAGAGATGTATTGTGGGATGGTGTAATATTCGTACATTAGCATGCAGCTAACAAGAATATTAATTTTTCTCTAAACACATAGTTAAATGAATAAATGGGTAAGGAGACCCATAAATCTTTCTAGTAGTAATAAAAAACCTCTTAATGGTGAAAGGATCATATTCATAGCTAGATAAAAAACCCTTCATGTGTGAAAAATGCTTAATGCATGTAGACAAAGTCAAGTTTGACCAAGTCAGCTAAGCTAAGTGGATGAGGTGGGACATTAATGAAGATAACTTAGTGGGAATATAGATCTATTTAGATAGATAGAATAAAGCCACATTGAGTGCGGAAGAAGACTTTGCATGGATATATAGATAAGATTGATCCAGTCAAGGTTGACTAAATCAAACAATGCTGTAAAAAGATGAGTAAGACTAATGGAGACAGCGTAATTTTGGAGGGAGATTCATTGCATGAAGATGGAAACCCTAATGAGTGGGACCAAAGGTGAGAAGGCTCACATTAAGGAGGATGGCAGCCATATGGGGATAGCTTATGATTATGATTTTATGATTATATGGTCTATTTAGACATATTTTCTTTCTCTGGCTGTTTATATGAGATAGAGTGTTGTTTAGCACAAGGTCTTCCTGTTTAGGAATTCCTTCTCTTCCATTGAGTAGCTCTTGGAGAAACCTTGTAACATATTGTCCACTATCTGGCTTGAAGCCAAGCTTCATCTTCCTTTGACAACGTAGACCCTATTAAGGATTTGCATGTTTCAGTAAGCTGCAGCAAGTGGATGCTAGATCTTCATATGTAGGCCATTTCAGTGCTTCTTTTCAGTGGATGAGTCTTCTAATCCATTGGGAGGAAATTATTGAATATTTTGATCTATATTTCCATCTCTTGGCTGCAGGCCAACATTATTTTGTCCCCTACAGCACAGAAGAAGTCCAAATCTACATTATTTCTGAAGGAGCTGCTGTAGGGTGATTCATTGCACCATTTGAAGAGCTAATTTTCTGAGTGTTGGGGATCTTCCCTTCACTTGGGAGATATGTTGGAGGAGATCATTTTATTCTTTATATTATATCAGATACACTTTCCATATCTAAATATTTCTATAGATCTGTAGTCTTAAAACTCAGATCTATGTCTTGTACATGGTGTATTGCTGGAAACCCCAAGGGGGATTGATAAAAGAGCTTGTATAGTGCATGGATCTGCTATAGATCTAATGTTTTGTCCGCATAATTTCTCTATATCTATTGTACAACCTACTAATATTGTAATGGTAATAAAATAACTCTGTCATGGTATTCCAGCTTTCTTACATGGTTCCAGACCCTATTTTTGCATGATTTTGAGCTATTTCTGGCATGGGAGGCCTGTTTAACTATGAAATAGTGATTTATTTCTAATTTCATTTTAGATCTAGTCATTATAATATCAGATCTAAGGGATCCGTGAGCTGCATTTAGCTTTCATTGCATATATTTCTAAAAAATATGTTATTTTGGCATGTATTGTTGAGAAATCCCATTTTGGGATATTATAGTGGTATCGAAGCATGATCTTTGACTCAACCTCTTAGTTTCAAGACAAAGATCAGAAATATGGAAAGAATGAGTTTTCTCTCATCTCTTTTCAGATCTAAAAAGGACCTCACTAAGGATGTCAAGCAAAGAAGAAGTGAAACCAAGTTAGGGTTTCAATATGAGGAAGGTCCATGTACTTCCTATCAGCAAAAAGAAGATCTGATATTGCACAAAGCTCCAAAGAAACATACTATGGAATTTTCTTTGAAATATAAGAGGCATATAAGTGAAGAATACTTAGATCATGATATTGTAAGTGAATATCTTGTAGAATATAAGTCTCAACCTAGAGCGATCAAGAAGAATCTGACTCTTCAAGAGTTTATTCATCTTAAAGAATGAAGGAGACCTTGCAGTAATAGAAGAATGAAGGGCAATAGATTTCTATTGTCTACCTTTGATGGGTCATCCTCATGCACAACAAAGACTTGGTGAAAGAAGTTGGATGCATTTTTTCTACTATATCTAGTATTAGAGAAAGAAGATGTTGAGATTGCAAGATTGCAGCGCTGCACCTTCAAGGTGAAGAAAATAGTTGGTTTTTTAGCCATTTGATTCATGAAAAAGTGACTACATATGCATATTTTACTCAAACGTTGATCAAGAATTTTGATAAGAAGATGGAGAAGCCTTCACCACCACTTACTGCAGGAGCACGTGCTTCAAGGTGAATACCACTTGCACCTTTGCAAGATCATCTTGATCTCTTGATATGTAGAGTCCCATACACCATTATGGAGATGCATGAAGAAGAAGAGACTTGCACCAGCGTTGATGAAGCTATAGAAGAGAAACCATCATCATCAGTAGTTAGGGAAGCCATCACACCGGAAGGAGGAACCCTTGTAGCAGTACAATATGTTCCCAAGTTGTACCAAGGTATGCACATGTTTTCATTTCCTATTATTTCAATACAACATGAGGAGGAGGATGGGGATGTACCATTGCATGACCAAGGGTCAAAATATATTGCTGATTTGGAGCATAAAACTTTCACTGCACTGAGCAGCCTTGATTCATTGAAGGAAGAGACAAACAATCATCCTAATGTATCATTGATGAGCTTCACACAACCCTTGAGGTTGGATTGTAGTTTCTTGGAGGATGGGGTGAGTATTGTCTTGAACAATACATCGCAAAATTATGTGTTCAGCATTGGATCTGATCTTGAGGTAGTAGTTGCATCATCATGGAGATCAACAAGGTTGTCATTTAGCAGCAGTGATGAGTTGGGGGCCCAACCATTGTTGGAACATTATAATGACCTTCCCATATATATAACAAAGGGAGAGTAGATAGATGATGGAGAGGATGATAAGAAAGGGGTTGCATGACCACTTGCATATTTATGACATAGGCCAGCAAGCTTGGTTATGTTGGTTGCCCTTGGGAGATTTCTGTCACTACCCAAAGGTTCCTATTTCTTGGATCCATGCCTTGAAGAACACTTATGAAATGAAGAAGGAGGCATGGTTGTGTTGGCTGATCTTGGGTTAGTATGGTTACCACCCAATAGCTCATATTTTTCTGATTCATTCCTTGTGTATCAATGATAGAATGTAGCAAAAGAAGGCATGTTCATTTTGGTTTCACTTGAGAGATATTGGCCACCAGATGACATCTCCTATCTCTATGTGTTTTGTATTGGGTAAATTTTAGCATGATGTTCTGATGATGTGCATTGATGATGTTTATTTGTATTGGGTTGATGTGACATTCCACATGTCCATTAGAATTTTTTTGCTCCATGATGCACATGAGGAGGAGATAAAGTACCGAGATCTCTTGTTGCTCTGGTTTCTTTTGAGGGATTTTGGCTTGTGCATGTTACATAGAGGAGATGGAGGATGGTAGCAAAGGGCCTTACTCTGGTGGTTACTATTAGGAGAATATGGTTTGACATCTTTGTCTACCCATATAACTCCTTCCCTTATTCTTTTGCATAATGTTGGAATGATGCTTGGATCCAACAAGGCCAACAGGGCCAAGGATGGGAGCATGTCAATTCTAAATCAAATTCATAAAGCATGGGGTGAAGATATGTATTGTGGGATAGTGTAATATTCCTACATTAGCATGCAACTAATAGGAATATAATTTTTTCTCTAAACACATAGTTAAATGAATAAATGGGTAAGGAGACCCATAAATCTTTCTAGCAGCAATAAAAACACTCTTAATGGGGAAAGGATCATATTCATAGCTGGATAAAAACACCTTCATGTGTGAACAAGGCTTAATACATGTAGAAAAAGTCAATTTTGACCAAGTCAACTAAGCTAAGATGGAGGATGTGGAACATTAATGAAGATAACTTAGTGGGAATATAGATCTATTTAGATAGATAGAATAAAGACACATAGAGTGTGGAAGAAGACTTTGCATGGAGATCCAGAAAATTTTGATCCAGTAAATATTGATTAAAGAAAACAACACTGTAAAAATATGAGTAAGACTAATGGAGACAATGTAATTTTGGAGGGAGATTCATTGCATGAAGATGTAAACGATAGTGAGTGGGACCCAAGGTGAGACAGCTCGCATTTTTTATAAGGAGGAGGATGGAAGCCATATGGGGTTAGCTTATGATGATGATTTTATGATTATATGGTCTGTTTAGACATATTTTATTTCTCCGGCTATTTAGTTGAGATAAAGTGTTGTTTAGCACAAGGTCTTCCTATTTAGGAATTCCTTCTCTTCCATTGAGCAGCTCTTGGAGGAGCCTTGCATCATGTTGTCCACTATCTAGCTTGAGGCCAAGATTAATCTTCCATTAAAAGCGTAGATCCTATTGAGGATTTGCATGTTTCAGTAAGATGTAGCAAGTGGAGGCTAGATCTTCAAATCTAGGCCATTTCATTGCTTCTTTTCAGAGAAGGAGTATTCTAATCCATTGGGAGGAAATTATTGAATATTTTGAGCTATATTTCCATATATTGGCTACAAGCCAACATTATTTTGTCCCCTACAGTGCATAAGAAGTCCAGATTTGCGTTATTTCTGAAGGAGCTGCTGCAAGGTGATTTAGCGCACCATTTGGAGAGTTGATTTTATGACTGTTGGGGATCTTCCCTTCACTTTGGAGATCTGTTGGAGGAGATCATTTTCTTCTTTATATCAGATCATATCCACTTTCCAAATATAAATATTTCCATAGATTTGTAGTCTTAAAACTCATATCTACATCTTGTACATGGTATATTGTTGAAAACCCCAAGGGGGATTGATAAAAGAGCTTGTATAGTGCATGGATTTGCTATAGATCTTACTTTTTTCCACATAATTGATCTAGATCTACTTTAAAACCTACTGCTGTTGTAGTGGTAATAAAATAACACTGTCATGGTATTCCATCTTTCTTACATGGTTGCAGACCTTATTTTTTCATGATTTTGAGCTATTTTTGGCATGGGATGGCTGTTTAACTATGTAATAGTGATTTATTTCTGATTTCATTTTAGATGTAGTCATTATAATATTATATATAAGGGATCCATGAGCTGCATTTAACTTTAATTGCATATATTTCTGAAAAATGCGTTATTTTGACATGTATTGCTGAGAAATCCCATTTTGGGATATTACAGTGGTATCGAAGCATGACCTTTGGCTCATCCTATGAGTTTCAAGGAAAATATCAGAATGATGGAAAGAATGAGTTTTCTCTCATCTCTTTTCAGATCTAAGAAGGACCTCACCAAGGAGGTCAAGCAAAGAAGAAGTGAAACCAAGTTAGGGTTTCAATATGAGGAAGGTCCATGTACTTCCTATCAGCAAAAAGAAGACTTGATATTGGAAAAAGCTCCAAAGAAACATACTATGTCATTTTATTTGAAATATAAGAGGAATAGAAGTGAAGAATACTTATATCATGATATTTTAAGTGAATATCTTGCAGAATATAAGTCTCAACCTAGATTTATCAAGAAGAATCTGACTCTTCCAGAGTTTATTTAGCTCAAAGAAGGAAGGAGACCTTGCAGCAATAGAAGAATGAAGGGAAATATATTTCTATTTTCTACCTTTGATGGTTCATCCTCATGCATAGAAAAGGCTTCGGGAAATAAGTTGGATGCATTTTTTCTACTACATTCAGTAGTAGAGAAAGAAGTTGTTGAGATTGTGAGATTGCAGTGCTGCACCTTCAAGGTGAAGCAAATAGTTGGTGGTTCAGCAATTTGAGTCATGAAAAGGTGACTACATATGCAGATTTTACTCAAAGGTTGATCAAGAAGTTTGATAGGAATAAGGAGAAGCCTTCACCACCACTTACTGTAGGAGCACTTGCTTCAAGGGGAAGACCACTTGCACCTTTGCAAGATGATCTTTATCTCTTGATATCCAGAGTCCCACACACCCTTATGGAGATGCATGAAGAATAAGATACTTTCACCAGCACTGATGAAGCTATAGAAGATTAGCCATCATCATTAGTATTTGAGGAAGCCATCACACCGGAAGGAGGAACCCTTGTAGCAGTACAAGATTTTCCCAAGTTGTACCAAGGTATGCACATGTTTTCATTTCCTGTTATTTCAATAAAACATGAGGAGGATGATGGGGATGTAACATTGCATGACCAAGGGTCAAAATATATTGCTGATTTGGAGTAGCAAACTTTCACTATGCTGAGCAACCTTGATTCATTCAAGGAAGAGACAAACAGTCATCCTAGTGTATCATTGATGAGCTGCACACAACCCCTGAGGTTGGAATGTAGTTTATTGGAGGATGGGGTGAGTATTGTCTTGAACAATACATTGCAAAACTATGTGTTCAGCATTGGATCTGATCTTGATGCAGCAGCTGCACCATCATGGAGATCAAAAGCGCTGTCATTTAGCAATAGTGATGAGTTGCAGGCTCAACCATTGTTGGAACATTCCAATGACCTTCCCATATATGTAACAAAGGGAGAGAAGATAAATGATGGAGGACATCTTAGGATGGATAAAATCTCTCATGTTTGTGTTGGATACTCCTTGATCAGCCCTACACATCATGATGTGAGGTTTTTTCCTACCACCTATTTGGACCGTTATGGGATCAACTTGGTCATTGAGGAGATTGCATTTCAATATCCCATGAAATGCAAGGAATGAAATACTATTTGGGAGGATGATATTATCCATTGGAGGAATGCCACTTATGAACATGATGATAGAAACTCACCATGGGTTGGATGGGTGATGTTGATGAGCAAGAGGTTGAGAAACCACTTGCAGATCTATGACACCAGACAACATGATGCAAGATTGTTTTGGTTACTCTTGAAAGAGTTTGGTCATCCTATGACACATTCTATTTCAAAGGGTATGTGGATGGATGGAATTTGGCATGGCACTTACATCGTATGGAAGCAAGGAGTTTGGGTGTATTGAAATGATGTGATATCTCTCATATCAACTCTCATGTGGTTGGTCCATGACTTATATGATGCACTTGTGGGCTTTCTTTCCATGCACTTTGACGCATATCATTCCTTGATGGAGGAGTTCACTTGGGAGTGCATCTAACAGGATGTATATCAACATATGGAGAGATGCATAGCCCGGATGATGATGGAGAGGTTGTCACAGCCACTTCCCTACTCATTTGAAGTGGGGGAGAACTTTCAATTGAGCCATTGTAGCTCAATGACCAAAGTACATGATAGAGGATGTATATTTATGCTTTACGATTTTTACTCCTCTATTTTTTATGAGTAGCATATTGTACCAAGGACGGTCTTTCCTTCTTGTGTTTTGTATTGTGATGTACTTAAGGCCATCTGCAGCATTGATGTTGGCCATTCTATTTGTGTTTTTTGGAGGATGCCACATGATTTTTGGCACCATTTACTTTCGTGATTTCATCTTGTAGGATGACTGTGGAAGCAAAGAAGTGGCTGAAAGGACACTTGTTACACTTTGTTTTGAGGCAAGCAAGGAATGCACTGCACTGGTTCCATGAATGGAACTATGATCCACCTCCTAGTTGTCATATTTCAACTTGATTTCATTTTTTTATTGTTAGGTCCCTATATTACTAGTATTATCCCTTATTGTTGTTAGTGTAACCCCCTTATTGTTATTATTGTGCCCTTAAATTAGAATTGTTAGGGCGGCTAGGATTACATTGTGGCCCCATGGACTACTATATATAGAAAGGAGGTTTTGTAATTTGTATCATCCAAGAATTTTTCATTCATGTAATGTATTGGAGGTTGCCCCCTCGAAGTGGCTTATTTATAAGGCGTTGATATCTCTTTTCTTCTATTTTTGGAGCTAGTTTCACAACATTTGGTATCAGAGCTTGGGATTATAGGGTTTTACGGCTCCCAACAAGTCATCGTGGAATTTTCACTATAAATTTTTTTATACGAAGGTTCAAAAGCCGAAATTTGTAGAGTGCGAAGCCAAAATCTTGAGGAAAATCTTCGCAAAATTTTAGAGCTTGGTTCGCAATATTTTCGAAGTTATGATCTGTGGAAGGTAGGTCATTTTGCAAGCTCCTGAATTTAACCTAAACAGGTCATCGTGGAATTTTCTCTATAAATTTGTTTCTATGAAGGTTCAGAAGCTGAATTTGTAGAGTGCGAAGCTAAAATCCTGAGGAACAACATTGTAAAATTTCAGATCTTTGCTCGCAATATTGGCAAAGATATGATCTGTGGAAGTTAGGGCATTTTCAGGCTTCTGAATTTCATCTCAAAGAGGTGATCATGGGAAAATCTTCATAACTCTCTCTCTGAGAATCAGATTAGAATGTTGTAAAAAGTGACTGCAAGTACACAGAATGTAGTTTTCTGTTTATCAATTTCAGATCCAAAGGCTGAAACAGTGACACGTGACAAGTCATACAAGTTATCTCTCCTGAACTAGTCCATAATTGGGTCATTGTGGGAGATTGGATATAAATTTTCCTTGAAGAATCCAAATAAAATCAAACCTGTGGCATTTGAAACAAGCTTCAGAGGGATACTACAGGGCCAAATTTCAAATATTAAGGATCCACAATTGTAGAGATAATTCGATTTCAATATTGAGCTCCTCCAAAGAAAGTAAAAGGTGTGTATGTTTTTTCCAAATTTCATAACTCTTGTTTTAAGAATCAAGTTGAATTAATTCCAAAGGAATAAGAATAGATATCAGTATTGGATTCTAAAATGGCCCCTAAAGATAATTCAACACCCATTAAGCCTTTATAAGGCTCTACTATGACTCATGAAGATGAACAATGGCAACATGACATATCAAAATTACAAGAGCAAGTGCAACAAATTTCGCTCTCGCAAAGAGAAACAAAAAATGACATGGAAGTTTTGAAGGAAGGCGTGGAAACTAAGATGGATGGTTTGAAGAAAGGCGTGGAATTTGAAATGGATGGTTTGAAGAATGGCACGGAAGGCATGGAAGTTGGCATGGAATCTAAGATGGACGATATGGAAGCTAAGATCGATGAAAAAATGGAAAACATGAAGAATGATCTAAAAGCAGACATGAAAGGTTTGACAAAGTTGATACAAGAAATGTTTCTAATGGTGAAAATATAGTAGAGGAAACTGATGATGAGAACAAAATAAATGTTAATCATGATTTCATAAACTCTAATGTTGGAAGGAAGAACCACCATATTCCAAAAATGGATATGAGGAAATTTGATGGAAATGATCCTGTAACATGGATACTATAGATGCAGCAATATTTTGATCTCAATAATGTGAAAAACACACAAAAGGTACGCATCGAACCTTTACATTTAGAACAAAATACATTTGTATTTTATCGATGGCTTTTCTCCCGTAAAAAAATTGTCACTTGGTCAATTTTTACGGAGGAAATGATAGCACATTATGAGGATACAAAGAGCAACACCTTCTTTAGCCAATTGATAAATCTCAAACAAAAGTGTTCAGTGGGGGAGCACATTGCGGACATCCAAAAATTGAATATAAGGGTAACTGATATTTCAAAGGAACACAGGATTGATGTCTTCATAGGTACTATAAAGGATAACATCCAACATGAAGTTTGTGTTTTGGAACCTGCTTCATTGGAGAAGGCATTCAGGTTGTCAAGAAAAATTGAATGTAAACTTATGGCTACAAGGAAGCCTACCACTCACTTCTATAAGGAGGGAAGTGTTGCTACTCCTAGATTTCCACAACCTACAAGGTTGACACTACAACAATTGGAAGAAAAAAGAGAAAAAGGGCTTTGTTACAGTTGTGATAGAAAATACACTAAAGGTCATAAGTGTGCTGAGAAGAAATTATTTTACATAGATTGTGAAGAGGAAGAAGAAAATGAACAAGAATTTTCAAAAGAAGAGGGTATACACTAGGAAACAACCCTAGAAGAGGAAGAAATGAGTCTGACCATATCATGTAATGCATTGGCAGAAATTACCACTCCTCAAACTCTTAATATATAAGGACATATCAAGAATAAAAAGGTAATAGTGTTGATTTATTCAGGCAGTACCCATATTTTTATTCATTGTAAGGTAGCCAATGAATTGAATTATTTCTTATACCAGGCACCAAAATGTCAAGTGTTCGTTGCAAATGGAGGAACTATAAATTTCTCTGGAAAATTCCATAATATCAAGATAACCATGGGGAATATGTATTGAATAGTAAAATGCTTTCGATTCCTATGGGAGGTGTTGATGTTGTACTAGGAGTACAATGGTTACAATCTTTGGGGACGGTAGCTTTTAATTTTCAAGAAATTTTCTTGAAATTTTTTTTAGAAGGTAAGGAAGTTGAATTACGGGGTATTGCAGGGAAGCCGAGAAAGATAATAAGCTCTAATGTCATGACAAAGCCTCTAAATAAAGAAAAACGAGGCATAATTTCACAATTATGCTCACTAGAATTTCCAGCATCAAAATCATCTATTTCTGCAGATTTCCAAAAATTCTTGGACAATCATTCCAAGGAGTTTGAAACTCCCAAAGGACTCCCACTTATTTTTGATCATGATCATGTTATTCATTTGATTCTCGGAAGTGTTCCTCCAAACATCAGGCCTTATAGATATCCTTATGTCCAAAAGAGAAAAATTGAACGTATGATTGCAGAGATGTTAGAAGCTGGTATAATTCAACCTAGTCAAAGTTCTTTCTCTACTCTTGTAGTATTGGTACACAAGAAGGATGGATCATGGCACATATTTATAGATTATAGGGAGCTTATTAAGCTCACCATTAAAGATAAATTTCCCATTCCTGTGATTGATGAATTATTGGAAGAATTACATGGAGAAATTTATTTTACCAAGTTTGATCTTTGTTTAGGATATCATCAAATTAGAATGAAGACTGAAGATATTCCAAAAACAACATTTCGAACTCATGAGGGTCATTATGAATTTTTTGTCATGCCTTTTGGCCTTACCAATGCACCTTTTACATTTCAAGGATTGATGAATTCCATTTTCAAACCCTTCCTTAGAAAATTTGTGTTAGTATTTTTTGATGACATATTAATCTACAGCAGGTCTTGGAAGGATCATGTTCAACATGTTGACAGGGTGTTCAAAATATTGTAGGAGAAACAATTGTATGCAAAAACATCCAAATGTTTCTTTGGAGTACAAGAGGTGGAATATTTGGGTCATATTATATCTCACGAGGGTGTTAAGGTAGAACCTAACAAAATTAAAGCCATTAAGGAATGGAAAGTCCCCACAACCATTAAGCAGATGCTAGGATTTCTTGGGTTAACAGGTTATTATCGCAATTTTGTTAAAAATTATGGGAGAATAGCAGCACCTCTAACAACATTATTGAAGAAAGATGCATTTTCATGGACTCTTGAAGCAACTAAGGCCTTTGAATATCTTAAAGAGGCAATATGCCTAGCACTGGTCTTAGCTACGCCAAAATTCACAAAAACCTTTATTGTGGAATTTGATGCCTCAAGAAATGGAATTGGTGATGTTTTAATGCAAGAAGGAAGACCCATTTCTTTTGAAAGTCATCCAATCAAAGGAAACCATTTACATAAAGCTATTTATGACAAGGAAATGTTAGCAATACTGCATGCACTAAAGAAATGTCAACTTTACCTAATGGGAAGAAACTTCAAGGTAAAAACTGATCATGATAGTCTTAAACACTTTTTGGAACAAAGACTATCTTCAAAAGAGCAGCAAAAATGGGTCACAAATATGTTGGGTTATGACTTTGAAATAATCTACAAAAAATTGAAGTTAAACATTGTTGCAGATGCACTCTCATGAAATAATGAAGAGGTGGAAGCATTGCTTTGCACCATTTCCATTATCCAACCATATTGGATAATCGAAGCAAGGGATGAACGGAAGAAGGATGAAGAAGTGTGCACACTCATTCAAAAGTTACAACAAGATCCTAGTACATCTGATACATTTAGTTGGAAAAATGATTCCTTATGGTACAAATATTGCTTATATATTTGTAATAATTCCCAACTAAAACAAAAGATTATTTTGGAATTGCACACTTCTCCTTTAGGAGGACACTCGGGATTTTTAAAAACTTACCACAGGGTGAAAAAATAATTTTTTTTTGGATGGCCTTAAATCTGATATTCAAAATTTTGTGGCGGAATGTTTGGTTTTCCAACAGAATAAAGTTGAGACAATTAAGACCCCAGGTCTTCTACAACCTTTATCCATTCCAATCCAAGGTTGGGAGGTGATTTCAATGGCTTTTATCACAGGTTTACCTAAGTCTGAAGGAAAGAGTGTCATCATGGTGGTAGTTGATAGAATTACCAAGTATGCACACTTTTGTGCATTATCTCATCCATTTAAAGTAAGTACAGTTGCTACTACATTTATGGACACAAGGCTTAATGTATGTAGAAAAAGTCCCATTCTACATTGAGTAGCTTTGGGTGCTTCATGTGTGAACAAGGCTTAATGCAGGTAGAAAAAGTCAATTTTGACCAAGTCAACTAAGCTAAGATGGAGGATGTGGAACATTAATGAAGATAACTTAGTCGAAATATAGATCTGTTTAGATAGATAGAATAAAGCCACATTGAGTGTGGAAGAAGACGTTGCATGGAGATCTAGACAAGGTTGATCCAGTCAAGATTGACTAAATCAAACAGCGCTGTAAAAAGATAAGTAAGACTAATGGAGACAACGTAATTTTGGAGGGAGATTCATTGCATGAAGATGGAAACCCTAATGAGTGGGACCCAAGCTGAGAAGAATCTGATTGTTTATAAGGAAGAGGATGGTAGCCATATGGGGTTAGCTTATGATGATGATTTTATTATTATATGGTCTGTTTAGACATATTTTCTTTCTCTGGCTATTTAGTTGAGATAGAGTGTTGTTTAGCACAAGGTCTTCCTACTTAGGAATTCCTTCTCTTCGATTGAGTAGCTCTTGCAGGAGCCTTGCACCATAATGTCCAATATATGGCTTGAGGCCAAGTTTCATCTTTGATTTATAGCACGGATCCTATTGAGGATTTTCATGTTTTAGTAAGTTGCAACAAGTGGAGGCTAGATCTTCAGATCTAGGCAATTTCAGTGCTTCTTTTCAGTGGAGTAGTCTTCTAATCAATTGGGAGGACAATAATGAATATTTTGAGCGATATTTCCATATATTGGCTCCAGGAAAACATTATTTTGTCCCATATAGCGCAAAATAAGTCTAGATCTACGTTATTTCTGAAGGAGCTGCTGCAGGGTGATTCAGTGCACCATTTGGAGAGCTGTTTTTTTGAGTGTTGGGGATCTGCCCTTCACTTTGGAGATGTGTTGGAGGAGATCATCTTCTTGTTTATATCAGATTAGATCCACTTTCCAGATCTAAATATTTCCACAAATTTCATTCTTAAAACTCATATCTACTTCTTGTACATGGTATATTGCTGAAAACCCCAAGGGGGATTGATAAAAGAGCTTGTATAGTGCACGGAACTACTATAGATCTATATTTTTGTCCACATAATTCATCTAGGTCTGTTTTACAAGCTACTTATGTTGCAGTGGTAATAAAATAACACTTTCATGGTATTCCATCTTTTATACATGGTTGTAGACCCTATTTTTGCATGATTTTGAGCTATTTCTGGCATGGGAGGCCTGTTTAAATATGCAATAGTGATTTCTTTCTAATTTCCTTTTAGATATAGTCATTATAATATCATATATAAGGGATCCATGAAAGGAATTTAACTTTCATTTCATATCTTTCTGAAAAATGCGTTATTTTGGTATGTATGCTAAGCAATCCCATTTTGGGATATTATAGTGGTATCGAAGGATGACCTTTGGCTCAACTTGTGAGTTTCAAGACAAAGATTAGAATGATGGAAAGAATGAGTTTTCTCTTGTTTCTTTTCTGATCTAAGAAGGACCTCACAAAGGAGGTCAAGCAAAGAAGAAGTGAAACCAAGTTAGGGTTTCAAGATGAGGAAGGTCCATGTACTTCCTATCAGCAAAAAGAACATCTGGTATTGCATAAAGCTCCAAAGAAACATACTTTGGCCTTTTATTTGAAATATAAGAGGAATAGAAGTGAAGAATACTTAGATCATGAGATTCTAAGTGAATATCTTGCAGAATATAAGTCTCAACCTAGAGCTATCAAGAAGAATCTGACTCTTCCAGAGTTTATTCAATTCAAAGAAGGAAGGAGACCTTGCAGCAATAGAAGAATGAAGGGCAATAGATTTATATTTTCTACCTCTTTATGGGTCATCCTAATGCACAACAAAGGCTTGGGGAAATAAGTTGGATGAATTTTTTCTACTACATCCAGTAGTAGAGAAAGAAGTTGTTGAGATTGCGAGATTACAGCGCTGCACCTTCAAGGTGAAGCAAATAGTTGGTGGTTCAGCCATTTGAGTCATGCAAAAGTGACTACATATGCAGATTTTACTCAAAGTTTGATCAAGAATTTTGATAAGAAGAAGGATAATCCTTCGCCACCACTTACTGCGGGAGCATTTGCTTCAAGGGGAAGACCACTTGCACCTTTGCAAGATGATCTTGATCTCTTGATATCCAGATTCCCATACACCATTGTGGAGATGCATGAAGAAGAAGATACTTGCACTAGCACTGATGAAGCTATAGAAGATCAACAATCATCATCAGTAGTTGGGGAAGCATCACACTGGAAGGAGGAACCCTTGTAGCAGTACAAGATGTTTCCATGTTTTACCAAGGTATGCACATGTTTTCATTTCCTGTTATTTCAATACAACATGAGGAGGATGATGGGGATGTACCATTGCATGACCAAGCGTCAAAGTATATTGCTGATTTGGATCAGTAAACTTTCACTGCATTGAGAAACCTTGATTCATTCAAGGAAGAGACAAACAGTCATCCTAGTGTAAAATTGATGAGCCACACACTACCCTTGAGGTTGGAATGTAGTTCCTTGGAGGATGGGGTGAGTATTGTCTTGAACAATACATTGAAAAAATATGTGTTCATCATTGGCTCTGATCTTGATGCAGCAACTGCACCATCATGGAGATCAACAACACTGTCATTTAGCATCAGTGATGAGTTGGGGGCCCAACCATTTTTGGAACATTCTAATGACCTTCCCATATATATAACAAAGGGAGAGCAGATAGATGATGGAGGAAATCTTAGGATGGATAAAAATTTTCATGTTTGTGTTGGATACTCCTTGATGAGCCCTACACATCATGATGGGTTTTTTCCTACCACCTATTTGGATCGTTATGGGATCAACTTGGTCATTGAGGAGATTTCATTTCAATATCCCATGAAATGAAAGGACAAAAATATGATTTGGGAGGATGGTATTCTCCATTGGAGGAATGAAACTTATAAGCATGATGATAGACACTCACCATGGGTTGGATGGGTGATGTTGATGAACAAGAGTTTGAGAAACCACTTGCAGATCTATGAACTAGACAACAAGATGCAAGATTGCGTTGGTTACTCTTAAAACAGATTGGTCATCCTATGACACATTCTATTTCAAAGGGTATGTGGATGGACAGAATTTGGCATGGCACTTACATTGTATGGAAGCAAGGAGTTTGGGTGTATTGGAATGATGTGATATCTTTCTTATCAACTCTCATGTGGTTGGTCCATGACTTATATGATGCACTTATGGGCTTTCTTTCCATGCACATTGATGCATATCATTCCTTGATGGAGGAGTTCACTTGGGAGGGCATCCAACATGATTTATATCAGCATATGGAGAGATGCATAGCCCGGATGATGATGGAAAGGTTGTCACAACCACTTCCCTACTCATTTGAAGTGAGGGAGAAATTTCAATTGAGCCATTTCAGCTCAATGACCAAAGTACATGATAGAGGATGTATATTTATGATTTATGATTTGTACTCATTTATTTTTTATGAGAAACATATTGTACCAAGGAGGGTCTTTCATACTTGTATTTTGTATTTTGATGTACTTAAGGTCATCTACAGCATTAATTTTGGCCATTCTATTTTTGGTTTGTGGAGGATGCCACATGATTTTTCGCACCAAGTTTTACTTTCGTGATTTTATCTTGTAGGATGATTGTGGCAGCAAAGAAGTGTCTGAAAGGACACTTGTTACACTTTGTTTTGAGGTAGGCAAGGAATGCACTGCGATGGTTCCATGAATGGAACTATGATCCAGCTCCTGGTTTTCATATGGCAACTTTGTTTCATTTGTTTATGCTCCCATATATTGATGATGTTCTTATGTTTATGGTAAGCCTTGTTGGGAGAGTGGCACAAGAGTTGGAGGTGCCCATTGGGAGTATGATTCTCCATACTTCATATGTTGCATGTTTAAGGAGAAAAAATGGGCAAACCATGATTGCTACACTACACCTCTTGTCTTCTTGTGGGAGGATCTATTTAGAGAACTTGAGTTCTTGGGAGAGGCACTTCATGGATGTTTTGATTGGTGGGGTGACTTGGATCATTCTTGGATACTGTGATATTTCAGCCCAATATCAGCAGCAACCCCATACATATCATAAATGGAGAGAGAAGTAGTGTGGGATGGAAATTTTAGTCCCACACATTCAACCATGCAGCCCACCTTCTTTGCAGGAGCCTAAGGTGGAGGAGGTGTTTCATGAGTTACCATGTTGGAGGGTGACTCACTTTTTGTGGATGATAGCTTAGGTATGGAGGCTTCACATGGTGATGATGAATCCCAATATATTTTTGATTCCATGCCTCAAGAAGGCCTCTATACCACATATTTTTTTTTCCATACATGTCCCACTTTTTCATGTTGAGAGCCATTTGGAATTTTCACCAAAGGCATACGTTTACACATGGGAGGAACAACTTGAGGAAATATTGTTGAGAAAGCATATTTTACTTTGAAGGAACTTATCACTTGATGATGATACAAGGGGAAGAGGGAAGGCTCTACAGTTCTATCCTTGTAGTTGCTTGAGGACAAGCAACATTTGGGAGGAGAGGACTGTAATATTCCTACATTAGCATGCAGCTAATAGGAATATTAATTTTTCACTAAACACATAGTTAGATGAATAAATGGGTAAGGAGAGCCATAAATATTTTTAGCAGAAATAAAAACCGTCTTAATGGGTAAAGGATCATATTCACAGCTAGATAAAAACACCTTCATGTGTGAATAAGGCTTAATTCATGTAGAAAAATTCAAGTTTGACCAAGTCAACTAAGCTAAGATGGAGGATGTGGAACATTAATGAAGATAACTCAGTGGGAATATAGATCTGTTTAGATAGAGAGAATAAAGCCACATTGAGTGTGGAAGAATACTTTGTTTGGAGATCCCGACAAGTTTGATCCAGTCAAGTTTGATCGAGACAAGTTTGATCTAGTCAAGTTTGATCAAATAGTGCTGTAAAAGGATGAGTAAGACTAATGGAGAGAACATAATTTTGGAGGGAGATTCATTGAATGAAGATGGAAACCCTAATGAGTGGGACCCAAGGTGAGAAGGCTCACATTGTTTATAAGGAGGAGGATGGTAGCCATATGGGGTTAGCTTATGATGATGATATTATGATTATATGGTCTGTTTAGACGTATTTTCTTTCTATTGCTTTTTAGCTGAGATAGAGTGTTGTTTAGCACAAGGTCTTCCTATTTAGGAATTCATTCTCTTCCATTGAGTAGCTCTTGGAGGAGCCTTGAACCATATTATCCACTATCTGGCTTGAGGCCAAGCTTCATCTTCCTTTGATAGCACAGATCCTATTGAGGATTTGCATGTTTCAGTAAGCTGCATCAAGTGGGGGCTAGATCTTCACATCTAGGCCATTTCAGTGCTTCTTTTCAGTGGAGGAGTCTTCTAATCCATTGGGAGGACAATATTGAAGATTTTGAGATATATTTCCATATCGTGGTTGCATGCCAACATTATTTTTTCCCCTACAGTGCATAAGAAGTCCAGATCTGTGTTATTTATGAAGGAGCTGTTGTAGGGTGATTTAGCGCACCATTTGGAGAGCTGATTTTCTGAGCGTTGGGGATATGCCCTTCACTTTGGAGATCTGTTGGAGAAGATCATTTTCTTGCTTATATCATATCAGATCCACTTTCCAAACCTAAATATTTCCATAGATCTGTAGTCTTAAAACTCAGATCTACATCTTGTACATGGTGTATTGCTGAAAACCCCAAGGGGGTTTGATAGAAGAGCTTGTATAATGCATGGATCTACTATAGATCTAAATTTTTGTCCACATACTTGCTCTATATATGTTTCAAAACCTACTACTATTGCAGTGGTAATTAAATAACATTGTCATGGTATTCTAGTTTTCATACATGGTTGCAGACCCTATTTTTGCATGATTTTGAGCTATTTCTGGCATGGGAGGCCTGTTTAACTATGAAATATTGATTTGTTTCTGATTTCCTTTCAGATCTAGTCATTATAATATCATATCTAAGGGATCCATGAGTTTCATTTAACTTTCATTGCATATATTTCTGAAAAATGCGTTATTTTGGCATGTATTACTAAGCAATCCCATTTTGGGATATTACAAATGGAGCTTTTCCTTTGTCAAAAGAGCCACTTAATTTTATGTATCTCATGTATTAATGATGAAGTTGGAACTCATATGGTTGTCACTTGGTACTTCATGGTGGAAGGAGGACATCTAACCATACAGTTGGAGGTCATTCTATATGCTTTTGAAAGTCAACTTTGGAACCAAACATGCATAACACATTGCAGGAAATGGAGGAAGCCTTCCTTATGTGGATGCCATTTGGAGGGGAATAGATGGATTTGCATCTACTTTTGAAGTTTCTTGAGGACAAGCAACATTTTGTCAGAGGGGGGGGGGGGGGACTATAATATTCCCAAATTTCCACATCATATTTGGAATATTAGATGTCCTTGATTTTCTTAATAAATTAAGTAAATAAAAGGCTGGAGGGACCCACAAACTCCAAAGATGAATAAAATCCACTTTTAATGTCTGTATGTGGATATTTGAGATCTAGATATAGAACATGGAGTAGTGGTGTTAGTATGAATCTTTTGTCGTAAAATACCACTTTAGCTACGCATAACTAATAGCCCTAACATTAATTATGGCTGCCAAATATCTTTAAACCTGCAATCAGGTGATCTAAATAATGCCGCACAAATCCAGATCTAAGCATAAAAGACATTAATCAGATAAAGTAAAATGTGGCTCCATGCATCCAATAGACAAGACAAGAACGATGTATTTGAAACAATTTTTATATTATATTGAAAAGGGGCACCTGAGAGGAAAACAAGAAAGGTGTTTTCTGGTTCTCCTCAATGGGATGGGTTCTTGAAAGTCCTCAGCATTTCAAATCTAAAATCTCTCTCTCTTGTTGGTGTAGAAAACCCAGACAAACATAGAACTCAATGGGAGCTCACAAGGCAAAAATGGAGAAAATGTGACCAAGTGTATAGATCCAGAGTGATCTAATGCAATCAAAGGTGACTAATGAATGGGGAAAACCCTTCTATTTATAACAAAATATTAGGGCAATCTAGAACTTGGTGCATGAATAAAATATTATTAATCAAATTCTAGAACCACCCTTTAGGAATATTTTATTATATTTGTTGGAGGGAAAAGGATTTTTGACTTGGGTCAATTCCTTTATTTATAAATAATAAATAAATAAATGATTTATTTACTATTTTTAAGGAAATGGTGGGAATATAATTAAATAAATAACGATTTATTTAATTATTTATAAATTATTTAGTCAAATTTAACTAGGAATATTATTTAAATAGGATTTAAATAACTTATTCCTAGGAAATAATCAAATAAATAAGGATTTATTTAATTGATTTCCTTGTTTTGGGTTAAATATGACCAGGAAATATAAAAAAATATAGATTTGTTTATTATTTCCTTTTGGGGTTTCCTATTTAGACCATAAACAACTTAATAAAGGTGTTTTACTAAGTTATTTCACATAGTGAAAGCAATTTTACTTAGGGTAAAATTGGTATTACATGGTGTACTTGGGTTCATCTAATGATAATAGGTTAGATGACCAAAAAATGGTGTAACAGATTGCCCCCCAATGTATGAGTGTTAGGAGCAAATCGTATGACCGAAGTACGTTGTAAGAACTCAATCACTAGACATCAAGAGGGAAGTCAGAGAGAGAAATGTAAGGTAGTCTAATGTGCAAAAGGACTAGACCCTTAGGAGACGAGACTTACAGGTGAAAGAAGTCTCTAGTTTATGAAGTGTTACCTGTGCGAAAGGCGGCGGGGGAGGCATACCTATGCCCACTGAGACAATGTACAAAATAATAGTATGTCCAGTAAACAAGGAACCAAACTATAAAGTACATGCTGGCATAAATACGAGCCAGAAAAATAGAATGATGAATCCCACATACATGTTGTGCTTGGAATAACAGCCAAGAATTATACAATAATATTTTAGTACATGAGATAAAAATACAACCCAAATGACCCCTATACATGGGAAAGGGCTTACAAGATCTGACTGATACATGAAAATTGAAAAGGCGCTGCAAATGGCTAAGGCTGTCGTCATCAAATGTAAGGAGCTGCATCAAGGGATGAAATGAAGAAGGCATCTAGGCATGTGGGGGGCTACCTGCAGGGCCACCCCCTCATGAGGGTTGAGACATCTCACACACACCTAGGAATCACCAATATCTGCTACTGCACCACTAGACTATCAAGTATATGGATCACAATCAAGCTGAAAGGAGCTCGAACCAAGGTACACCACCCTCTAGACCTGGCTTCTGGAGTAAATGATCTGATGTCGAAAGAAGGAGGTCTGCCATAGAGGAGGCAATAAGGGATCCCCAACTACGGCATGAGAGAAAATAGTAAAGAGACTAACAGACGGACACTAATGATGATGATGAAATGAAGGATACTGAGTAGCGGATGGACGAATTCCCTTGTTAGAGCATAAGGGGCATGAATGGCTTGGCAGCAACTGACACAATATTAAGGAGGATAGGTGAAAATGGTACTGAAGGCCATAATGTGCAACACGAGAGAGGGACCAAGTGATGAAGGATGGAGGACTATAGCGGGATACAAAGGGACTCGAGATAGACTCCATGAGGGATGATGACTCAACTCGGATGCTCTAAACAATGGAAACTCGATGGTGCTACCACACAGTAAAGGTCCAATGGGGGACCATAAAAAAATGAGTACAATAGGGTGTCTCATGATGAAAATCAAAACGAAAAAAGCCAAGTAAGGGGGTAAAGTGGTGCCCCAAGTACAAGCCTTGTAAGTGAATAATTCTGATTGGAAGGAGAGATGAAGAGACCCTTCGTGGAAAAAATGTGCCCTAGTGAAGTATCAAAACATGAAAAACTAATAGATACCCATTTGAGTGCTCGGTGAGAGCTTTCCAACGGTGCAGACGGTGTGTTAAACGGGGATACGGTTTGGTCACAGTGGGCGAAAGAAAAAACATTAATTTTTCTTCTAATAAGGCATTTTCCCTCCAAAATCATTCATTTTCTTGTGTAGCTGTGGTGAATGTGGAGAGGAGAGGAGGCCCTAAATCTTACAGCGATCGTAGCGGACAAACCAACTGTTGGAATCATGATTTGTCAGTTGCAGGTAAGAGGCCTAGTCCTATTCTTTGTTTTTGATGAATTCAAAGTTCAGATTAGGGTCTTAAATCCTAGTAGCTGCTCCTACTTCAGCATTACAGTTGGGTCGCACTTATTGGGGAAAAAAATGCGACCTGGGACGCAGGTTTGGGCCTAAAAAGTGTGACTTGGCCCAGGATTTTGCCAAAAAGTGCGACCTGTTAGATGGAGGTGGTTTCAGTGCTGGTATGGGCTAAGATTCAGTTTTGGTGTGAATGAATGCAGTTTTGATTATCTGTAGACTAACAAATATGATGGTTTGTGAAGATATGGTAGATATACGGATCAAGTAGAGAGAGAGAGACCTAGGTACATTACGGACAGAAATCCAAGTGGACCAGGTTGTCCGTTGTGCATTGGCTAGGTTTGGGGTTCTAAAATTTGTGGAGAACCCTTTGATGAGGGCTGGGGAGCTCTTGTTGGCCCAGATTATCAGTTATTGGGATCCAGATCATGAGGTGTTTATAGTGCAGGGGCACAGGATTGAGATGATAGTCTAGGATCTATATTTCTTGACTAGTCTCCCACCATTAGGGATGGTGGGAAATATACAGCTAGTGTTACCGCAGGGGCGTAACATCATGGAGTTCGTTGAGCGACATTGTCGACTAGGTGTTCGAGTTAAAGGGACTCGGATATCGATTAGGGATCTAGAGAGGTTGGATACCCGGGTGGTGGTAGCAGCAGTGTTGTGGATCTTGGGCAGCTAGGCATTTCATCACATCACTGGAGGGCAGATGATGATTGTAGAGAGTGTGTTGAGTGGGACCTATTATGGGTGGGCCTAAATTATGTTGGTGTTGGTGAAACGATGGCTGTCACTATGTAAGCGGAAAGTGAATCATGATTGTGCTTATGGGACTGTATTGTGCTCCTTCTTTTTTGAGAAGATCTTGACCTTACAACCTCGTGTAAAGCTACCGGATGGGGGTCCGAGAGAGCCCCGGATGCGTCGGTGGGGATGAATACTGTGTAGAGGAGGAGGAGGGGTGGTTGGAAGGGTGTTCCGACCAAAGTTCTTCGCCCATTGGGATCAGATGCCATTGTACATAGATGACTATCCCTATAGTGGGATGAGTTATTGGGGAGATCTAGACTTTCCGCATCCGTCTAGTCGAGTATGGGGGCCCGATGGTAAGTGACAAGTAACTAATCTGTATGTGCATTGTAAAGTTTGTGAATAGTGTTCATGGTACTGATCCTTATACCTTTTGGAATGCAGATATAGCTCTGGTAAAACCGGTCGGATATATGGAACGGCCTGTAGCAGCTGGAGCTACAGGTGCAAGTGGATTAAGAACGACACAAAACGAGAATATGGCCACTCTGTTGTAGGAAATTTGTCGTAGATGTGAGGGGCTACTGACCGGTGTGTCAGAGCGTGGTTGGCAGGATTTAGACGGCCAGTACATCGAGCTAGGTATTGGGCTACCCTCGGAATGGCGAGGTATCATGCGACGCATGGCGATGGCCGGTCAGAATGTGTGTGATCTACAAGCCGGGAGAGCGGAGCCATTGGCTCGGGATCCTCTAGAGAGTGATTAGATGTAGGGTAGGTGGTGCCCCCCAGTGTGTATGTAGGGGCAAGTGGTGTTGAGCCCTAAGATTGTTCTTTATTCCATCATACTTCACTCCATTTTCTTTTGTCCATTGTTATCCCAGGCTCAAATGATCAATGAAATTAGTTAAAATTTCTTTAAGAATGAATATCATGGCTAACTTGCTAAGTTTTGTGATTTTGTCATTGTAATACATTTTGAACTGAAACTAGCTACAGAATGCAGAAATTCCATAGCTAGTTACCAATTCTGCAGCTGTCTTCACGTTCAAAAGCCACACATGGGTGTATTCCACATCATGTCCTCAGCATTTGTTGCTCACCATGAAGATTGAACGGAATTCTGGACGTGGTTTTGTACGTGGGAACTCACACAAGGAGACAGACTCCTAATAGGACAAGGACAGTCCAGATGTCCTTTGTCATTTTACGTTGCCACCTTTAGAGTTCTAGTCCGAGTTTGATATGAAAAGACAATGATCCTTGTATTATCTCAAGTTCTGTTATGAAGATTTGCTATAAATGTAACTCGAGAAACCGAGAGACAAGTTCTAGATTTTGATTAGATTTCGTGGATTGACTGCTATATTTCTGAAGTCCGAGAATACTCTGTTTTAAGTTATTTTCCTTTAATGAAGAAGACAACATTTCTTTAAACGCGTTGAGTTGATCTTGAGCTAGATTTCGTGCTACTCTGGTGGTAGAGGGCCCCTGCCTCTTGAGCAGCTTTACTTTTTCAATTTAGATAAGTATCTTAGTTCGTTTTCAAGTTTTTTTTGAAGTTTACGTTCATAGTTAATTTCATTAATCATTATAGCTATACTTTTTCTAAGAAACTCTTCCAAAAGATCATTACAATAAATAAGAAATGGATGTAGTGTTATAGATTTTATTTTCAATTCATTTCATTCATTATCACAGTTAAACTTACTCCAGTAAACTCTTCCAAGATATCATTATGATGACTAAGGCATAACTGTGATACTGTAGGTTTTAGTTGCTTGTTTACACTAAGTAGCATAGCTAATCTTACTCTTAAAAATCTCTTCCAAAACATCATAACAATGAGTAGGAAATAGCTGTGATGTCTTAGTTTTTAATTGTATTTGCTTTCAGTTTTTATGTTTGTATTCGATTGCATTGAATTATATAGCCAGGATTGTTCTAACAAGCTCTTCCAAAATACCATTCATGATGAACGAAATAGGCTGTAGAATCCCATAGATTATTTGCATGATAGCTTAGTTAGAGCACTCCAGAGGCAAATTGCATTTAATTCATGCTCTGTTATTTCGTTTCAAGTTTGATAATGGCTTTTCAGTTTAGCACTGTTCACTGTAGACTAGTAGCACCCTAGTTCAGTTCTAGCTTAGCTCACTTTATTTACATTCCAAGTTTAGTTGCCATCCATTGCATTTTAAATTGCATTAGCTGTTAAACTTAAATACCACGGTCTTCATTATTTACAAAAATTCTTTTGTTCCAAACCTATATTAACTCATAATCATCTGGACAGAAGATAGTATCAGTCTAAGGCCTGGAGTACTTTTGCAACCTTTTTACCATTTCACAAACAAGCCTTTCCTCAAAGACTATTCTAAAAGGAAATCTATAACTTTTGAGGGAGATTTAGTGGTGTTAAACTAAGTTGCAGAATAGAATTAGGAGCTAGTTTTAGAGTAGAGATCTTATGATGTTACAAATTTTCTTTTCCAAATATGTTTCAATAAACCTTTAATCATGGATGAGATGTTGTATCATTATAAGTTGATTGTTTGATTGTTTAGTTAGGAGAACTTTATTTACACTTAGTTGCCCATTTCTCAAGCTCTTCCAAAACATCTTTAATGAATGAGTTGGACAAGTTAAGTTCATGTTGTGATTTATTTTCGTGAAGTCATTATCAAGCTTTGTATTTTGCTAAGCCATATTTTAGGTTTGGTTCTGTTTCAGTATTTGCATTTTTCATTTGTCATCCATAATTTAGGCTTCACTCTGTTTTTAACCAGTAGCTTCTTTCCACCAGCATTTAATTCTTTCCCTTGCAAACATAAAACCATAAAAACCCAAAAACATCATAAAACGCTAGACACAATGCAGTAAGAAACAAACACCTAGGCACATATAGTGCACCACACTTCAGCAGTTTACCAACCCTGGTTGACAATTAAATGAACTCAATTTAGGAGACTAGGATGAGCACAAACAAGTGGTGCCCCCCAGTTTTGTAGTTTTGTTTTTGTAACATGCTATGGGCATGTCATATGTTTCAGAGTATATGGACTCTAAAAAACATGTTATATGATATATATTATGTATATGAAATGTGTTGATGGTGTGAAATGTTATTGTCTTGTGTGTGATAAATGCTAGTCTAGAACATGATTTGTAATTCTATCTACGTAGTGATTTTGGCTTCTAGGTACATGGATGAAAGTAATGAAGCTAAAGTCACGTATCAAAAGTTTCACTCATAAATATTTTCTAAACAGGATAGTATTATGCACACGATAGATGCCATTGAGTTGTAAGACAAGAAGCAGGGAATCTAAACGAACGTGCAGATGGAGGATGCGATAGGAGAGGGCATCGGCTAAGAGACCACGTACTGCAGCATATTCGGCCTAATTATTGGTGGCATTACCAATGTAGACCCCATTCTAAAGAACGAGGGTATGCAAGGGGGTAAAGATGGCCCAGGCAGCTGAAGCGAGATTTTGGGAGTAGCGACTTGCCCCATCGACATAGCCAATATAATGTGTGGACAAGAAATGGGAGGAAGGAGAAGAATGAGGGCAGCGTGAGTATAGGGTAGACACCAAATGACTACTATGGGAGGGAGTAGTCTAGGTAGGATGGCTAGGGCTCATAGATTGACTAGAGGGTGATGGATGAGAACGACGGGAGGAAAAGTGGTAGATCATGCTGCGAAGGACATCATAGATGCGGATGGTATCCTCCTGGTGAGGAGAGGAAAGGGAGAGGTCGAGGAAACCACATGATTCTAAAAAGCTACCTAAATCATCAGCATGGGAAGAAAATACGGATCGTCACGGGGGATGACGGAAGAACAAGTAAAAATATGGTCAAAGCATGTAGAGCCCAAGAATGTTGCTGAACGGGAATCAAGTGGAACAGATGAAGTGGATTTGGAGGGAATTTACTCCGAGGGTTGTGCGGATGATGATAGGTATAGGAGGGGGGCAGCAGGCTCCGACATCTCAACATCAGGGGGAGGAATGTCAATCATAGTGGGGGGATCCTCGAGTAAGCCTGACGCATACTAAGCAACGATGGGAGAGGCGGATTGATTTTGTTCAACCTCGTACTCACAAATGAACTCTAAAGAGGCTTGGTAATGCGTGAGGTGAGGAAAATGGTGAGAATAATGGCCATGGACACCACATAGAGCACAGGGTTTGTTAGTACGAAGAGTCTTTGGGTTCTTGGCTGCGGACGAGGAAGAAACAGAGGTTTCAGGGACCGTAGATTTAGGGAACACGACCTTAACCATGGGTTGCATATGGGGCAACTCAAGACAAGTGTGGGTGGCATGACCGACACCATCACATAAGGCACAAGGCTTGGCAGGTGGAGGAGGGGTAGGGTCAGGTGTGGTGGCCTTGTCTTTGGATGCCCCCTTGCAAGTTTTTCGTTTCTTGCCCGTAGCTGTCACAGTAGGAGAAGGGTACTTTTGAGGTGTAGGTGGCACTGTGGTGACGAGAAACAGTTGAACTGGTGTCAAAGCAATGTATGGTTTGGGGTGACCTGGTGGAGTAGCGGCTGGAGGGTCAAGGTACCAGAGGAGAATGCCTAGGGTCAAATTAGGGAGGGAAAGGGTGGCCATGATGGGGACCAAATAGAATCCGAGAGGGGGAGTGAGGAAGGGTATCTGACCAGTGGGGTAATGGCCAGGAGGGATGGTGCCAAGATGGTTAAGACTTGGGGGAATCAACCCAGGAGGGTAGATAGGCTCATGGGTACTAGCTAAAGGGGAAGGGCTAGCAGGAAGAGGTCCAGTTGGCGGTGGCGAAAGGCTAGAATCAAGGGGTGGCGGGTGAGGTTGAGGTTGCTGACTAGCCGAAGAGGGCCGTGTGAGGTTGGCTTGAGACGATTGCATCATACAAACATTCGCTGAGCTAGGATCAGATACAAGAGGAGGAGGAAGACCAGGGAAGGTTACAAGAAAGGAGGAGTCTTTGTAGACGTCGGAGGAAACAATGGTCAAAGAATCGATGGTTGGCGTATTGGCTACGGAAGAGATGATCGACTCGGGGGAAGTTTGAGATTTTGGCTCATGATATGTCAACTGGTCAATTTTGACTATCTTTCCATTATGAGGGAAAAACATCTTGTGGTGGACTGCGAATGGGATGGTAGACATGGCGTAGGTGTAACTACGTCCCAAAAGAATGTTATAGTCAAGAGGGGCGTTGATAACTTCAACATCGACACAAACAGTCTTGCCTGCAAGGGTGATAGGACAGTTACGAAAAAGGCCGATGGGCTAGGAGGCATGGCCATCCCACGCACAAAGGGTGATTGTGGAAGGGGCCAGCTCAGGATATCCAAGTTGTTTCCAAACTGAAGCAGACATCACACAGGTAGATGCCCCCTCATCAATAATACATCGAGCAATGTTGGCATTTTGGATTTTGACTGGGATTTGGAAAGCAACAGAAGCAGGAAGGGGGGGATGGTCGGATTGACGAGCATCGAAAACAATCAATTGGTCATCAGCAGGATCTACAACACCCACGGTAGATAGTATAGCCTTCTTTTGAGAAGGACACAACTGGAGGAGTTCCAGTGTTGAAATGGCAGCAGGAGATTGTGCCAGATCGTCTACTATGCTATATGAATGGGTAGGCCGACCAGAGGTAGCATTTCGGCGTAATGTGCCCTTATGAATCTTAGAATGAACCTCAGCTTTGGGCGGAGGGATTTGCAAGGGACCATTAGGTGTCGACAGAGGCTCTGGAGGATCGGAAGATGGGGACTCGGAGACAGGCGGAGCGGGAGGCATGGAGTACTGACGAGACCGAGTTTGAAGGTTAAGGTCGATGATGAGAGGTTGGTCAGAGGCCATCATGAGAATCTGGTGATCAGAGGAACCAAAAGGGGAAGGTTGAGTAGTTACTGGGGCATGA
Source organism: Pinus albicaulis (assembly GCA_034641835.2). Lineage (NCBI taxonomy): Eukaryota > Viridiplantae > Streptophyta > Pinopsida > Pinales > Pinaceae > Pinus > Pinus albicaulis. The sequence continues at coordinate 916,283,723 of CM076569.1, forward strand.
GGTGGTTGAGTAGCCATGAATCCTTGTTGAGGGAAAGGATTGGTAAACACAGCGAGTTGAGAAGTATTCGTATTGGAAGGGATGGTAGGCAAATAATGTTGACCTCACACGGTGGCCTGGGACACCCACATCTTCCGCATCTATGGTAATAGGGGACAGTCATGAGTGTAATGACCATAAAAAACTTAATAAAGGTGTTTTACTAAGTTATTTCACATAGTGAAAGCAATTTTACTTAGGGTAGAATTGGTCTTACATGGTGTACTTGGGTTCATCTAATGATAATAGGTTAGATGACCAAAAAATGGTGTAACAAGTGGAGAAGCTCTATTTATGGAGATCATATCTCATTTATGAGATAGAATATGGAGGATGACATAGTCAAATAAGATCATGGATCTCAAATATAAAATCATGAGGATCTTTGATAAGGTCAACTGAGCTCATAGTGCATTCAAAGAAGGTCATGAAACATTTATGATAAGATAGTGGAGGAAGTGGTGCATTTAATCCATGCATGATGGAGAGGGTGATCACCCCATATGAACATGATGGAGGACATAGATCAACAACGTAGTCAAACTTGGAGACTTTGTCCACATGTACAAATAGATTTGGAGTGGGCCTAGGCTATGGAAGGCTCATGTACATAATGAAGGTGAAGGCACAATGGAAGGCATGATTTGGATTATTCATTTCTTGATCTCTTTAGATCTATATTTGTCTTAGGACATTCATATGCAGACTTGGGCTGTTTATCAGATTTTGTAGGGTGTTTCAGAGCAAGAATCCCACCTCTTTATTTGAGTAGTTCTGGAAAGAAGATTGTTCTTCATTCCCTATCAGGAATTGGTGCCATATTCAAGAGGTTATTTCTAGCATTCAGCTAGGAAACCAGTGGAGGATTCATCCTACCACTTTGTTCTTCAGATCTATCCTTTCAGGAGCAATAGATCTACATCCAGAATTCAGGCCATTGGGTTTTACCTCCATGCACCAGCAGTCCCTTCAAGGATTACACAGTCCAGTCTTGTAGATGTATTGGAGGAAGGAAGTTTCTAGTATTTCAACTGGAAATATTGTGAGGGATAACATCCTCACATTAGATCTATTGTTTCCATCACTCAGGAGTTGATTTGACACATCTAGCAGTAGGCTAAGGAGCCTCCCTCACTGATAGTGCAGTTTTCTAAAGTTTTTGTTCATCCAGCAGATATTTTTAGTGGAGGAGATTATAGGAGCTAGATCTTGAGATTTTAGACCAAGGATCTAGTGAAGGGATCAACCCTTCTTGTGTAGATCTGATTGTACATCATTGCAGCCATCATATTATTAGATCTAGCTTTAGATTTGCATTCCCAGCAACATATATGTGAAGCCCTAAGAAGAAGTTTGTCTTAGACTTACAGATTTGAGAAACCCCTCCTGGGTTATCTTAGGAATCCATCATTGAGCCCAAATCTATAATTTCAGCATCATCGGAGCTCCCATTCTGCCTAGATATGACTTTCTATCTTTTAGGTAGTTGTAGTCCCTATAGTTGCAGCAGGGAAAATTAATTTTACCTTTCAGCAGAATAGCAGTTATGCAGTCCCTTTTGGGATATCATTGCGGGGCCATTCTAGGCTACTCTTGTGGCTTGAGTGTCTCATATTTTTAGCACTATTGTACTTTCTTTTTACACCTCTAATATAATAAAGTGGCTCAGCTATTTCTATGCATTCTAATGTGTATATAGATTTATTGTTTACTTTGCTGCAGTTATTGTATTGTGTTTTAGTATTACTACATTCTCACTTTTGGGATATTGCAATCATGAAAACATTTGATGAGATGGGATCAGAGAAAGGAGGAGGAAGACCAGGGAATGAACGAAGCAAAGAGGAGTCTTTGTAGACTCTGGATGAGACACTGGTCAAGGGGTTGATGGTTTTCTTATTGGCGACTGAAGATATGATGGACTCAGGGGAGGTCTAAGACTTCGGTTCGTAATATGTCAACTAGTCAATGGTGACTATCTTTCCATTATGGGGAAAAGACATCTTGCGGTGAAGCGCAGATGGTACAACAGAAATCGCATAAGTGTAGCTATGACCCAATATAATTTTGTAATCTAAGGGGGCCTCAATGACTTCTACGTCAACGAAAATAGTCTTGCTCGCAAGAGGAATAGGACAATTGTGGAACATGCCAATGGGCTTGGAGGAGTGGCCATCCCACGTTTGGAGGGTCATAGTGGAAGGGTCCAACTCAAGTGATCCGAGTTGCTTCCAAAATTAAGCGGACATCACACAGGTGGATGCCCCCTCATCAATGATACAATGGGAAACGTTGGAATTATGGATCTTGATAGGGATTTGGAAGGCGATGGAAGTAGGAAGGGGAGGATGTTCTGACTGGTCAACATCGAAGACAATAAAACATTCATCTGAAGGATCTACAACACCCATGGTGGATAGTAGATATTTTCATTGTGAAGGGAACGACTAGAGAAGTTCCAGCATTGAGATGGCAGCAAGAGATTGTGCCAAATCATCTACTATACTATACGAGTGGGAAAATTTTCCAGAAGCAGCGTTTTGGCATAATGGTCCCTTGGGGATCTTGGTATGAACCTTTGCCTTAAGCTAAGGGATATAAAAAGGACCATTGGTTGTCGAAAGAGGCTCTATAGAACCTAAAGAAGGGGGCTTGGGGGTAGACATAGCGGGAGGCTTGTTGTGCTGACGGGACCGAGTCTAAAGGTTAAGGTCAACAGTAATAGGTTGGTTAGAGTTCACCATGAGAATCTAGTAATTGGAGGTACCCGATGGAGGAGGTTGAGTGGCCACCTGACCTTCAGGTGGTTGGGTAGCCACGAATCCTTGCTGAGGTAAAGGATTAGTAAACATCGCTGACTGACTAGGCACAACATTGGGAGGTATGGAAGGGGAGGCTTGTTATCCTCATGATGCTGCTTAAGTCTCCCACATCTGCCGCATCTGTGGTAAAAGAGTACAATCATGGGTGTAATGACCATAGACACTGCAACATGAACAAGGCTTATTCGTGTGAATAGACCTATCCTGCTTGGGCTGAGTGCCCTATTGTTGGTTAGCAGTGTTAGGTACATTACTTTGGGGATTATGTTGGAAAGGGGTCTCCTAACAAGCTGCGAAACCGGTCCATTTTGAATATTTTTTATTATATTTAGCCTAGCAGAGGGGTTTTGGGGTGGGTCAATGCCCCAAATGCATTGTAATGGGTCAAAGGGTAAACTAGGGGTCCGAAAACCATGGGTTGTGGACCATAGGAAAGTCGAGGCTAGATTGTTATAAATAGAGATGCATTTTATATTGAAAGGGATAAGAAATGATGAGCTATTGATGAAATCTATGGTTTAAGCTATCTGTTTGGGTTTTGGGGAACAGACTCCAGTTGGCTGTGTGCATGGAGATCCTAGCCTAGCTGTGTGCGGACCCTAATGCTGTGTGCACAGTTTGGGAAGGGAATTGTAAGGAAATATTTATGAATGAATGAATGCGAAGGATTATTAGAGAACTGAATTTGAACCTATGAGTACTTTCATGTGAATTACTGATAATTGTTGTATTATGTATTTTCTATCCTTAAGTTGCGAAAGATTTGTATACTGCGTTCTTGGATCTAGATCTGTTATGTTCTGTTTATATACTGTTGTGTTGATGTTATAACAAGCATATAATTATAGACCTAGTGCACGTGGATGTGAATAGAAACATAATTAGCCTTGCGCAAAACAAGGTAATCTAGGAATTACAGAAACACGACGCAACTCTGCTTGCCTTACCCATCCTTTCTCAAGGTGCAGAAATCTGGTTCCAGCACCCACCCATACTACTTCGGGTGAGACTTTGACCTGGGCAAGAAGGTCACTGCCGAAAGGGCCAGTAGTATAGGGGTTTGTTGGCAAACCTTTCTTATCGAACCTGGGTCAGGACCCCTCGAGCCAACAAATGGTTCTGTTGCTAGGACCGGAAGAAGACTGAGGAAGTGATATGGTACTGGCAAGAAAATACTATAAGATCTGACACGAACATGAATGAGCGCTACCCTAGAGGAGAGTACAACATAGATCGGTAGGTATTATAAAACCAGTCTAGAGAAGAATCACTCTGTTCGTAGCCCACCAAAGAAAGCAACGATGCAAGAGACGTTAGGCTCATTTGAGGGCAAGCCCTCAACCGGAGCCTTGTTATAAGGAGACATGGCAGTACACTTGAAGCTACCTACCTTTAAAGGTGTGACTGATGAAGATATGGATTTTTTTTGGTTCATGACCGACTCGGTATGGACGGCACAAGGGGTGGTGAGAGATACTGTGAGAAAATCACAATTATCCTTGGCCTTTGAAGATAGAGCACTGGACTGATATATGCAGTACATATCTAAAAATGGAAGCACATCCCTTCAAAATATTAAGGATGCCCTAAGATGACAGTTCTGGAAGCCAAAATCATACTCTCAGTTGGTAACCGAAGTAAAAGACTTCAAGCAAGGTACGACTGAGTTGGTGTGGGAGGCCGATCAGCGATTGAAGAAAGAAATTAGGGAAGGGGGGTTCAAGTATGATGACAAGAAACACATGGAATGGTTTATCGCCATGTTGCTACCTCACTTAGGAGTACCAATAGGCTAGTAGACCTTCGAGTCACAGGAAAAAGCCCTAGAAATCACTATGAAGCTCGAAGCCACACCCAAGGACGACACGTTGGGGAGAGTATAGCAGATTAAAGAGCAGCTTGGAGCCATGCACATGGAAATATAGAGCTTGCAAACAGAATAGGGAAAAGGAGTTAGTACAGAGCTTTGGTGCATACGATGTCAGGTATCTGGTCATACTAAGGACCAGTGTCCCCTATTGGCGGATTACCGACAGGCAGGGGGACCTAGTCCATTGCGCCCCGAATTTGGCGGACCTGTGCTCTGGTGCGATGAATTCCATGTAGCAGGACTACATGATACGACTCAGTGCCCCCAGTTAAGTATGGGTGATCTGAAGAAACAATGGTGCAGCTTCTACCGATTAGTAGGGCACGATGAGTAGAATTGTTGCACATATGAGCTATTGGTAGATCGGGGAAACCTCTATAGGGTACAGTCAGATCCCACATCACTGAGATCCCCCAGGAATTTTGGTGGCTCCCCTACAAGGGGTAGGGGAGGGCAGGGAGGGAGCGCAGGATGGGGTTGGGGGCAACTTATCTGCTATAATTCGGAGAAATAAGGAACTTCGCAAGGGACTGTGCAAATCCCACCAGGAAATCCTGCAAATATTTCCGGCAGCTGGACCATGAGATTGAAGATTGCCCTATTTTAATAGCCAAGATGCAGGAAAAGCAGCCCACCCCTACGTAGAATGTGCAAAGGGTTAAAACTGAGATACACAGTGGGCTGGTCACCCCGGGAGCAAAAGAGGAGCTTGCCTCCTAAGAAGGAGTGCCCTTCAAAGAAAAAACACCACTAAAAGTCCCCACGTAGCTACCAACGCAACCACAGATAAAGGAAGGAGTTGAGCCCCTTCTAATGGCATGCTTGAAACTGTTACATAACCAACTAGCTATAGAAACTCTTCAAGTATTACTGAATAGCTGCGCATCTTGGCCAAACACAATCCCTGAGACCCGAGGTGTCCACTGGTTATATGGCTACAAGAAACGCACCGGACGAGAAATGCAGCTGACTATGCAGATTGATGACTACAAGATGGACCAAGTTATTCTCGATTTAGGGTCGGATGCAAATGTACTACCAAAGCAGACATGGCAACGAATGGGTGAACCTAAGTTGGAATGGTCTACTATCTAGCTGTGCATGGAAAATAAATAGAAGATCATACCACTAGGATGGTTGCCAAAATTCATGGTAGGTATCGCAGGAGTAAAGGTCCTAGCTGACTTTGAGGTCATTGAAATCATGGACGATGCAGATCCATGCCCTGCACTACTCAGGCTAGACTGGGATATAGACATGGGGGGTGTCATCAATCTCAAAAATCATAGCATGGTGTTCGAAAACAACGGTACATGCATAATAGTACCACTAGATCCAACAGAAGGCGTGCGGTATATGGAACCAGCCTACGAACGGGAGGAACTAGACCATAATTACAAATTGACTACGTAGGATGAGGATAGGAGTAAAACCATAACAGACGGGATATTTTGGAGGGATAGTGAATATTGTTTTGATGCTTATGAGTAACTAGAAAATTTGCAGAACCGGTTACATGAGGTGTCAGCACTGTGCTGCCCCTCGGTTGCAAGAACCCTCTACTGCATTTCCTCAGAGGTAAGAGATCTACCCCACTTTGATGAGGTTGGTAGTGTCCAGGAATTCCTAAGGAAATTAGAATCTAGAGTGTGAAGGGAATGATGGCTCTGGGCCCTTAATTTGGCTATGAATGGGACACCTGCGCATTTGTGGGACACCCACAAGGAAGTGTTCCCAGATTGGGAAACATGTCAGGAAAGGATGTTTCTACGGTTCGCCCCTCTAGCTGACATATGCATCAGGGTGTTCCTCAGACCCGGGGATCCCCGCACACATCTGCGTGTTTGGATGACCAAGTGGTCTGACCAAACTACAAAAGAATGGGTCCATCTATTTATTCATGCCTTGGATCTTATCCCGGCCACTTGGTACTTAGGATCGGAATTGCACCAGCGGACCTGCCACTGGGAGACACTAAAGGAGGACTTTTTCGGGACATTCGGATTGATTGGAGGAACAGAGATGCTTGACAAAGATCTGTAGGACATTGATGCGTTTGTCTTCAAGAATAACTCCCCACTGTGCCACCCCAACGGTCCTGACATGGGACGCGCAGATGCATGACATAGCCAATTGTCAGAGCTTGGGGATTGATGAGAACGAGGATAATCCTCGAAACATTTTCATCTCGGAAATTGAAGGAGAGCATGTTGTTATGGGGCCATCACTACAGAATATTGACGTAACATAGCCGTTTAAGCTACATGATGTTAATATTGGGATGGAGGAACACCCTAAGCTGGCTAAGATTAGGGACTATTGGGATGAGGGGACTATAGGAAAAATCGCAGAATTACTCAGGGAATATCAGGACCTATTTCCGACGAAGTTCTCCGAGCTCAAGGGCATCACCAGGGACCTCGGTATTATGCATATCACTCTGAAACCTGAAGCATGCCCCATCAAGTAGTAGTCATACCAACTAAATCCCAAATACAAACAAAAGGTCAAGGAAGAGCTAGATAAAATTCTTGCTGCCGGTATCATTGAACCAGTTGAGCAGTTAGACTGGGTAAGTCCAATGACCATCTAGAAAAATAAGACCAAGGGAGAAATACGCATCTATGTGGATCTACACAATTTAAATGATTCCTGCATCCATGACCCCTTTCCTACACCCTTCTTCAACGAAATCCTTGATAGCGTGGGTAGACAGGAGGCCTATTCCTTCACCGATGGGTTCTCAAGGTACCATCAGATTTGGATTGCACCTGAAGATTGCAGCAAGACTACTTTCGTGACTAAATGGGGGTTTTCCCAGTATACGGTCATGCCCTTTGGTCTAAAAAATGCACCTATTATTTTGTCAAGGGTCGTAGTTGCTATATTCAAGGAGTTTATTCACAAGTTACTGGAGATTTATTTCGATGATTGGATGGTTTTTGGCTTAGTCAAGGAACATGTCTCTAACCTGTGACTAATGTTGGATGCATGCCAGAAACACCAGATCTCCTTGACTATTAAGAAGTGAATTTTTTGTGTGCCATTTGGAATCCTGCTTGGACACATAGTCTGTTGTGAAACCAGCTCCAAAAAGAGAAGAAAAGAGATATCAACGCCTTAGAAATAAGCCACTTCGAGGGGGCAACCTCCAATACATTACATGAATGAAAAATTCTTGGATGATTCAAATTACAAAACCTCCTTTCTATATAGGAGTCCATAGGCCACAATGAGGAAATCTACTTGAGCCTAAAATAATAATTTAAGGGCATGTGTAATATAGAGGTTACAAGGGTACAATAATAACAATAAGGGGGTTACACTAACAACAATATGGGACTATACTAGTAATATAGGGACCTAACATGCCCCTCTCCTTCAAAAAAGTGTTGTCCTCAATGCTTGAGTAGCTTTGGGTGCTTCTGTATAAAATTCTCATCCTCCCATGTAGAATATTTAGTGGTTAAGTTCTTCCACTTGATGAGATACTTTGAAATTTATCGATTCCGTAGCTGTCAAGTTCTTGTTTTCGTGATCGCTTCAGGTTCCAATATTATTTTTCCTTCCTCATAATGTTCTGGAAATATTGTTTGAACTGGAAGATTTTCACCTATAACCGTCTTTAATCATGAAACATGGAAACTTGGATGCACTCGTGAAGAAGCAGGAAGCTCCAATTTGTATGCCATAGTACCAATCTTTTGCAACACCTTGTAAGGACCATAGTAATTTGGCAATAATTTATTATCCTTCTTAGCTTGCTTGAGGGACATTTGTTTGTATGGTTGTAGTTGTAAAAATACCCAGTCTCTTACATCAAAACTTCTCTCGCTGCAATGTTGATATTCCTGTTGTTTCATTCGATTTTGTGCCAAATTTAGTTTGTCCTTTAAGAGTTGGAGAACTTCTTGTTGATGCTCGATGTGATCTTCCACTGCTTGAACCTTCAAATTTTCTCTTCAGGATGATGTGATGGATGGTGGATGATATCCATAAAGTGCCATAATTGGGGTCATTTTTGTTGCAGTATGGAAGGAAGTGTTATACCACCATCCAGCTAGAGGTAACCACTTGACCCATTGTGTTTGTTTATCATATACAAAACAACGAAAATATCCTTCCAAAGATTTATTTTCTATCTCAGTTTGACCATTGGATTGAGGATGATAAGATGAGCTATGAGCTAATTGAGTATCCAAACAAGAAAATAACTCTGTCCAAAAATTTCCAGTAAAAATGGGATCTTTGTCGCTCACAATAACCCTTGGGTTTCCATGTAGCTTTTGAATTGGGTCCATAAATGTAGTAGCAACTGTACTTGCTTTAAATGGATGAGATAATGCACAAAAGTGTGCATACTTGGTAAGTCTATCAACTACCACCATGATGACCCTCTTTCCTTTGGACTTAGGTAAACCTGTGATAAAATCCATTGAAAACTCCTCCCAATGTTGACTTGGAATGGATAAAGGTTGGAGAAGACCCGGGATCTTAATTGTCTTAAATTTATTATGCTGGCAAACCAAACATTCCACCACAAACTTTTGAATATCATATTTAAGGCGATCCCAAAAAACGTATTTCTTCACCCTAAAGGAGAAGTGTGCAATTGCAAAAGAATCTTTTCTTTTAGTTGGGAATTCTTACAAAGATATAAGCAATATTTGTACCATAAGGAATCATTTTTCCAACTAAATGTATCAGATGTACTAGGATATTGCTGCAACTTTTGAATGAGTGTCCAAACTTCCTTTTCCTTCTTCCATTCATCTCTTGCTTTGATTATCCAATCTGGTTGGATAATAGAAATGACACAAAGCAATGCTTCCACCTCTTCATTATTTCTTGAGAGTGAAACTGCAACAACATTTAGCTTCCCTTTTTTGTATATTATTTTAAAGTCATAACCCAACATCTTTGTGACCCATTTTCGTTGCTCTTCTGAAGATAGTCTTTGTTCCAAAAAGTGTTTAAGACTATCATGATCATTTTTTACCTTGAAGTGTCTTCCCATTAGGTAAGTTCTCCATTTCTTTAGTGCATGAAGTATTGCTAACATTTCCTTCTCATAAACAGGTTTCTGTAAATACTTTCCTTTGATTGGAAAACTTTCAAAAGAAATGGGTCTTCCTTCTTGCATTAAAACAACACCAATTCCATTTCCCGAGGCATCACATTCCACAATAAAGGTTTTTGTGAAGTCTGGTGTAGCTAAGATTGGTGCTAGGCACATTTCCTCTTTAAGATGTTCAGAGGCCTTAGTTGCTTCAAGAGTCCATGAAAGTGCATATTTCTTCAATAATGTTGTTATAGGTGTTGCTATTCTCCCATAATTCTTAACAAACTTTCGATAATACCTAGTTAACTCGAGAAATCCTCGCAACTTCTTTATGGTTGTGGGGACTTTCCATTCCTTGATGGATTTAATTTTGTTAGGGTCTACCTTAAAACCCTCATGAGATACAATATGACCCAGATATTCCACCTCTTGTACTCCAAAGAAACATTTGGATGTTTTTTCATATAATTGTTTCTCCTGCAATAGTTTGAGCACCCTGTCAACATGTTGAACATGATCCTTCTAAGACCTATTGTAGATTAGTATATCATCAAAAAATACTAGCACAAATTTTCTAAGGAAGGGTTTGAAAATGGAATTTATCAACCCTTGAAATGTAGAAGGTGCATTGGTAAGGCCAAAAGGCATGACCAAAAATTCATAATGACCCTCATGAGTTCGAAATGATTTTTTCGGAATATATTCTGTCTTCATTCTAATTTGATGATACCTTGAACAAAGATCCAATTTGGTAAAATAAATTGCTCCATGTAATTCATCCAATAATTCATCAATCACAGGAATGGGAAATTTCTCTTTAATGGTGAGCTTATTGAGCTCCCTATAATCCGGACACATGCGCCATGATCCATCCTTCTTGTGTACCAATACTATAGGAGTAGAGAAAGAACTTTGACTAGGTTGAATTATACCTACCTCTAACATTTCTGTAATCACACATTCACTTTCACTCTTTTGGACATAAGGATATCTATAAGGCCTGATGTTTGGAGGAACACTTCTTGGAATCAAATGAATAGCATGATCATGATCACGAATAGGTGGGAGTCCTTTTGGATTTTCAAAAACCTTGGAATGATTGTCCAAGACTTTTTGGAGATTTGCAGAAATAGATGATTTTGATGTTGGAACTTCTGGTGAGCATAATTGTGCAATTATGACTCGTTGTTCTTTCTTTAGAAGCTTTGTCATGACATTAGAGATTATTATATTTCTCGTCTTCCCTGCAATACCCTGTAATTTGACTTCCTTTCCTTTTGAAAAAAATTCAAGAAATTTTTTTGAAAATTAAAAGCTACCGTCCTCAAATATTGTAACCATTGTACTCCTAGTACAAAATCAGCACCTTCCATAGGAATGGAAAGAATTGGAATATTCAATACATAGTCCCCCATGGTTAGCGTGATATTATGGCATTTTCCAGAGAAATTTATAGTTCCTCCATTTTCAACCATTACTTGATATTCTGGTGCTAGGTATAGGAAACAATTCAATTCCTTGGCTACCTTACAATGAATAAAATTATGGGTACTACCTGAATCAATCAACACTATTACCTTTTTCTTCTTGATATGTCCTTCTATATTGAGAGTTTGAGGAGTGGTAATTCTTGCCAATGAATTACAAGATATGGTCAGACTCATTTCTTCCTCTTATTTGGTTGTTTCCTGGTGTATATCCTCTTCTTGTTCATTTTCTTCTTCCTCTTCACAATCTATGTAAAATAATTTCTTCTCAGCACACTTATGAATTTTAGTGTATTTTCTACCATAACTGTAGCAAAGCCCTTTTTCTCTATTTTCTTCCAATTGTTGTGGTGTCAACCTTGTAGGTTGTGGAAATGTAGGAGTAGCAACACTTCCATCTATATATAAGTGAGTGGTAGGCTTCCTTGTCGCCATAATTTTACATTCAATTTTTCTAGCCAACCTGAATGCCTTCTCTAATGAATCAGGTTCCAAAACACGAACTTCATGTTGGATGTTATCCTTTAAATTACCTATGAAGAGATCGATCTTGTGTTCCTTTGGAATATCAGTTACCCTTATATTCAATTTTTGAAAGTCCTAAATGTGCTCCCCCATTAAACCCTTTTGTTTGAGATTTATCAATTGGCTAAAGAAGGTGTTGCTCTTTGTATCCTCATATTGTGTTATCATTTCCTTCGTAAAAATTGACCAAGTGACAATTTTTTTACGGGAGCAAAGCCATAAATACCATACAAATGTATTTTTTTCTAAATGTAAAGTTGCAATACGTACCTTTTGTGTGTTTTGCACATTATGGAGATCAAAATATTGCTCCATCTATAGTATCCATGTTACAAGATCCTTTCCATCAAACTTCGTCATATCCATTTTTGGAATATGATGGTTCTTCCCACCAACATTAGATTCTATGAAATCACGATTAACATTTATTTTGTTCTCATCATGAGTTTCCTCTACTATATTTTCACCATTAGGAAACATTTCTTGTATCAACTTTGTCAAACCTTCCATGTTTGATTTTAGATCATTCTTCATGTTTTCCATTTTATCATCGATCTTAGCTCCCATGCCATCTATCTTAGATTCTATGCCATCCATCTTAGATTCCATGCCAGCTTCCATGCCATCTATCTTATATTCCATGTCATTCTTCAAACCATCCATCTTATATTCCACGCATTTCTTCAAACCGTCCATCTTAGTTTCCACACCTTTCTTCAAAACTTCCATGCCATTTTTTGTTGCTCTTTGTGAGAGTGAAATTTGTTGCACTTGCTCTTGTAATTTTGATATGTCATGTTGCCATTCTTCGTCTTCATGAGTCATAGTAGATCTTTCTAAAGGCTTAATGGGTGTTGAATTCTTTTTAGGGGCCATTTTATAATACAATACTAATATCTATTCTACAATATGCCCTTGGAATCAATTCAACTTGATTCTTCAAACAAGACTTATGCAATTCGGAAAAAAAATACACACCTTTTACTTGCTTTTGAGGAGCTAGATATTGAAATTGAATTATCTCTATAATTTTGGATCATAAATATCTGCAATTCAGCCTTGTAGTAGCCCTCTGAAGCTTCTTTCAAATGCCACAGGTCTGATCTGATTTGGATTCTTTAAGACAAAGTTATGTCCAATCTCCCACAATGACCCAATTTTGGATTGGTTCAGTAGAGTGAACTTGTATTCCTTGCCACGTGTCACTGTTTCCTCCTTTGGCTCTAAAATTGATAGACTAAAAACAACAGTCAATTTTCTTGCAGTCACTTTCTACATAATTCCAATCCGATGCTCAGAGAGAGAGCTATGAAGATTTTACCACGATCACCTCTTTGAGATGAAATTCAAAAACCTCAAAAAGCCCTAATTTCCACAGATCATATCTTCGAAAATATTGCAAACCAATATCTGAAAGTTTGTGATGATGTTCCTCAGGATTGTGACTTCGTACTCTAAAAATTTCAGCTTCTGAACCTTCGTAGAAAAAAATTTATTACGAAAATACCATGATGACATGTTTAAGTTAAATTCAGGGGCCTACAAAATGACCTAATTTTCACAGATCATATCTCCGAAAATATTGTGAACCAAGCTCTAAAATTTTGCGACGACGTTCCTCAAGATTGTGGCTTCAAACTCTAAATATTTTAGATTCTGAACCTTTGTAGAAAAATATTTATAGAAAAAATTCCATGATGACATGTTTGGAGTAGTGAAACCCTAGAATCTCAAAGCTCTGATACCAAATTTTGTGAAACCACCTCCAAAAAGAGAAGAAAAGAGATATCAACACCTTAGAAATAAGCCACTTCGAGGGGGCAACCTCCAATGCATTACATGAATGAACAATTCTTGGATGATTCAAATTACAAAACCTCCTTTCTATATATAGGAGTCCATGGGCCACAATGTAATCCTAGTTGACCTAACAATAATAATTTAAGGGCACAATAATAACAATATGGGGGTTACAAGGGTACAATAATAACAATAAAGGGGTTATAATAACAAAAATAAGGGACTATACTAGTAATATAGGGACCTAACATAGTCTGTCGGCGGGGATTGATGGGCGATCCTGCGAAGGTAGCCATAATTATAAACCTGGCAGTTCCCACAATGGAGAAACAGTTGCGATCTATTCTCGGACACACTGGTTATTACCGGAAATTCATTTAGGGGTAAGCCCTGATTACAACACATATGGAAAAACTATTAAAAAAGGATGTTTCTTTCTTTTGGGATGATGAATTTTAGAAGAGCTTTGAACTGCTCAAAGAGAAGATGATCTGTACCCCCATACTAATATTTCCTGATTGGTCAAAGGAATTTCATGTACACGTGGATGCATCGGGTATCGCCTTGGGAGTTGTTCTCACTCAACCTGGAGAAGGAGATATCGACCACCCGGTTGCCTTTGCGAGTCAAAAACTCTCGGGCACAAAAATAAAACTACTCCACCACTGAGCACGAAGGATTGGCTATGGTCTACGTGCTCCAGAAATATCTACATTATCTACTCGGTGGACACTTTAAAATGTTCACTAATCATTTGGCTTTAAAATACCTGGTCAACAAGCCTGTGTTGGGGGGGAATATTTTCCGTTGGCTATTGCTATTCTAGGAGTATGATTTTGAAATCATCATTAAGCCCGGAAGGTTGAATGCTGGCCCAGACCATCTGTCTCACATTGAAATAGGAGAAGAGCCTACTAGTTTGGATGAAGGCTTGGTGGATGCGTAGTTGTTTACCATTAAGTTGGTTGATGCACACTTTGCTGACATCATTGAGTTCCTCACTACAACCATGGCCCTGGCTAGATATTCAGTACAACAGAAGAAGGAATTGGTTACTCAGGCCATGAAATTTATTGTCCTCGCCAGTCAGTTATACAAGCTAGGTGCCTATGAAATACTACGCAGATATGTCCTCGAACATGAATGGCCTGTCGTGTTAGCAGAAGCACATGAAGGTGTCATAAGAGGCCACTATGCAAGACATGCAACTGCACAAAATATTTTGAGGGCTGGGTTATGGTGGCCTACGTTGCATCAAGATTTGTACACCTATTGTCGATCTTGCGATACCTGCCAGTGCACAGGAATACCTTCACACCGAGATGAGATGTCGTTACAACCTCAAGTGGCTTTATATGATTTAGAAAAATGGGCCATTGATTTTATAGGACCCATCAATCTGCTCGGAAAGAAAATAGGCACGTGCTAAATTATCACTACCACTGACTACGTCACTCGATGGGCTGAGGCACAAGTGGTGAAGGATTGTACTACGGATACTGCTGCACACTTCATCTTTGAGCAGATCCTAACCAGGTTTGGCTGCCAAAAAATCCTAATGAGTGACAGAGGTACACACTTTTTCAACCAGATGATTCAAGCCTTAAATGAGGAATTCTAGATCCACCATGCGAAGAGTACCCCATACCACCCTCAGGCAAATAAAGCGGTTGAGGATTTTGACAAAATTTTGGAACATGCATTAACTAAGGTCTGCAACGTCGATCGTAGTGACTGGGATATGCGCATTCCCTCTGTTCTGTGGGCCTACCGAACGACTTGCAAGAAGCTAATAGGTTGAACCCCCTTCCGGATGGTCTATGGCAAAGAGGCCATTATGCCCATTGAATACATTGTGCCTAGCCTACGCATCACAACATTTACCAATATAGCAGACCCCGATATCCTAGAGGAGTGTCTTGCGCAATTGGTGGCTCTGGAGGAAGATCAGTTTATTTCTAATTTTCATCAATAGGTTTAGAAGGCCCATGGAAAAGCATGGCATGATCAACATATTTTCCAAAAGACATTCGCCACAGGTGACCTTGTCCTTTTATATGATAGCCAATTTGCGAAACATCCAGCCAAATTCCAACAACACTGGCTGGGTCCCTACACAGTTAAATAAATCACGAATGGTGGAGCAGTCCAGCTAGCTACCCTACATGGAGACATCATACTAGGCTTTGTCAATGGTAGTTGACTCAAGCCTTATCAAGTTCAATGACTATATGACAGTTGCAGTGACTTACGACGAGTCACAAGATTGTGTTGGGGGATTGTTGGAATGGAGTATCCTAAAAAGCAGCAAAACCGGTCCATTTTGAATATTTTTTATTATATTTAGCCTAGCAGAGGGGTTTTGGGGTGGGTCAAAGCCCCAAACTCGTTGTAATGGGTCAAATGGTAAACTAGGGGTTCGAAAACCATGGGTTGCGAACCATAGGAATTGCAAGGCTCGATTGTTATAAATAGAGATGCATTTTGTATTGAAAATGATAAGAAATGATGAGCTATTGATGTGATCTATGGTTTAAGCTATCTATTTGGGTTTTGGGGAATAGACTCCTGCTGGCTGTGTGCGCGGAGATCCTAGTCCAGCTATGTGTAGACCTTGCTACTGTGTGCGTAGGTTGGGAAGCAAATTGCAAGGAAAGATTGATGAATGAATGAATGCAAAGGATTGTTAGAGAACTGAATCTTAACCTGTGAATATTTTCATGTGAAATACTGATAATTTTTGTATTATGTGTTTTCTTTCCTTAAGTTGTGAAAGATCTATATACTGCATTCTTGGATCTAGATCTGTTATGTTCTATTCATATACTGATGTTTTGATGTTAGAACAAGCATATAATTATAGATCTAGTGCACGTGGATGCGAATAGAAACATAATTAACCCTACGTAGAACAAGGTAATCTGGGAATCACAGAAAATGGACGTAGCTCTACTTGCCTTACCCATCCTTTCTCAGGGTGTAGAAACCTAGTTCTAGCACCCACCCATACTACTTCAGGTGATACTTTGACCTACGCGAGTAGGTCACTGCCGAAAGGGTCACTAGTATAGGGGTTTGTTTCCAAACCTTGCTTACCAAACCTAGGTTAGGACCCCTCGAGCCAACATATTAGGTCTAGGATTATCAGGGGTAGATTGAATTTGGGTGCCTTTCCTATTCTTTTTTGGAAGTAGGAGGATTAGTCGCGCCTTGCTATGCATACACCTGCTCCTAGGGGGGTGGTGGCTACTGTTTCAGGGGTTGAGAAGGCGAGGGAGATGGGAGTGATAATTCTTGAGGAGCTAGAGCACCAAGCTACAGATATGAATAATAAGGAGGTTGGGTATCATTGTGGTAAATAAGTTGGGAAAAAAGAGGAGGCATGCCGTATCCTGGATACATGCTACTGGGAGGGGGAAAAGTGCTGGAGGTGCTGGCTCCTCCCTGAGGGAAACCATAACCCATGGGAGGCTAAGCATATGGATGAGAAAGAGCTCCAAATTATATCGTGGCCAACATGGGATGCCCTTGGTACGTTGGCACCACCGGGTCTAGGGAGATCAAGTAAGATGGTATAAACATAACCAGACTGAGCATAGATCAAGTCATATTTTAATGCAATCTAGAGAGAAAATTCTTGTGTTTGAGGGAAATGCAATGTGACATCTTCACCTATACCAGGAAAAATGGATCTAAGGAACCATTCCATGTAGACACGGTCTTCGAAGGTAGGGGCTTGACATAGGCTCTTTCTTCTCCACCATTCCTGGACATGATCAGATAGGTGGGTCGCAAAAAATTGACAGAAAGAAGTCAAAATTTTCATACCAGTGTCATAACGAAGGGGAAGCTAGAATAAAACAAAAAGCCCAGGCAAGAGTTGCAAAGGTGGTATGAGAGGATGAGGCCCGATCAACATACCACTTATAAACTTCACCAGTAAGCATATGTTGGAACAATCGAAGACGGACAGAGTCATCAGTGATGGAGTTAGATGAACACAACATGTGGAAAGATCGAAAATGGTTTGTAGGATATTCTCCAACAAGACCTTCAAACTTGGGAATTTCAGAATGTAATATTCCTAAAATTAGCATGCAGCTAATAAGAATATTAGATTTTGATTTTTGCACCTAGTAGATGAATAAATGGGAAAAAGGACCCATATTTAACTTGTATTGACATAAAATCCCTCTTGGTGTGAAAAGGGGATAACTTGGTGGCTGGATTTTGCACTTCCCATGTGTGAACAGGAAAAGAATCATGTTGATTCACTCAAGTTGACCAAGTCAACAACGTAGCATGGAGGAGCAATCTTGAAGGAGCTACAACACAGTTTTGGAGGTAAAGGATTCACATGGTGTTGGAAACACTAGTAGGTGGGACCCAAGGTGAGGAGGCTCACAAAAATTATAAGGAGGAAGATAGTAGACTTTTTAAGTTAGTTTTTAGATTATTATTTTTGGTTTTCTTAGACAATTGAGCATTCTCCAACTATTGAGCTGAGTATGTAGTGTTGTTCAGCACAAGGCATTCTTGCTTAGGGATTCCTTCTCCTTCATCGAGTGATCTATTGGAGGGGTTTTTTTCTTCATTTCCCACATCTAGGCTTGAGGCCAAGCATCCTCATTCAACCAAAACATTATTCCTACAGAAAATAGTGCTGTGTTGCAGGGTATTGCAGTGGGATACTCACAACACTATCTCTTGAGCTTATCTTTCAGAGGAGGGAGCTCCCCTTTCTTTGCAAGACCTGTAGAGGAGATTCCAGGGCACATTTTACATCTTGTCATGTGTCCAAATCAGTTTCCATCCACTATAGTGTGGTTTACTGGAGAAACTACGTCATTTTTAGGGGTGTTGCAGTAGCAGGGTTTGACCCCTTGCTTGTGAGCTTTTTCCTTGGAGAAAGGGCCAACCCTTCTCCCGAAAAGCTCTATACTTAATTATTCTTCTATCACTTGTATATTTCAGTCACATTTATTCATTCCTATAGTAGAACTATGTTTTTCAAATCTAGATCTGCATATCTGCATTTTTATACATTTTTTTCTCAAGAACCCCTTGTCGGGTTACCCTTGTTTTGTATAAAGAGGAAAAAATCTCCATTTTATCATCCCTTGATGTATTGCATACTCCAAATGTATTTTGTCTCATTATTTTCTGCATAAACCCTCATAAAAATATTTTTTTTCTTTCTTCAGTACTTTCTGCATGAGATAGGCTATGGGGCTTGGGCTTATTTGAGGCATATTGACTTGGGGAGATCTGTTTATGTTGGCTAGAGTGATTTGTTTCACCTCTAATTCTACATGTGAGTATTATATGATGTATTATAAGGGATCCAAGTCCCATTCCTCACAGGTATAGCATTATTTTCTGAAGATAGTTGTTTTATGCCCTATATTGCTGCATTTCCCCACTTGGGACGGAGGATATAGGCCATATACCTGTTGAGTTTCTTTAATCTACTGGTGAGATGTTATCTTACATCTAATTAGTTGATATACATTTCCATGCTCATGAATTTCTGAAGCTCAAACTTTGGAATATCTTAAGATATTCCATTTGTTGTAGAAAATCCCTGTTTTGGGATATTACAGTGGTATCAGAGCATCTTTCTTGGCTCAGCCTATGTATTTCAGATCCAATCAGAAGATAAGAAGAAGAGGAGAAAAAAATTATGGAGAGGATGAAATTACTCTCATCTATTTTCAGATCTAAGAAGAAAGAAGAGAAATTCATTGAAACTCCAAGAGGGTTTCAAGGAGGAGAAAGCTGCAGTGAGACCTCTAGAAGGGTTCAAGAGGAAGAAGATGATACATGCACTTCTTGTTCTCATAGAGGAATTGGAGAGCAAAAATACCACTTAGAACATGAGATCATGAGTGGATATTTGGTATAATATAAGTGCCAACCTAGGACTGTGAAGGAGATCCTAGATCTTCCTCAGTTTATCCAACTGAGAGAGGAAAGAAGGCCTTGCAACAGTAGGATGATAAGGGGAAATAGATTAATGTTTTCTACCTTATATGGATCACCCTCATGTGCAACATAATCTTGGGTGATGAAGTTTGAAGCAATTTTCCTACTACATCTAGTTGAGGAAAAAGAGGCTGTGGAGATCTCAGCGCTGCACTTGGAGAGAGAGGCAAGATCCTGATGGTTCAGCCATGTGGATCATGCAAGGGTGTCTACTTTTGCAGATTTCACTCGAAGAGTGATCATAAAATTTGACAGTGAGAAGGATACCTCATCTCCACCTGAGGAGACCTTTACCAGCACTATCACATTCATGAGGGGGCAGCCATCCATAGCAGCAGTTGGATCAGCCAATATATTGAAGGGAGGAACTCTTGCAGCCATACAAGATGTTCCAAAGGCTCACCGAGGTATGCATAAATCTCCATTTCCTATCATTTCAGAAAATTTTATGGGAGATCTTGGAGATTGTTCCTCACATGGTCAAGCATCAAAACACCTTGCTGATGTGGGGCAACAAGTTTTCACAGCATTGTGCAACTTTGGATTGATCCAAGAGGGGATGAAAATTCATTCCATTGCACCCATGTTGAGTTGCATGTAGCCTGAGGAGTTAGGATGCAAGGTGGTGGAAGGCAGGATGAATGTTGTGCCACTTTCTGTTGGTGTTTGGCCTCTAGCACACTTGGATTCTTTTGGATTCAAGAGATTGATTGATGAGAGGTATTTTTTGAAGGATCTCCAAGGGGTTACATTTCAAATTCCTGTTGGAGTCCTATGTTTTGATAGATTGGCTAACCAAAAGACAAGGCAACATCAGAACCAATCTTTAGAGTTCCAGGATCTACTCCTCATGTTCTCAGAGAGGGATCTCTCAAATTTCTTACAAAGGTATGTCTTGTTTGCTTTTAAGTATTGATTTTAGACTAGTTATGAAGTACAAGTGTTGTTTGATTTGTTTGTTTGGTTGAATTGATACTACAGAACATGAAAGGTCTAGGAAATATAAGTAGAAAGAGGAAATATTTGATTCATTGGGAAATGGAGTCAAAATGAAGTTGGTAACAGGCTCACAAATGGATATGGGATATCAAAGGGAAAATCTAACTTGGCCACAGGATCCTTTAGTTTTGTGAATGAGGTGAACATTAATGATTTTGAAAAGAGAGGTTTAATTCTCAACAAACGGAACTTGAAAAAATAACTTGAACATGAAGAGGCATTTGATAGACAAGGCTAACCATGAATTCTACAAACCACACTTTAAACAAATAATGACTTCAAGACAACTTTCAAAATGAAATCTAAGATTCGGGGAACTCCCTATTTCCTCAAATATTTTATTTCAAAGGAATTAGAAAACATGAAAGATTCGCTGATAATTTTAGTCATAGAAGAGGGAACTCATAAACATCCATGATTACAACTATAAAGACCTCTGAAACAACTATTATAGAAGGAACAAAGGGTATGATCAAAACAGACCTCTTTGGCAAACTTTAAACAATGGTACTTCAAAGGGAGACTTCAAAAACAATTTTGAAGTGTGTTACACTAAAAACTGTCACCTTGACATTTTGCTGACTGTATGAGCTCAGTAACACTCATACATGCCTCCTCTGCAAGTCTTACAACCTTTGTTTCTCATTCCAAGCCCTGAAAATGGAGGAAAAACCCTTAAAAATCAAAAAAGCCTTGGGTACGCATGTAATGTGAAGATAAACTGCGTTCTAGAACGCACTTTCTCTGTGTTATAGGTGCGGTACCCCTGTAAAGTCAAAAAAGCGCGAAATTAAACCAAAAAGTTGAATTTTGGTCAATTCTGGAAGGTTCTGGATGAGATTTTTTGGGGATGAGTACGCTTTAGTAAGGTGCATCTATCCCACACCTTAAGGAACTAATCCCTTGATGTGAGGAGCCTATCCCTTTGAAGGAGGGTTCTATCCCTTTAAAGGTGGAATCCTAACCTCCTCATCTGCTCTATAAAAGGAGGCATTGGGTAGCCTTGTGAAGTTAAGAGAAGTTTTGAGAAGTTAAACTAATGGAGGATTGAAGAATATTTTGATGGGTAAAATATTTGAGTTGAAGTGTTGTTGAGATTTAGATTTCCTTCTGCTGAGCTTTTGAGAGGAAAGATCACATACCTCTTATGCTTCTGGAGGAAGAGTGCAAGACTTATCAAAGTAGAGGAGATTCCTGCTTCGGACCCCGGGAAGGCCTTTCGAACATCAAGGCAAAGGTTGTAAGGTTCTTCTGTATATTTTAATATTAATACAATCAAGTTCTGTTTTCTCAATAAATTGTCGTTCGATTGTTTTAATAAGCTGTCGTTTGATCATTTATTTCATAGATTCCTTGATCACTATGATAGGTATGTTTTATAATTATTTGTTATACAGGTGCTATTGATATTTTCTTGTTTGTGATTGCAGATCAACGAAAGATGATACTTTATTGTGACAAAAGGGCCCTTGTTGCGATGAAGGATTATTGATGCAATGGAAGCACTACGACCACAAATAAGCATTTGGATCTAAGGTAGGATCGACACCTTCATAGCATTTATTTGTAAAACGAATATATCTAGAGAAAGACAAACTTAGTTGTTCGTTTGTTGCTAGATTGTCTTCTGACACTAGGGAGATCGGTCTTGTCCGCAAGAACGATTTATCCGGCCAACAAAGTGGCAGCAGAAAAGCAGGGAAAACTATAAATCATGTTGAAACCAACTATTTGAACTCTTAGAGAAATAGAAAAGCATAAGGACTAAAGAGAAAGAAAAAATAGAACAGTGAAGGATAAACAGGTCTAAGGTGCTTCTAGGAGTAATTTCTTAGCCTAAACGTTTTATCCTACTGTAGTAAGAAATTATGAAACATAATGAAAATAGGAGAAACAACAGATAGTTAAGAATACATCACTAATAGCCAAGCTCAGGGATTCAATGATAGAGCCTTCTCAAGAACAAGCATGTCACAACATCATCAAGCTTCCAAGACTTCAATTTCTTCTTCAACTTCTACAGACTATGTATTATTTGAGAGAGTTTTCAGTGTTACAACTAGTGACCAACCAACCAACAACTTCTCATCTTTTTCGAAAATATTTATAGAAGAAATGAGGAGGTGTAGGAGTTTTTAGGATTGAAGTGTAATTAAATCTACACTAAATGCAACTCCTTGCCTTGAAAACCATGCAAGGCATAAGGCAGGAAGACATTGAATTGCAGCTCTGTTTTATTAACTCTGTTTTCTGTTTTTAGGCTCTAGTGGATAAAAAGATTGACTTTAAGGAATTTCTTATCTTCACAATAACTTCTGCTGACAGTCAAGATATTTGTTCTTCTTGTAATAACTGTTTGGTTGCTTTTGGCCTTAATGTTTCGTACTGAGATTTGATCTGTGTATACCTTTGAGGCAGAGAGGCTGCAGGTGGCAATTTTGGGTAGCTGGGGATTCAATTAGCCCCTTTTATGTGGCCCTGAGGTGTCCTTCGACTGATATTTCTCTGTTTTATAAACATGGTGATTTATCTTTGGATCTGTGTTTAAGCTTGATTAAGCCATAATATTCATCTTTGACACTGATACTCTTTTATTAATTTAACTCTGACTCTGTTTGTTGTTGTAGGAGCACAGAGGGTTTATTGGAGTTTTTTCTCAGAAAACCGATAATCATGATTTATCGATTCCCTAAAACGTTAATTATCCCTTTGAAACCTTTTTAATATGTATCAAAGGCCATGAGGATCGTCATCCTTGGCCAATAACAGTGTAATCATCTGCAGAAAAGGTTTATCTTTAACTTCATTTAAACCTGCATAAAAACAAACCAAAGTTATTTAAATCATGTGAAATTTTTTTAGACTACTTTGGAACATTTGTGGAAGTGTTTCAGAGCAGTGAGGAGGTGGTGATTGCAGCAGAAAACAGGAAAAAACCTTGGCAGAGCAGCTAACCAAGTCTATGGAAGTTTGACTGTGAGGATGAATGTGGACCGTTGGATTAGAATAATCAACGGTGGAGATTGCTCGATATAGTCGCTTGGGAGAAGGTTGGGTGAAAATTGAATGGGGGCGATATTAAAATAGGACCGTCTGATCTCATAGATCGATGGCCAGGATTAAAAGATGAAGAAGTGATGTTGGGGAGGGAGCGGTATAGCGGAAAACTGACAACAGTTTTCACATTGCGTTTGGGTGGTTTATGATTTTAGTCGGAAAAAAACGATATAGGTCAGCGTTTGATAGGTTTCCTTCTCAATACTTCCCATTTCCTATTTTTTTGGAATGTTAACGTTCAAGCGCAAAAATTATGTGAAAAGATTTTTAAGTCGTTAGATGAGGGGCAGCAGATCCAATGGTGCGGATCGCACAAAATGGAGGATAAGTTGGATGGGCGGAAAAGATGAGTGGGGTCAATGGAGGTTTTGATCCTGATCGTTGGATCTTAGGAATGGACGGTCAGGATTAAAAGAGGAGAGCGGATGGGTAGGGGTTGTGGGCGAAGCACGACATAATGTGGACCGTCCGATCTAAAAATATCAACAGCGGAGATTAGATCGCATTGGAGAAAAGGAAAGAGACCAAAACACCTGGTCTTCTGATTTTGTGATGCACAATTAAGTGCTGGCCATTGGATTGGGAAGAGAGATCAATGGTCAGGATTTAATCAGTAGAAACGATGTTGGAGATGATGGGCGGAGTGCAATTTAGTCTAGGCTGTTGGTTCTTGTGGATTCAATGGCTGAGATATCATCGGGGGATTAGCATCGAAAGAGGAAAAAGGAAAAGGATAAATGGATTTGCGATTGTCGATTTGCGATGGAGTGAGAGCCGTCGATCTGAAAACTAGATTGACAGTAGAGATTTGACGATGAAGGAAAAGGAGGAATGACGGGTTTGGAAAAGGGGAGTGACATGGACCGTTGGATCTGGGCAGATTAGATCAAATCAACCGCAGAGAATCGATCGCGAGATCTCATTAGAGAAAAGGAAAGTAACCAAGAAAAGGGTTAAATTAATATTTTCGATGTGATTTAAACTTGTGATGTGATTAAGCGCTTTGCGCCTGATCATAGCGTAGGTCATATGCGGAAAAGGTGCTGGGGCTAAGGCCGAAAGAGGCTTAAGGCCTTAATAGAAAAATGAAGGTTTTTTAGGATTTTTGAAGGGTTTTGAGGGTTTTGAGGGTTTCGATAAGGAAGAAAATGGTTTTTAAACCTTATGGAAGGAGATAAAATTGTTTAAAAGGGTCTTGGAAGATTTCGAGGCCAAAATGAGGGGTTTTTGGAGGAGCTTTTTTAGGGGGGGAAATGGGTGAAAGGAGAAGTGAAAATGATGGAAAATAAGGGCTTCAAGCAGTCTTTCTCTTGGTGAACAGCAGGATTTTTGGGATAAAGAGGAAACAACAGTGAAGATTAACTCAAGGAATAGTAATCATCATAAAAAATTTAAAGGATGATAAATTTTCAAAGGGAACTATCTCTTGAAGTTTTTAAGACAAAGTCTAGCCACCTCTTAGTATAAAAAAATTTATAGGTGGCTAATAGTGGCTCCACTTGGGGAAGACAGCTGGTTCTTTAGGTGTCTATAACCTCAGCTGTAAATCTCTAGCTTTCCAGTAAACTAGTGCCTTTATCCATTGGGCAACAACTTTATTTTCTTGAGGCTAACCTTCTTTGATTTGATAATCTCTTCAACAATCAGAAAAAATAGAATTCAATCAAAAAAACATGTCTACCTACCCATTCCTAATGATCCTAACATTTTTTCTTCTTTCAGAGTGCATTTGGACTAGCAAACTCTCTTTAACAACATTTTATTCTTTTGAAAAAATAGGAAACTAATCTATTTCTACTCTTATTTCTCCATGAACTTAGTTTAAGAAGTTGAGTTCATATGCTTCTCTACCTAACTACTATCTGTCAGGATAAGACTGTCTGACCGATTTTATCCTCTAAATTCTAAAACAGGAATTTAAAAGAAGCCAAGCCATGATTAAACAGTCTAACTTGTTGCTGATCTATGGCATAAAAACAAGTTGCACATAGATTAAAATTTGCAGAAACTTTAAAAAAAAATGGTGAAGGATTAAGATCTGAAAATTAAAACCTCCTTCATTATCTCTTCAACTCTGATTTTGAATTTGTTTGAGTTGTCCTTTATCTCATTATGGTTCAATTTTTGAGCATATTTGAACCAGTTCTTCATCAGTCTCATAGGTTTAGGATTTGAGCTTGTTTTTACCTTTGTTTTTCTATCTAATATACCTTACTGATAAGCCAATATTATGTTGTTTGGCTAATCTAATTCATTAACATATCAGCAATAAATTGAAAAGCTAATTAGTCATGATTAAACTGTATGACTAACTAGAAGTGTGTTTTTAGGAGTGGCATTTGAGCTTGCACACTTTCAGATTTTGTTTCTCTTTTTTGGTATGGGGCTGTACCTTTCTTATTTTGACAATCTTCTCTCTTTTCTCTTTTCTATTGTTTTTTGTATTTTTATTTTTCTTTCAAGAAAAAAATCAACAACTAACTAAATGCTCAAAGCTGAGCTTTATTTGACATTCCTATCTAACCTAATCTAACTTGGAATATTTACATGTTTTTAGCTGGTGAACTCTCTTTTCTAGTACAACCAATCTAGTAAATGATTCCATGATTGGTCCTTCTTCATCTCTTTGGGCAGGCTGGACAAACGGGGCCGCTCCCATTCCTTATGTTTTTTAGCAGTAGTGCTAGATAATCTTCTTTATTTTTATAATCCACTACTCCTAATAAGCTTTATCCCTCCTTCAAATGCATTCAAAAAGTGAGCATAGGGATCTTGAAATAATGCTTGGTTGTGAGTATTTGGAAGATATGTTTCAACCAGGATTATCTCTTCTTTCTCCACTAGATCAAGGTAAAGATTCTCTTGAGAAAGGAAAACTTCCTCATCTTCATTATCATCTGAACTAGAGGATTCATCATATATTGCAGTGTTGTCCTCTTGTATTCCTAGTATGATCTAATTCAGTGGACTATACTCTGTGAAGAGATCATCATGTTCTTGACCAGGGGTATCTTTTATTACCTCAATCCTTCTTAGGATAAGGCTCCTTATCTTCATCATGCTCAAGAAATTCCTCTTCCTTTTTAATCTCAACCTTACAACTAATAGATTGCTGATTTCCAATTATGTGAAAGCTATTTCTGATGGATTTGATTGGATGATTGCTACTTTCAAGATGATGATAATGAAATTCATGACACCAATCAACTGTTGGTTGCCCTGCATGATTAGTTTCTATTTGGAGCTCATCATCATCATCAGATTGATTAAAATTTGAACAATCATTAGTATAAACAATTTCACCAATCAAACATATTGGGTTATCAGTTTGTTTCTCTTTTAGCTGATCTACAAGTTTATTTTCTATTTCAAGATAATAAGATTTAATAGGTATATGAGCATAAGTGTTTTGTTCAGATGAAGTTCTGAGGGTCGGCTGTTTATTTAATATTTGATCAATTTCTTCTCTTGTATAAAGAGAAGTATTTTTCTCTTTGTTTTGGACAGAAAAACAACAGTCCTCTTCCTTTTGTGTTGACTAATTTTGAGGTTGGATGTCTTCTTGAGCCTCTTCTAGGGAAACATTATTTGTGCTTGCAGAAAATTTTTGAGGATTCTCTTCTTTTTCCTGATCTATCTTAGTTTCAAACAACTCCTCATGATTTTCGTGGTAGTCACTTTGAATATAAGGTTCATGAGTTGTTTCTAGTATATTTTCAAGAAGCCATTCTTCTTTAATAATCTGAATTGAGTCATAACATAAAGGCAAAGACTCTAGTTGTGTTGTATCTTCTCCTATTTCATATTTTGTGAGTTCAAGATGGCTTATGTTTTCCTCAAGGCACTTCTCACTTTCTGCCTTTGCATTTTGGTCATAAAGTTCTCTTAATAATGTAATACAAGAAAGAGGTATGCAGTCAGAAGTTTCTTGACAACTTTCTTCATTGTTTTCTTTGTAATCTTGCTCATCATACATATTTTTCTCATTTTCTTGGTCTTGTAGACGTTGAGTTTGTTTTTTATCAGGAAAAGGCATAAGTTGCTCTGGGTAATCAAAATTTGTATCAACCTCATGCCTATCCAATCTTTTATCAAGTATATACACTATTTTTCCAATTAGGTTCAATAATGTGTTTAGTTTAGCTTCCCTATCTATACTTGGATTCATGTTTTTAATAAAGAGGTCACTATATCTTATCAAATAGTTCTTAGGTCTTTTGGAATTTGTGGAGTTTCCAGGTGGAATATTTTGAACTTTGTTGTCCACCAACAGCATGATTGGGTTTTCTCAATGTATTCCTAGGAGAGTTTACAAGGACTAGTGAAGAAATAGGCCTACTGGAGGCCAGTGGAGTCACCAGGTGGAAACTTTTAGCTTTTGTAAAGGTAAAATGTTTTATGGTTCCACCACCATGTTTATTATGAAGCCAATATGAAATATTTTTGGATTTTGTATATTTATATGGTTATGAGAGCGTCCTATGTCTGATCTTAACACTTCGCTAGGGTGATGAGACAAAAAGAGCTTAATCTATGACTTACTAACTGTTTTTCTTAGAGATTTGTAGGAATAAATAGTTTATAATAGTTGGCTAATGCTATCATAGATTCAATAGGTCCCACCGTGATCACCATTATGTTGGAGTCCTGTGTTTTGATAGATTGGCTAACCAAAAGACAAGGAAACATCAGAAGCAATGTTTAGAGTTCCAGGATCTAGTCCTCCTGTTCTCAGAGAGGGATCTCTCAAATTGTTTACAAAAGTATGTCTTGTTTGCTTTTAAGTATTGATTTTAGACTAGTTATGAAGTACAAGTGTTGTTTGATTCGTTTGTTTGGTTGAATTGATACTACAGAACATGAAAGGTCTAGGAAAGATAGGTAGAAAGAGGAAATATCTGATTCATTGGGAAATGGAGTCAAAATGAAGTTTGTAACAGGCTCAAAAATGGATATGAGATATCAAAGGGAAAATCTAACTTGGCCACAAGATCCTTTAGTTTTGTGAATGAGGTGAACATTAATGATTTTGAAAAGAGAGGTTTAATTCTCAACAAAGGGAACTTGAAAACATAACTTGAACATGAAGAGGCATTTGATAGACAGGGCTAACCATGAATTCTACAAACCACACTTTAAACAAATAATGACTTCAAGACAACCTTAAAAATGATATCTAAGAATTGGGGAACTCCCTATTTCCTCAAAGATTTTATTTCAAAGGAACTAGAAAACATGAAAGATTCACTGATAATTGCAGTCATAGAAGAGGAAACTCCTAAACATCCATGATTACAACTATAAAGACCTTTGAAACAACTATTCTAGTAGGAACAAAGGGTATGATCAAAACATACCTATTTGGCAAACTACAAACAATGGTACTTCAAAGGGAGACTTTAAAAAAAGTTTTCAAGTGGCAGCAGACAAACAGGGAAAACCATAAATCATGCTGAAACCAACTATTTGAACTATTAGAGAAATATTGAAGAATCTAAAATACCTCAGCAGAAGAAAACATAGAACAGTGAAGGATAAACAGGTCTAAGGTGCTTCCAGGAGTCATTTCTTAGCCTAAACTTTTTATCCTACTATAGTAAGAAATTATGAAACATAATGAAAACATGAGAAACAACAGATAGTTCAGATTACATCGCCAATATCTGAGCTCAGGGATCCAATGATAGAGCCTTCTCAAGAACAAGAATGTCACAACATCATCAAGCTTCCAAGACTTCAATTTCTTCTTCAACTTCTACAGACTATGTATTATTTCAGAGATTTTTCAGTATTACAACTAGTGACCAACCAACCAACAACTTCTCAACTTTTCTAGAAGTATTTATAGAAGAAATGAGGAGGTGGAAGTGTTTTTAGGATTGAAGTGTAATTAAATCTAAATTAAATGAAACTCCTTGCCTTGAAAACCATCCAAGGCGTAAGGCAGGAAAACATTGAATTGTATCTCTGTTTCGTTAACTCTGTTTTATGTTTTTAGGCTTTAATGGATAAAAATTTGACTTAAAGGCACTTTCTTATCTTTACAATAACTTCTTCTGAAAATCAAGATATTTTTTCTTCTTGTAATAACTGTTCGGCTGCCTTTGGCCTTAATGTTTCGTACTGATATTTGATCTGTGTATTCCTTTGAGGCAAAGAGGCTGCAGACAGCAATTTTTGGTAGTTGGGGATTCAGTTAGCCCCTTTGATGTGGCCCTGAGGTGTCCTTTGACTGATATTTCTCTGTTTTATAAACATAGTGATTTATCTTTGGATCTTTGTTTAAGCTTGATTAAGCCATAATATTCATCTTTGACGTTGATACTCTTTTATTAATTTAACTCTGATTGTGTTTGTTGTTGTAGGAGTGTCAAGGGTTTATTGGAGTTTCTTCTCAGAAAACCGATAATCATGATTTATCGATTCCATAAAACTGTTTAATTATCCCTTTCAAACCTTTTTAATATGTATCAAATGCCATAAGGATCGTCTTCCTTGGCTAATCATGGTGTAATCATCTACGGGAAAGGTTTATCTTTAACTTCATTTAAACCTGCATAAAAAACAAACCAAAGTTATTTAAATCCTGCAAAATTTGTTTAGACTACTTTGGAAGGTTTGTGGAAGTGTTTCAGATCAGTGAGGAGGTGGTGATTGCAGTAGAAAACAGGAAAAAACCTTAGCAGAGCATCCAGCCAAGTCTATGGAAGTTTGAGTGCGAGGATGAACGTGGACCGTTGGATTAGAATAATCAACAGTGGAGATTGCTCGATCCAGTCGCTTGGGAGAAGGTTGGGTGAAAAGTGAATGGGGGCGAGATTAAAACAGGACCGTCCGATCTCAGAGATCGACGGCTAGGATTAAAAGATGAAGAACCAATTTTTGGGAGGGAGCGGTATAGCGAAAAAATGACAGCGGTTTTCGCATTTCATTTGGGTGGTTTATGATTTTGGTCAAAAAAATGCGATATAGGTTAGCGTTCGACACGTGTCTTTCTCAATACCGCCCATTTCACGTTTTTTCTGAATGTTAACGTTCAACCGCAAAAATTATGCAAAACAGGTTTTCGGCCGTCAGATGAGGGGCAACAGATTCAACGGTGGATATCACACATGATGGAGGGTAAGATGCATGGGAAGAAAATATGAGTGGGGTAAATGGAAGTTTTGATCCTGACCGTTGGATCTTGGGAATGGATGGTCAGGATTAGAAGAGGAGAGCGGATGGGTAGGGGTTGTGGGTGGAGCACGACGTAATGTGGACCGTCCGATCTAAAAATATCAACGACGGAGATTATATCACATTGGAGAAAAGGAAAGAGGTCAAAACACTGGGTCTTTTCATTTTGCGATGTGTGATTAAGCACTGGTGGTTGGATCGGGAAGAGAGATCAACGGTCAGGATTTAATCGGCAGACGCGATGTCGGAGACGATGGGTGGAGTGTGATTTAATCTGGGCTGTTGGTTCTTGTGGATTCAACGGCTGAGATCTCATCGAGGGATCAGCATCGGAAGAGGAAAAAGGAAAAGGATAAAGGAATTTGCGATTGCCAATTTGCGATGGAGCGAGAGACGTCGATCTGAAAAATATATCAATGGTAGAGATTTGGAAATGAAGGAAAAGGCAGAATGAAGGGTTTAGAAAAGGGGAGTGATATGGACTGTTGGATCTGGGAAAAGTATATCAGATCAAAGGCGGAAAATCGATCGCGGGATCTCATCGGAGAAAAGGAAAGTAACCAAGAAAAGGGTTAAATGAATATTTGCGATGTGATTTAAACTTTCGATGTGATTAAGCACTTTGCACCTGGTCACAGCACGGGTCATATGCGGAAAAGGGGCTGGGGCTAAGGCCGAAAGTGGCTTAAGGCCTTAATAGAAAAACGAAGGTTTTTTAGAATTTTTGAAGGGTTTTGAAGGTTTTGAGGGTTTCGATAAGGAAGAAAAGGGTTTTTAAACCTTGTGGAAGGAGATCAAATGGTTTTAAAAGGGTCTTGGAATATTTTGAGGCAAAAATGAAGGGTTTTTATAGGAGTTTTGTGGGGGGGGGGGGGGAATGGGTGAAAGGAGAAGTGAAAATGATGGAAAATAAGGGCTTCAAGTAGTCTTTCTCTTGGTGAACAGCAGGATTTTTAGGATAAAGAGGAAACAACAGTGAAGATTAACACAAGGAATAGTAATCATCATAAAAAATTTAAAGGATGATAAGTTCTCAAAGGGAACTATCTCTTGAAGTTTTGAAGACAAAGTCTAGCCAACTCTTAGTATAACAAAATTTATAGGTGGCTAACACTTCCCATGAGGTGTAAGGAGGAATCCTTGCTTGGGGAGATTGGTATTCTTCATTGGGAAGATACCAAGGGGAAGAATGAATGGATACATCCACACTTGGATGAATGGAGGTAGATGGAAAGAAAGAGGCTTGTGAGCCACTTGCAGATCTATGACACAGGGCAGCAAGAAGCAAAGTTGCGCTGGCTACTCTTGAGAGAGTTTGGCCATCATGAGGCATATCCTTCTGTTACAGGTCAAAATACCTCCTCATCAGCTCAGAGGGGAAGAAAAATATGGAAGGAGTACAAAGACCTAAATTAAACCTATTTCTGCCAGGGTAACGCCTGTCTATAACAACACAAGAGCGTTATAACGCAGCTAATCAGTGAATGGGCCATGTTAGTGGCTAGGGAAATGCTCTATTTGCACTGGAGGGAAGCGTTACCCGTGTTTTAAGTTTGAATCGAGAAAAGCCCACGGAGAATGATTTGAATCTCCAAATTTCCCTCACAAGAGAGTCAGTTCACAAAAGAAACTGCAGAGCATCAATTCATTATTGGTAATTGCTATAACAAGACTGAACTCCAAAGGAGGCAAAATCATCATAGAGATTAAAGAAAAATATAATTTTTTTCCATTCCAAACTAGTGGAAAGAGAAGGGCAACAATGGATTTCTCCCTCTCCTATAAGAAGGAGCTGAAGGCTCTTAATTGAGGGTCGAAGGATTGCTAAAGGTTTTGGCATACTTGTGGAATAGAGAATAGTGTTGTGTTGTGAAGGCCAAGAGTCAAAGAGGTTCCTAGAGAGCTTGTTGACTTGGACTTCTTCACTTAAGAGATAAGAGAGATTGGGAGACTGAGGAGGGCTTGGTACGACCGATGGTTGTAATCCTCCTTCTTCAAATCAATAGAACTGTGTTTGTTTTGTCCATTCAATGCTTAATATTTTCATGTTTGCTTGAACGTTTACATAAGTATGATATGAATGGCTCAGATGTGTAGAAGTTAGTAGTTCATTATATATTGACTTGATTGATAGGATATATGTTATGTTAGGAATTACACGGGTGCTTTGACTGGTTGCAGGACTAATATTTGTATCCGGTGAAGAAGGACTCTTGCTTCGCTGCCTAACGCTCTCCAAGGGACTCCAAGACTGTCAAAGAGATAATTCTATGTCACATTCCATTCAGTTATCTTAAGTTAATATGAACATGCTCATGTCATCTTTGTGAACATCATAGCTAATACTGTCTTCCTCAGGCACTGGAAATCCCTGAGAGGGATATTCGAAAACCAAAAACCCAAGCAGTTTACCCTATAGCAGAATTGGTGACTCTGCTGGGGAGTTTCCCCATAGTTTTCGGACTATTCTTTCCCTCCTCTCTTCTGTTATCTGTTCATAGACCCTTCTGACCATTTTTGATGCCCAGTAGACATACCAAATGCTCGCAGAGTTCAATCCTGTTTCTGTTTGGCCAACTGAAGAACTTTTCCCTGGCTAACCCTACCTCTGTAGGTTGTCCAGTGCATTACAACGTTGTCTCTGTTCAAAAACAATGCGTTAGCCGCTGTCTTTACTCACTAACATAGCGTTACTCAACCAAAACCTTGTTGTTCACTGCTATGATGGTGTTTTAGTTGCAGATTTTTGGCCATCAGTACCTTTAGCTGACTGAATCCCTGTGCTTGTCTGCTGAAATGGAATTTCTATTTGTTTCTCTTGTTTGAAAATTCAGTGTACAAAGCATTTAATTTTTAAGAGGAGATTTTTTTTTTATTATTTTTCTACATATAGTTGAGTTTATTCTGAAATTTCTAGTTTATAGACTGTTTAAAAGAAGTAGATGGAAGTCTGAATCTTTAAAACTTGAACTGAGTTATTTGAATGTTAGTGCATTGATGTTGAAAAGAAACCTCTCCCTGTAGAAACACTCTTCATCGAATTTAATATCTAGAACATGTTTTGCATGGTTTCTTGAGTCAGAGTCTCATCACATTTCACACGTCCACTCCCCCTCCGCAAGACTAATAATCAAGTACACTAAGAATAAAGCGATAATAAAATCAATCAACTCTTTTTGAACTCACACAAATAGTAGTTCAAGCTAGGATCTTGGGTTAGGAATAGTGAGAAAAATACCCAAGGTCTTAAAACTTGAAACTAGAGTCATTAACGAGTGAAATCCTATTGCACTCATATTATCGAGACCATTCCTTTACTAGAGCTCAGCGCGAGACAACACTTCGGTGCACAAGAAGGTAGCCCGCCTTCAACTGCATCCTGTGGGTGTGTTATATATTGGGGTTCCCTTCAGGGATGTCGAAACTAGATCGGGGATCTAGGTATTCTGCCCATATAGCACACTGTCCTTGACCGTGGACCCCCCTGATGATGTCTGTGATTTGAGGTATCTTTATTCGCCATAATTTTTAGGGAATTACAGAAGGCGACTGGGACGGGTTGTCCTGGTACTTGAAACAGATGGACCCACTCTGTCTTCGGTCTTTAGGAGGGTACTCATCTTCACGAGAGTGCTTACACCTATCATCTGAGGTTTGGGTGAAGCTCTAGAGTGACCGTAACTGTACTTTTGACCAACCCTCTCTGTATACTATTGTGATACTGGATTTCATCACCAGCGAACGGTAGTACTCAGACACGACACCCTCTTCTGGCTGCTTGCTAATTGATTTTAGAGAGTCCTTTTTCTTTTTTAGGTGTGTGGTTACTGTCACTAATACTTTATAAAACATCACAATTTATTAAAATTTGTTAAAATTAAGCAGGTCACCGTGGCGTCCCCCGAACCACGCTGTTTTTCTAGACGACAGCAAGGTCTACCTCCTCTAACTATTGAGGAAGAACTGAACCTTGGTGACCCTGTGCCTTCCACAGAAGAGCAGTCTCCAGTGACTAATCTTGATTTTCACATAGCCTCATACCAGCCAAAATTTCCGGAGGACCCTTTCACTGAAGGTGTTGTACCTCATTACAACCCTCCGCTCACTGATCCGTTGGGGCCTTTGATAATTCAGATTCCACCACGCCAAGAAATGTCTTCAGCCGCACCAACATCCATTTCACCACCAGCGTCCACTGGGTCGATGCTAATGGAAACCATCCCCGGTTCGCCACCATCCTCCCCGCTGATGGTCAGTTCTATGCCATCCCTAGGTAACTCCAGTATTCAACATATACCTATTCCCAACCCTATGGTCATCACAACTGTTAGTAGCTTACCGAATCCTTCGGCATCTACTTCTACTGTGACCATGTTAGGACCCATGATAGCTCCTCCCACGAGTATGACTACTTCGGTACCTTTTATCAACCATTTCTGTTGGAACCCTCTCCTGAGTTCAAACCCCTTGGCCTCTATGCCAGGGGGCAGTGTCACCAGCACTCAGGTAGCAGGGAATATTTCACTTCCTATGCAATCCTTAGGACAAATAGGAAAACCTATTGTTAATACTTTTCCATTAAGTGGTTCAAATATAGGTGTCTGGTCCATACCGTTGCCAAACTATGCAAGTAGTAGCATGCCTCCGGGAAACTCTGTTGCATCCATTTGGACTAACGAACCCCAACCTCCATCTAGAATGGGAGGGCACTTTTATAATGGGGGCAACCAACAGTTCGCCCCGCAATACAACATGCCCTATGGACAACAACCGTATGTCCCTACTCCTCCGCCTATAGGAAGTTTTTACCAAAGTCCTACTTATCCTCCTGGTAACACACTGATGGGTGGACCCTATGGTCTAAATAGTCAGCCCATACTGCCTTGGTTAGATTCGGGGGCAAATCCACAATTTCCATTCTTGGCAGCTTTGGACACCCCTGATATCCATAAACTGACTAATGATCCCATCAATCACAACTCGCTTTGGCCTCCTGTGCCGCATAAGATTCCTTCTGACATCCCGAAGTTCGACAGGAAACAAGGGGACGACGCAGCCGCACACATCACTACCTTTCACCTATGGTCTATATCCAATTCCATGGTAGATGATAGTGTCCGACTTCGACTGTTTCCCTGCACACTTACAGGCAATTCTGCCAAGTGGTACATTGAATTACCACGCGCCACCATCAATACGTTTGGTGCTTTAGCAACGAAGTTTCTAAAGAACTTCCAACTACCAATTAGATTTGAGACCGGAACGGAACTATTAACCTTGCTCCGCCAAGAAACCGCCACCCACATCTCCGATCACATTCATGAATAGAGACATAGGAGGAGGCTAGTCAAAGTGCCAATTCCAGATCATCTCTTGGCCAATTGGTTTTGCAAGTCTCTCTTACCCCACATAGCTAAATACATTGGCCTTTCTGGTGCAGCTACGGAAGGTCAATGCATCCGCCGTGCCCAGCGTTTAGATTTAATCTATTTGAAATCAGGCATGCTGTATGATTTTCTCCCCCATGCCCCTGGAAACCCAAATCCTCCGGCTACTCAGAAAACCGGAGCTCATGCCGATGGTCTCGTTGGCACGATCTCTAGCATAGCCACAAAATAGTCTCGGGGGTAAGCCTCCCAGCCATCTTCGGCTGCCACCGCCCCTCACCAAACTACTACACTTCCCACCGCTGAGGTAAATACGGTGAAAACCTCACAAAAACCTAGCGGGAAAAATAAGAAAAATAAGAAAAATTCATCTTCTTCAGAAGAGCAGTCAGATAATCAGAATAACACTAATAAGAAAAATGATTTCAAAAATGATAAAGGGAAGGATAAACCCATGAAATTTCCTTTCAAAATCTGTGTGGAGGACCACTTGACATACAAATTTCCTCGGCTGTAGGAATGCACCGATTTTATTGCCAACAAGGATTCTGGGTGAACACCTTCCGTTCTTCATAATCCTTTCCCTAATCAGTAGCAGCAACATCAACACATGGTTGACAATCCTCCACAACCCCATCAACGGGGCAATGGTGGTTCACATACTTCCGGCGAAGGACCATCTGCCATTTATGGCATTGAGAGTGTTGACCTTCAAACTTGAGCTAAGATTTATGGAAACCCTACCATAGATGCTCAAGAACATGGTACTAGTTCAAATCCATAGACGCCAAACGATTTGCATATCGAATGGCCTACTGCTGACCCCGTGATTCGTCCCCCCCAAGGGACACTTCGACGCATGACTCATAACACCTATGCACGTGCAGCCCAAAAATACAACATTGTAGAAGATTTGGCGCAGGAACTGTCAGCTATGTCTGCTCTTGAAGTATTACAAACCTGTCCAACACAAAGGAAATCCTTGCTTTCGGCCATTGGTGGAATAGACCCCCAGGATTCCATGCTAGCTATCTTTGATATGGAAAAGGCTAAACCTCGCCTCTCACACCAACTCACATTTCAGGTGCAGGTTGTGTCGAAAGGGAGACCAATCCATCACATTTTCATAGACGAGGGTGCTTTGACCTGCGTTATGTCACAAGCTTGCTGGCTCAATTTAGGTTCTCCTACCCTCACCGGGCCATCGAATTCCCTCAAAGCTTTTGATGGCCACACTTTCCTCCCAAAAGGTTACCTTGCTAGCTTTCCCATCACTCTGAGTGGGAAAATGATAAACGTGGACGTAGAAGTCGTAGAGCGCCATCTAGACTATAATCTATTGCTTGGTCGCAGTTGGTCTTATGCCATGACTGCCATTGTGTCTTCAGTCTTTCGACTCATCCTATTTCCATTGGATGGGAAAATAGTCACGGTGGATCAGTTATCCTTCTGCACCCCTAACTATGCCACGTTACCAAGTAGCACTGTACCCCTAATAGGAGGCTTTCCTAACTCTTACGTCAGTCTCGGTACCGGTCTTCTGAAGGCATCTTCCCTACTGGGTTGTTTTCCTCTCCCGCCGCCACAGATCCCAAACACGGTTGCAATGATATCCACCACTTTGGATGGCTCTATCGACCAATGGATCATCCCGACACCTTTAGACATTGATTCCTATGGTGATAAGATGCCGCTTTCACTGGCTGAGTTGGCTTATCAAGCCATCCAGACCACATCTGAACCCTCCACTGCTATGGTTTTGACCGAAGGTACAAACCTCCCTCCCATCACTGTTCTCTCTAAGGATCTCCTCAATGAAGTCTTGCCTACAGATGAAGCTATTCACGAGATCATGTCTTTAGAAGAACTACCTTGGGGAGAGTTTCACCATCGTGCTTCGATGATTGACTCGGTGGCGGTAAACACTAAAATCCCATCTTTTGACCCACCTGAGATGGTTCCCTCTGCTTACACGACTGTCCAAACTATCGAGTCAGAAGGGAACATGGGTAATCTTTCTAAGACAATGCTCATTGATATCTCGGTCAAAATGGGTATCGTGGAAAATATTCAGATTGGAGCCGATTGCAATCCATAGGAAATTGCACGCTTCACATCCAATTTTAAGGAATTCCGCGATGTGTTTGCTTGGTCTTATGACGAAATGCCCGGCATATACCCTTCTATTGTCGAGCACGAAATCGAGATTTATGATAATGCCAAACCTGTTTAGCAACGTCTCAGACCTGTCCACCCGCACAAAGTAGCCGCCCTCAAGATTGAAGTAGAAAAACTTTTGAATGCTGGTTTCATCTATCCCGTTCCTTTAACGGAATGGGTTTCCAATCCGGTTCCCGTTGATAAAAAACAAGGCACCATTAGAGTTTGCATTGACTATCGCGATCTGAACGCCGCTTGTCCCAAAGACAATTATCCTACACCATTCATTGACCAGATTCTTGATGATTGTGCCAGATGCGAATCTTTCTCATTCACGGATGGATTCTCGGGCTATAACCAGATTGCAATAAAAAAAGATGACCAACATAAAACTGCTTTCATCTGTCCTTGGGGCATTTTTGCGTATCGAAAACTCCCATTCGGTCTGAAGAATGTTGGAGCAACTTTTTAGTGGGATATGGACTACGCTTTTCATGACATTCGACATATTGTACAGGCTTACTTGGATGACCTTCCGGCCCATTCCAAGAAGCGACAGGATCACCTGGCTCATTGAAGAGAAATTTTTTCTAGGTGCAGATTCTACAATATATGCTTGAATCCTCATAAATGTGTATTTATGGTTGAGTCTGGTCGTCTATTGGGTTTTATTGTCTCCAAGCACGGGATTAGGGTTGATCCCGATAAGGTTAAGGAAATTTTTTATTTTCCAGCACCACAATCCATCCACCAACTCCAAAGTTTGCAGGGGAAGGCAAAATTTTTGCGTCGTTTCATCGTTAACTATGCCGAGATGACGAAAGGATTCATGCGATTATTGAAGAAAGGAACACTATACTTGTGGGATGACCAAGATCAACGGTCATTTGATGCTTTAAAACATGCACTTGTTTCAGCCCCACTCCTTAGTGCCCTCGATTACTCACGCGACTTTCTCCTTTATCTGGCAGCATCACCATCCTCACTTGGAATGGTTTTGGTTCAAGTACACGATGACGACGGCGAACATGTGATTTACTATTTATACAAAGGTCTGATCGGACCTGAATTACGTTATTCACATGTAGAGAAACTTTCTCTCGCAGTATTTTTTGCCGTCACCCGACTCCGACACTATATATTGCTGCGAAAAACTACGGTCATTGCTTTGGAGAACCCCATGCGACATATCTTGCCTAGAAAAATTATTGGAGGAAAATATTCCAAATGGATCATAATCCTCCAGCAATTTGATTTGGTTTTCATGGCTGCCAAAGTAAATAAATCCTTGGTCTTTGCTGAATTATTATCGGATCTTCCCATAATTGACCCAGTAGAAGTAGCTCACGATCCATTTCCTGATGAATCTGTGTACTTGGTCAATTTTTCGGACCCATGGTATGGAGACATTCTAGTCTACCTACAAACCCAACTCTTTCGCCCGACTCTCACGTCCGACGACCGTCGTCGTATCCGACACCAAGAAAAGCACTACCTTGTGCTAAATGATATGATATATCGTCGTGGTGTTGATACTATTCTCCGACGTTGTCTCACTTTTGATGAGGCGGAATGCGTTTTGAATGACTGCCACGCAGGGGCATGCGGTGGTCATCTTTCAGGCATAGCTACTGCCCAAAAAATCTTGCGCGCAGGTTACTATTGGCCCACTTTGTTTAAAGACTCTATTGCAGCAGTCCAGAAACGCCATCCCTGTCAAATATTCACAAAGAAAATGTGCGCACATCCTGCCCCCCTTCACCCGGTTATCTCCGTTGGTCCTTTCGCTAAATGGGGAATCGACTTCGTCATCTGCAATCCCACTTCGGAAAATGGACACAACTACATAGTGGTTGCGGTCGACTATTTTACGAAATGGGCGGAAGACCTTCCCACGTTCAAAGCCGATGGTGAAACCGACGCTCTCTTCCTGTTTAATCAGGTAATCTGTCGATTCGACGTACCCCTATCGATTGTCACAGATCATGGATCCCACTTTCAGAGTCATATGATGACCGAATTAACATCCATGCTAGTTTTTCGGCAAGATCAATCTTCGTCTTATTATCCTCAAGCTAATGGTCAAGTCGAAGCCGTAAATGGCGTCCTCAAAACCATGATTCATCGGTTGGTCGAAAACCATAAAACCTCTTGGCATTAGAAGTTGTATTCCACGTTATGGGCATATCGAACATCAGTCAAAACTACCACCGGCTTCACTCCTTTCCAACTTGCGTTCGACTTGGAGGCAGTACTTCCAATCGAGTGCGAAATCCTGTCACTCAAGCTTGCCGTTGAACTCCTGCCTGGCACTACCACCACAGAAGAGTGCTTGCTCTCACTCGATCATTTGGACCAAACTCATCGAGATGCTACACTAGCACTTGAAGCTCACCAGTGCCGAGTTAAAGCTCAATACGATAAATCTGTCAAGCCTCGTTCTTTCCAAGAGGGCGATCTCATTCTACTTTACGACCAGAAACATGACCTCTTGGGTGCAGGAACACTCCAACCACTCTATCTTGGTCCTTACATCGTTACTAAAGCCCTCTCAAAAGGGGCTTACGAGCTTCAGGACTATAACAAAATTCCACTCGAGGAGCCCCGCAACGGGCTCTATCTAAAGAAGTATTTTACCTAGTTTCGCATTAGGCATATGCTTTGTAATTTTATGTATATAAGTTTTGCTTATTATTTTGATGTCTTCTCGATTGTGTCTTGGTTTTTAAGGTGTTTTTCTCATGTATAACCTTTTTCTTTCACACAGATGTTGTCACTCCCCTTAACATACGTGGGATATGCGGACGGTGCTAGTCGTCACACTAGATGCATTGCTTCAGTTGCTTGGGTTCTCTACACTCCTGAGTCAGACATGCTTGGTTCAGGGGAATATTCCTAGGTAATGCCACCAATAATGTTGCTGAGTACATGTCGGTGATCCAACTCCTCACGGAAGCGGCATCTCGTGACATCTCCAATTTAGTGGTCAGGTTAGATCAAAACTTTCCTGGACCACTTTAAAAAAGAAAAAATTGAGTTGCTAGAAAATACGGTGCGCCTAACGCTGGCTCTAGTTCAAAACAGAGTGTGCTAACACGGTATCCCCTCACAGGTTATGCGCTTAACGTGCCTGTTATACTGCTACCCCGCGTTAGGCACAAACATTTTTTTAGGGCCTCGAAAATCTTTAATTTTGAACCAGCAAAAAGTAACAAAAAGATAATTAAATGCTAGCAGGAGGTTCTAGCTCTTACCTGCATCTCGCGGGAAGGAAAACCGTTGCCCAGATTAACCGTACTTGTCAGCTGAATTTTTCACCCTTTTCACCCCAGAGCTTCTTCACAGCACTTCACACAGTGAAAATGAAGGCCTTCTGACCTTTTTATAGCCATTTTTGGGGCACGACTCTCTTAAGGTAGTCAAAAAAGTCATGAATTCTTGCTACGCAGGTGTCGCAACTTTTGAGATTTGGTACTGATGTTCTGATGAGAGGTCAATATTTATATGCAGACATACTCATGTGATATCGAGCATTGTTTTTACAGTATTTTTCTTGCTCGTTAATCTGAAAAACCTCGAGTTCTCTTATTCGGACTCGTTAAACTTATACGAAGTTGGCATCGAGCGTTCTTTTTGTATGGTCGTTTTCCTGCTTGTTAATCCGAAAAACCTAGAGTTTTCTTCTTCAGACTCGTTAAAATCATGAAGAAGCACTGAGCTTTCTTTTCAGGAATCTTTTTCTCGCTCATAAAACTGAAAAAAAACCCTGAGTTGCCTTTGTCGGGCTCGTTAAACTACCATGACAAAAAATTATGGAGCCATTCTTTTCTCTTTTTCAAAGCTCTTTAAATTGAAAAAGTAATCGAGTTTTCTCCACGTGACTCGTTAAAATTTCACGGAGGTAATCAAGTTTTCTTCGCGCGACTCGTTAAAATTTCACGGAGGGCATCGAGTTTTCTTTGTTGGACTCGTTAAAATTTCACAAAGAATGCTAAGTTCACTCTGTCTCCTCGTACTCATAACAAAATGAGGTAGACGTCTATCGAACATAGATTTCTCACTTTTCCAGTTTCGATGGACTAACTTACGGAAAATGAACTGTTTCGGGCTTACTATTATCCCTTTGCCGTGCCCAGTTATCAAGACATGACAAAGGTACCCCAATGGAGTCGTCTTTTATGATATTTTTCAGACTCTCTAAACATGAAAAATTCACCGAGTTTACTCGTCTGGACTCGTTAAACCTAATCAGACGGGGCACAGAGTTGTCTTTCCTGAAATTTTTCAGACTCTCTAAACATGAAAAATTCACCGAGTTTACTCATCTAGACTCGTTAAACCTAATCATATTGGACACAGAGTTGTCTTTCCTGACATTTTTCAGACTCTCTAAACATGAAAATTTCACCGAGTTTACTCGTCTGGACTCGCTAAACTTAATCAAACGGGGAAAAATTTGGACAAAGTGGATACTACCTCTGTTACATTTTCCAAAAAGGTCGATTTGGCAGCAAAATTCTTGAACATGGCACTTCCCAGAAAACTCTTTCGCAGTTAGCCGAACCCTACCATCTATGAGTATTAGCCTTCATTTCCCAGTGTCCCTGCACCGGTAAAATCCTAACACACTCTTTGGTGTTCATCAAGCTTCAGCTGCCTAGTACCCTGCTAGAGTGCCTTCTATTGTTCAAGTAGATCTCGCTATCTACTGCTCCTGTTATCAACCAAACCGCTCATTATGCCAGAAATTATTTGTTGTCCGACGTTCCCATTTCCTCTTCACTATCTCAATCATAAACAAAATCATTTGGTTTCTGTTTCGTGTTGACTGATGTAGGACGCCTCAGTGCCTACCTTTCGACAGCTCTCTTCCTATCGGCTTCAACATCTTATCTAGGAAGTTGATCCAGAAACCCATCAGTACCCGGATACTTGTAGACATCAGTGGCAGGTAGTCCTGTGTTGGATCAGGGGTCTCCATCATTGGCTCCTGGTCGAATGATTCTATGAGTGTTCGACTTCAACTCATTTTATTCACACTCGCTAGATTGTACTGGGCATCTTAGGGACCATTATCATTATCGGTGGCCACCTTCGCGTCTGTTAACAATTTTCGTTATTGACTGGTAATCAGATGATTTCTCACTTGTTCGATGACAACTCCTTCATTCACATGTTGAGAAATATGCAGTTTAATTGAATCGGCAGTCAAGACCTTGGGGCAAAGGTTACATCATTAAAGTTGTGTGTCCTTCCCCAAGTTATGATATTGTTTATGGAGACAGCTTCTTCAGCCTGATCATGTTATGACAGACACTTCCACATTGTGCCTATTGGTGGATAGATTCTTCATATCTCTATTCTAGAGAAATCATGTTGTTTAAGCTACTGAGCATGGGATATGCCCGACTCAAGGAAAATACTATATTTTCTAACATATGTTGTTGTTTTAGGTTTTCCTCAGTCTTTCAATCTCTTTATCTCTACACAAATTATAAAGTATTTCAGCCATCGTCTTCGTCTCTGACCTCATACTTTAGGGGGCATCTGTTACAGGTCAAAATACCTCCTCATCAGCTCAGAGGGGAAGACAAATATGGAAGGAGTACAAAGACCTAAATTAAACCTATTTCTACCAGGGTAACACCTATCTATAACAACACAAGAGCATTATAACATAGCTAATCAGTGAATGGGTCGCGTTAGTGGCTAGGGAAATGCTTTGTTTTCACTGGAGGGAAGCGTTACCCGTGTTTTAAGTTTGAATCGGGAA
Source organism: Pinus albicaulis (assembly GCA_034641835.2). Taxonomy (NCBI): domain Eukaryota; kingdom Viridiplantae; phylum Streptophyta; class Pinopsida; order Pinales; family Pinaceae; genus Pinus; species Pinus albicaulis. The sequence continues at coordinate 916,327,868 of CM076569.1, forward strand.
AAGCCCGTGGAGAATGATTTGAATCTCCGACTTTCCCTCACAAGAGAGTCAGTTCACAAAAGAAACTACAAAGCATCAGTTCATTATTAGTCATTGCTATAACAAGACTAAACTCCAAAGGAGGAAAAAGCATAGAGATTAAAGAAACATCTAAGTTTTTTCCATTGCAAACTAGTGGAAAGATAAGGGCAACAATGGCTTTCTCCCTCTCGTATAAGAAGGAGCTGAAGGCTCTTAATTGAGGGTCAAAGGATTGCTAAAGGTTTTGGCATACTTTTGGAATAGAGAATAGTGTTGTGTTTTGAAGGCCAAGAGTCAAAGAGGTTCCTAGAGAGCTTGTTGACTTGGACTTCTTCACTTAAGAGATAAGAGAGATTAGGACACTGAGGAGGGCTTGGTACGACTGACGGTTGTAATCCTCCTTCTTTCAAAATCAATAGAACTATGTTCATTTTTTCCATTCAATGCTTAATAGTGTCATGTTTTCTTGAACATTTACATAAGTATGATATGAATGGCTCAGATGTGTAGAAGTTAGTAGTTCATTATATATTGACTTGATTGATAGGATATATGTTATTTTAGGAATTACACGGGTGCTTTGACTGGTTGCAGGACTAAGATTTGGAGCTGGTGAAGAAGGACTCTTGCTTCGCTGCCTAACGCTCTCCAAGGGACTCCAAGACTGTCAAAGAGGTAATTCTATGCCGCATTCCATTCAGTTATCTTAAGTTAATATGAACATGCTCATGTCATATTTGTGAACATCATAGCTAATCTTACTGTCTGCCTCGGGCACCGGAAAGCCCTGAGAGGGATATTCGAAAACCAACAACCCAAGAAGTTTACCCTATAGCACCTTCTCCTAAGGGTATGAGGGTGGAAGACAATTGGCAGGACACTAGCATCATATGGCAGCTTAGAGTTTAGGTGTATCATGTTGATTTGATACTCTTCACATCAATCAACATATTCTCACCTCATGATTTGTATGATGGAGGTGTGAGAGGGCAGCAAAGTCATTATTTCTGTGGCTTCTCTTGGGAGAGTATGGGCAGAAATTTTTTGATACTTTTCATGATATTTCCGGAGAAAAGGATGGCACATTCATGGTGCAAGCAAGATACCCTTCAGCATTGGAGGATTATGAGGGGCTTCCATGTAGGAAGAAGATCTTCTCACATAGCAGCATGATGGTGGATGGATTTGCCATATGGAATGTCAAAGGGAGGAGTCATGGAGCCTTATTACTAAGGCTTACAACGTTGTCACATGGGAGTGTGTTCTTATTGATGGACTATTCCAAGGAGTATATGTATCCCTTCCTCTTGCAGATTTTTATGAGGAGATCCTAATGGGAGAACTTATACATGGACCTCAATTTCAGCCTACTCACCATGCATGGTAAGCAAAACATTTATGTACTTGTTCATTACTCCATAGAGTATTTGTATCTTCTCACCATATATGAGTAGTGCATTTCTCCACAAGAGAGCAAGAGTATTTTTGGGCTTCATGGTCGCTTTAGGACCAATGTTCATAATGATAGTAGCCCATCTATACATGACTTTGGGAAAGTGTATTGTTATTTTGTCTATGTATAGCTGATAGACATTGCTACTTACTTCCCCATGTTGGAGGATAAAACATGCACAGCTTATAACTTGTTGTAGAACCACTTGCCACATGACATTCTCAAACAACAGTTGGGAATACTGTGTAATATCCACTTGGAGAACCTTTGGTACCATTCAGAATTGCACATAACTTTCAGAATTTTCCTAATTTGGATGCCAAATGGTGATGATGTGGCATTCATCTTGAATGGAATGGTTTGGGTTGGCATGTCTCATGAATTTGGAGGAAGGGTCCTTGGAGACTCAATATTCTTCTTGCCATTGGAGGGAAATCATGTTGTAGCCCAAGATCAGCATGCCTTCTACACTTATCATAAGTGGAAAGGAGGAAAACATGAGATAGGCCCTATTGCCTATCATGTTCATTTATTCAACCCACCTACACTTCAGGAGCCAAAGGTGGGGGAGATTCTTCATGAGTTGCCATGTTGGAGGGTGACTCATTTCATATGGATGATAGCTTGGGGGTGGAGGTTTCACTTGGGGATGAGGATTTCCCATGGATTTCACACTCCATGCCTTGAGAGGACCTCTATACAGCACATAGTTTTATCCTTGATTATGCTACTTCTGCATGATGATAGCCATTTGGGGTGTACACCAAATGCTAATTTGTTTGGTTGGGAAAGGAACTATGAGAATTCATTGTTGAGACAACATCTTATTCTTTGGGAGAGCTCATCATATGGGGATGCTACTGGAGGAGGAAGGAATACTTTCTAGTTCTGTCCTTGCAGTTACTTGAGGACAAGCAACATTTGGGAGGGGAGAACTGTAATATTCCTAAAATTAGCATGCAAATAATAGGAATATTAGATTTTGATTTTTGCACCTAGTAGATGAATAAATGGGAAAAAGGACCCATATTTAAATTGTATTGACATAAAATCCATCTTGGTGTGGAAAGGGGATAACTTGGTGGCTGGATTTTGCACTTCCGATGTGTGAACAGGAAAATAATCATGTTGATTCAGTCAAGTTGGCCAAGTCAATAGCGCAACATGGAGGAGAAATCTTGGAGGAGCTACAATGCAGTTTTGGAGGGAAAGGATTCACATGGTCTTGGAGACCCTAATAGGTGGGACCTAAGGTGAAGAGGCTCACAAAAATTATAAGGAGGAAGATAGAAAACTTTTGAAGTTAGTTTTTGGATTACTATTTTTGGTCTGTTTAGACTATTGAGCATTCTCTAGTTGTTGAGTTGTGTATGCAGTGTTGTTCAGCACAAGGCATTCCTGCTTAGGTATTCCTTATCCCTCATTGAGTGATCTCTTGGAGGGGTTGTGTTCTTCATTTCCCACATCTGGGCTTGAGGCCAAGCATCCTCCTTCAACCAAAACGTTATTTTTGTAGAGAATACTGCTATGTTGGAGGGTATTGCAGTGGGAGACTCACAACACCAGCTCTTGAGCTTATCTTTCAGAGGAGGGAGCTCCCCTTTCTTTGAAATATCTGTACATGATATTCTAGGGCACATTTTACATCTTGGCATGTGGAAAAATAATTTCCCATCCACTACAGTGTGGTTTACTAGAGAAACTGCGTCATTTTTAGGGGTGTTGTAGCAGTAGGGTTTGATCCCTTGCTTGTGAGATTTTTCCTTGGAGAAAGGGCCAACCCTTCTCCCGGAAAGCTCTGTACTTCATTCTTCTTCTATCACTTGTATATTTCAGTCACATTTATTCATATCTATAGTAAAAATTCATCTTTCAGATCCAGATCTGCAGATCTGCATTTTTATACATTGTGTTCTCAAGAAACTTTTGCCGAGTTACCCTTGTTTTGTATAAAAAGGAAGGAATCTCCATTTTCTCAACCCTTGATGTATTGTATACTCCAGATCTATTTTGTCTCATTATTTTCTGCATAAAACCTCATAAAAATAACGTTTTTCTTGCTTCATTACTTTCTGCATGAGATAGGCTATGGGGTTTGGGCTTATTTGAGGCATATTGACTTGGGGAGATCTATTTATGTTGGCTAGAGTGATTTTTTTCACCTCTAATTATGCATGTGAGTTTTATATGATATATTCTAAGGGATCCAAGTCCCATTCCTCATAGGTATAGTGTTATTTTCTGAAGACAACTCTTTTATGCCCTATATTGCAGCATTTCCCCAATTGGGAAGGAGGATATAGGCCATATAATTGTTGAGGTTATTTCATCTACTGGTGAGATATTATATTAAATATAATTAGATGATCTATGTTTCCATGCTCATGAATTTTTAAATCTCCAGCTTTGGAATATCTTAAGATATTCCATTTGTTGTAGAAAATCCTTGTTTTGGGATATTACACAGAAGGGAGCTTGTTTGGCATAGCAAGCCCACCATTGTCATGGCATATAGGGTCATTTATCAACTAGTTAAAAATAGGAAGACTGAGGCCTGCCATATAGGGGAGCAAGGGATCAGCTGGGATAGTTCCTGTTTTGGTCCCACTAGTAGTATTTCTAGCATTAGGGCCGGGGCTACCACCAGTGTTAGGTCCTGAACCAAACATGGTGAAGGTGACATGGGAGAATAGGGGTAGAACTAGAAGGGGAACCCAATGAACTAGAAGAGGAGTTGGAATTTTGACTCGGTGGAGGACTAACTCAAATCCTACATGGAGGAGTAAGTATTCCTAACGGAAACTAAGGATGAAGGCCAAGAAGTCTCCTGGATAAACACCCTGAGGGTGCAATGACGAAAACACAAATACAACACAAAGGGAAGAGAGACCAACAAAGGAAAGGAGGTGCAGGATCAAATGATTACAATGTCGAAGCAAGGGCTGAGAGGTGCAGGATCAATTTATTACAATGTTATAGTATTTTCCTGGCGGTGTTAACCATGCTCTTCTTCACTTAGGGTGTGTGTGTTAAGTGTGTAAATTTTAATTTTTAAACCCATATGTTTGTAGAGAAAAAGAAAAAATGTGTTCTATAACTATAACTAAAACTGCAGATAATAGTATATGATACTGAAATAACAGAAAATAAACAGCTAATTATGCATTAATCTAAACCCAAGGAAGTGGGCCTCTCAATAATGAGTCTATGGGTGGGAAAGAATCTAGTCAAAACAAACCAAAATAGCCAATAGATCTAAATTCAGGAGGGACAATTATCTAAAGGTCAAATCTACTAGAAACAGGTGCAAAAAAACAACTAACAATGAGAGGGAAAATTATTGTAAATGAGGTGGTGAAAGGCTACAACCTGGAGGGAAGCGGAGGGGACCCTAAAGGAAGACCCAAAGAAAACTAAAATAAGGTGTTTTGGATGGATGAATAACCAATATGAAGTGGATTTGAAGGTAAGGGATCAAATCTAAAAAATGGTTGAACACACTGAAATTTTAGACGACCTGCTGCAACTAAAACTCTTCCAAGAGAGGTGGAGGGTACTGAAGACCTACGGGGCTAGGTTCCCACTTCGATGAGTAAAATAGAGCAATTACAGGTCCAAAACGTGCGGAGACGGAGGTCAGACAACCATGAACAGAGGCCCAGATAATCCCAAAAAAATCTCAGAAAAATTTCCACAAAAAGTTCAGGTTGCAGTTTCTAACCTGTTTTCTATAGAGGTCATTGGTTTTGGCCTTTTTTCTATGCCCTAGAGGTTCAGGTCGCAGGTTTTGGCCCAAAAAGTGCAACCTACACTTCCAGCACTCTCGGGAGTAGGTTTTAGAAAAATTTGTTGTCTCAACTGCGGTTGATGCCTGTCACCTACGCAATAGGTCTGAAAACACACAGAAGTTAGAATTTTTAATGTTTTAGGGTTTTATAGGTTAAACAAAACATCAAGAAAATCAAAACAAGAATCTGAAGAGAAATCCTAGGGTTTCAAGTAGCTATTCATGTAGGGATATCAAAAATGATAGAGGTCATAATCGTAAACCCCTGTGGAGTCGCCAGTTCTTAGTATGAGTCTTAATCGCAAACGTACGAAAAAATCTCAATTTAGTTGTGCATATCAAATAGCCCTAACATCAAAGATGGCTACCAATTTATTTATATCTGAAATTAGTTGAAAAATATAAATTTTTCAAAATACAGATATATGTAGTAAAAGACATTAAGCAGTAAGTTAAAGCAAGAGTTGCTCCATGCATCCAATAGACAAGACAATAATGTTTTAAAGAAGTTTTTTTATTTTTTGACACCTAGGAAGGGAGCATAGAAAGATGTTTCCAATCCCCCTCAATGCGATGGGTTCTTGTATGTCCTTATCACTTTAGATCTAAAATCTCTTTCTCTTGATGGTGTAGAAAACCCAGAAAAAAATGGAACTCAAAGGGAGCTCATAAGAAAAATGGTAGCAAAATATGACAATGATGGTGGATCAAAATCAGACCAAAAGTATACATCCATAGTGATCTTTAGGCAACAAAAGGTAGTGAGTGAATGCAAAAACCCTTCTATTTATAACAAAATATTGAGTTAGTCTAGATATTGGTGCATAATTAAAATGTTATTAACCAATTCTAGATCCAATTGTTATGGAATATTTTATTATATTTGTTGGAGGGAAAAAGAATTTGAATTTGGTCAAATCCCTTTATTTGTAAATAATAAATAAATATATGATTTATTTATTATTTTAAGGATTTGGTTGAGTAATAATCAAATAAATAATGATTTATTCAATTATTTATAGATGATTTACTCAAATTTAACAAGGAATATTATTTAAATAAGGTTTAAATAATTGTTCCTAGAAAATAATGAGATAAATAATGATTTATCTAATTAATTTTCCTGTTTTAGGTTAAATATGACCAGGAATATTAATTAAACTACTATTTAACTAATTATTCCTTGAGGAAAATCAAACAAATATGGATTTATTCAATATTTCCTCATGGGGTTTCCTGTTTAGACCATAAACAAGTTAATAAATGTGGTTTACTAAGTTATTTTTCATAGTGAAAGAAATTTTACTTAGGTTAAAATTGGTCTTACATGGTGTACTTTGGTCTATTTAATAGTAATAGGTTAGATGACCAAAAAATGGTGTAACAGGTTTATTATCTAACAAATTCCCTTTAGACAAAGTTCCACTAGTGTGTATAGAAACTATATTATTTAATACATACTCAAGTTTTTTCAATTCTATTAATGAGATAGATCTAGCATTCCTCAACATTCTCGGCACATATTAAGGTGCTTTGGAACAAACTAAAATTCCTTGGAACCTCGCATGTCTTAGAACATATTTGTACGTGGAATGTCTTGCCATGACTAGGACACCTGAGCACATTTTGGCAGGCCCTAACATATCATAACACACTCCTAGCATGTGCCGGAATGCCTTGTAGTCCCTAACATGCCGTAGAACACTTTGGGATGCATTAACATACATTAAAACTTGGCACACATTGGAACTTGGCATTTATTGGAACCTATTATTAGGTGCCTAACATGCCCCTTTTGAAAAAGATAAAGTCTTGACTTATTAACCCTCTTATGTGTTATTTTACTTTCATTTTAGCTTGGTTCTTCTTTTTGTTGCCTTAATACTCCTTGACACATATTGGCATACCCTGGCACCCCACACATCCTAACATGCCTTAGAATCTTGCATTTATTGGCACTATTTCGCACATGTTAACACATAGTGGAACTCTCTAGCACACTCTGGCACTTCTTGACATCCCCTAATATTTTCTAGCATGCCTTACTAGTTATTAACATACCTTGTCACTCCTTCCTTGGCATGTTATCTAGCACTAATTGACACTCCCTGGCACACCCTCATATTCATTCACTTCCATGCATTTTGACCTAGGCTCCCTCGTGTTTCCCTAGTACTCCCTAACACTCCTCATCATGCATTAGCACACTTTGTCACACCTTAGCACCCTTCGAAATGCACTTCCACTTCATAACATGTCTATCACTCCCTAACACACATTCAAACTTGGAATGTTTTGGTACTTAGAAAGTATTTTCATGTCTAGCATTCATTAAGATCCATTGGTATTCTTTGGCATGGTTTAATAATAAATTTATTTGAGATCAATTATTGGAAAGTAGATTAGAAGTAACAAAAGATGATTTGGCACTTAAAATGCACTAACACTTGGCACTTGGCACCTATTTCCACCTAGTTTTGGTGTGCCTAGCATGCCCCTCCTGGAAAAAGGTAACTTAATGAATTACTGACCCTCTTATGTGCTCATTTCCTTGTAGTTTAACTCGGTTCTCCTTTTTGTGCCTTGATAGTCCCTGACACATATTGTCACACCCTTGCACATATTGGCATGCCTTAACACTTCACACATATTAGCATATTTGACATGCCTTTGAACTATCTGGCACATTTTCGCATTCCCTAGCACGCCATGACACTCATGCCCTCACAACTAGCCTTACATATTTTGACGATTTTGGAACCCAATCGAGTCCTTAGCTATTGCATTTCATGTGACATTGGCCTTCTTTAGCCACAACAAGTTGACCAATTGCACCTACTACAAGTAGATTATGGCTTGTTCACCTAAGAATCACATATACCTCATCTTAGGCCACTCATGTACAAGATGAACTTGTCCCACTTAAGAACTTACCAAGACAAGGATCACATGTATCCATGGCCATAAAACAATTAAGAAACATAGCTTACATATGTAATATTTCACATGTATTTCCAGTTTATATAAACAATAGAGCATTAACTCACAGTTTTCAAGACACATAACATATAAGTTGGCATAAGCAGAGTGCCCCAAAACCTATACACAATAATGTACAATATGCAATTGTCTAAAAAATTCAAAACATGAGCATTCGGCCAAAGTGTGCCACATTTCATATAAAAATAATAGATAAAGACAAAATAGTGTTGTGCCTAGCACAAAGTCACCCTTTGTCTAAAACTGCTTTTCCGAGTGCCTTATACCAATCATAGGCTTGCCTCTTGCTAATCATATTATGAACTTCTTATAACACAATTCATCCTTTGCAAACTTGAATTATCTGACACTCCTTGGCACACACTCTTATTTGTTCATTTCCATGCATTTTGACCTAGTTCTCTCTTGTGATGCCTTAACACTTCTTAACACTTCTCATCATGCACTGAAATTTTACGACATGTGTTAACATGCCTTTTCATTCCTTGAAATTCCCTAACCCTCCCTATCTATCATGCCCTCACAACTAACCTTACTTAATTTGCAACTTGGGAACTCAACTAATTCCTCGCTTGCCTACAAGAGCTTCACCAAGTTACGATTACTACAACTAGAATATGTTGGTGAATTTTGTATCTTGGGAGGTACTCCACAAGCCTAGTGAGATGGGTTTGTGTGAGTTTTGTCAAAAAATTATTTGAGGGCAAAAAACCCAAGCGAAGGGGTTTTTGACCCAAGATGGAGTTTAAAATCTAAAACAAAATTAAAAAGGAAAAATAATATTTCGTGAGGTGTAAATGGATAAAGTCTATAAGTTCTAGATGATTTTTGAGAGGCCAAGCTAGGAGAAGTTATTTAAGGAGGCCTTAATATGAAGGCAAGAACATGAAGTGAGAAAGAGCTCATTTGATCAAGGAGGCCAGGAGAGATGTATTCCTAAAGTAGGTCAAGTTAGATGGATGAATAAGGGTTGCTAATGGGAGGCCATGATCATCTACCAAGATCAAGATCATCATGTGAGGGTTCAAAAGAATGTCACATACCTTATTCAATATAGGAAGTAGAATAGCATATTTTGGTTCTCTTATGGAAGATCAAGCTCAAGAGAGGCGACTCATGAGAATTTGGGCATGTGATTTCAGTAGTTTTTTAGTGTGAAGGCCACATCAAAATTTGAAATACCAGAGATGGTTGATACCCTATATTGTGGTGGTTAGAAGGCTGCAAGCTCTATGATAAATAACATAAAAAATGGAGGAGGGCTTGCACTTGAATTTAGGTCAATAAAAAAAGTAGTCACATGTGTAATATTGACTGAGGTAATCATAGTTTAAGGGTCGTATAGATCTAAAGTTTAGGTAAATTTTTAGTCAAAGAAGTGCCCAAAATCTATGGATCCATGTGAGATAGGCCGAGTCCCTTATGGAGGAAAGAGTTTTTTTTTTTCATATGGGTGGATAGGGTTTTTTCTAAAGAAATTATAATAAAAGTAAGATACCCTAGTTAGGGAGGTTTCCTATCATGTTCAATCCATAAGGTATGCCCTTAAGGGTGTGAGAAATATGCGTAGAAGAAGATGAGTCGTGACCCTTAGATAGAGGTTTATCTCTGCAATATATACCACATATTTGGAAGATGGTTTGTTGAAGTATCTGCAGAGATAAAAAATCCAAAGGAAGGTGGAACCTGAGTATAATATTGAGCAGAAGAAATGTGCCATATAAGGAATGGATTGACAAGAAGAGGAGTTGATTTTGGTGGAATTTCCATAGTGTTTTGGACAGAGATATGAAGTAGCCTATAAATGGTTAGTCAATCGACTGTTATTGGATGATTTGTGACCCTATTTCAGTCATCTACAAATTGTTAGAAGGATGATAAGAGGAGTAGTTCAAATGTGTTCATAGAATGGACAACAAAGAAATTTGTACACAAGAATAATGGTTTTGAGAGGACTCAAATCACTATTAGGTGGCACATTTGAAGAGCCCTAGATGAGGGAAATGTTGTGGGCACTATATTAGTAAAATAATTGACTGTGGTTGGGAAAATTGATGGTATTCCAAGTACATTTGGAGGGTTTCTTGGTGACTGTCAAAGAAGACCCCTAAGTCATGAACTTGTGAAGGAAAACAAGATTAGTAGAATGGTAGGTGTATTGCACCTAAGGACATGCAGACTTTGAAGGACTAAAGTAGCAGTCAAGTGGGCTCTCCAACTAGCACTATTTCACTGTATTGTAGAGGATGAGTCAATGAGAAGAAGGGAAACCTCCATAGCCCTATAATTGTCATCTTGGAGCAACATTATGGAAAAAGTGGGAAAACGAAAGAGTTGTTCACAAATGGAGTTGCGAACAAGTGATTGAAAACCATAGGTGTTGTAGGACTTAAAGGAAAAAGGAGGTAGATAGAGGGAATTTTTTTTTGAGCTGAGTTCTGAAACTTAAAGGAGTTGAGTTCATTGATAGAGGTAGATTGAGGAGTTTCATAATGGGAGGAAAGAGAACCTTCTAGATGTGTTTAGGATGTGTGGACTGAAAGGGCTATGTGTGGCATCCATCAAAAAGTAGGTAAAGTGTTGTTTTTTTCAAAGTAGATTGGTTGTAAAAGGACTATCATCAATCCCTAGTTGTATTCCTTGTATCAGTGCAATTGTAAAGGGCCATGATACCTAGTATGAGAGTTCTAGCCTATTCTATTATAGTTTGTAATTTAACGAAGAACGGTTTGATGTTAAAAAAATTCATGTGCACTAGTTGATTCCTTGATGTCTTTATATTTCGTTGTGAAAAGTATACATGTTGTGGCACTTGAGTGGGTTTGCATCAAATATTCTAAGACCAAACCCAAATTCTCATGTGTCGCGGAAATTCAACATATTCCTTCATCACTTAAGAACTACCTGTAACTCATCTTAGGTTACTCATGTCCAATCTCAACTCCATTAGAGAAAATTTGAGGTCTAAAATGAGCCTCCTAAGAAAAATGTACAACCAAAATAAACTTTATAAGAACTAATAGGATTGAAGATGATGATGTCAACCGTGGGGGATGATTCAACATTTTTGGGGTAAAAAAGTAAAAAAGATTAAAAAATAATAAAATAATAAAACTACTTTTTCAACTTGTATTTTCAACTTATCTCCCTAAGGTTTTACTGAAATTTTGAGCAGGAGTACACATTGTATGCAAAATTTAATTCCTCATCCAAGGAGTACCCATGTTGCATACTTTTGATGGACCTTGCTACACAGAAAATGAGAAATACATGAAAAAACGTGATTGCAATCACGTTTTTTCATGTATTTCTCATTTTTCATGTAGGAGGGTCCATAGAAAGTATGCAACATGGGTACTCTTTGGATTAGGAATAAAATTATGCATCTAATGAGTGTCCCCACTAAAAAATTGTGTAAACCCATAGGGAGATAAGTTGCAAATATGAGTTGAAAAAGTAGTTTTTTTTTTTTTCTCTCCAAAATTTGATAATGTAATTTAATCTTATTTTATTATTTCCACTATTATTTTATAATTTCTTTAGGATTCCTGTTTAGACCTCAAGATTCCCCTAATGATCCCAGTTAACAAGTTACCAAGACAAGGCTCATCACATCCAACTGTGGTCTTAAAAAAACTAAGAAACACAATTTACATCTTGACATGTCTTAAATTCCTTGGCACTATGTGGCATGTGTTAGAATCCCCTACATTTCTTGGAATGCTTTGACACTCCCTATCACACCCTGGCACTTACTAACACGCATTGGTATTTTAGCATACCTTGCAACTACCTAGCATATAACCTTGTCACTCCCTCCTTGACACACCTAGAAATCATTGACACTCCATGTCACACACTCTTATTCATTCATTTTAATGCATTTTTATCTAGTGTTCCCTTGTGTTTCCCTGACACTCCCTAACAACACACATTGACACACCCTAACGCCTGGAACATCTTGGCATGCTTCTCTAGCACTCTAGAATTCCTTGGCACTACCTAGCATAGCTTGTCACTCTATCCTTAGGACACATTGAGCTCGTTGACACTCCCGATCACAAAATCTTATTCATTCATTTCCATTCATTTTTACCTAGTGCTCCCTTGTGTTTCTATATCATTCCTTAACACTCCTTGGCACGTGATGGTACACCCTAGCACCTAAGACATCCTGGAATGTTGCCCTGGTCTCTAGCATGCCTCAAAACTACCTATCATGCCTTGTCACTCCCTCCTTAGCATATATGGATCTCACTGACACTTCCAATCACAAACTCTTATTTTTTCATTTCCATGCATTTTGATGTAGTGCTCCCTTGTGTTTCCCTGGAACTCCCAGTTAACAATTCCTTGCATGCGTTGGCACATCTTGGTTGCATGTCGCCTTAGCACTCTAACATTCCTTAGCACTGCAAAGCATGCCTTGTCACTCCTCAACACACTTGGAACTCGCTAAAACTCCATGTCACACACTCTTATTCATTATTTCAATGAATTATGACATAGTGATCCCTTGTGTTTCTCAAACACTCCCTTACACTTATTGGCACACATTGGCACACCCTGGAACTTGACACATCTTGGAATTCTTTCCTAGCACTATATCATGCCTTGGCACTAAATAACATACCTTTTCACTCCCTCCTTAGCACACCTAGAAATTGCTAACACTCCCTCTCACACACACTTATTCATTCATTTCCATGTAATTGAAACTAGTCTTCACTACTGCTTCCCTGGCACTCCCTAGTGTGTGTTGGCACCAAACCTTAGCACCTAACACATATTGGCATGCCTAACATTCCTTGGAAATTTCTAGCATGTTTTAGCACTTCCTGGTATTCCCTACACACCTTGGCACTCCCTATTTGTCATTCCCTCATAGATAGCATTACTTTTTTTGTTACTTGGGAACCCAACCAAGTCATTGAAAAAATAATGTTGTGTTTAGCACAAAGCCTCCCTTTGTCTGAAACTACTTTATCTATCCCCTTATCAAAATTGTAGGCTTTCCTCCTATAAGTCCTATTATGAAATTATCCTAACACACTTCATCCTTGGGACACCTGGAATTCACTAACACTCCTTGGAAAACACTCTTATTCATTCGTTTCCATGCACTTTGAAATAGTTCTCCCTTATGATGCACTGACACACCCCAACACTCCTCAACATGCATTGAAATTATATGGAATGTGTTAGCATGTCTTTTCATTCATTGGCACACCCATGCACTCCTTAAATACAACCAAGTCCTGCCTCTACTACAACAACTTAACCAGTTTTCATTTACTACAAATAGAATATGCCTTTTTCACCTAATAATGGATTATAACTCATCTTAGGTTACTCATTTCCAATATTAACTCATCCCACTTAACAAGTTACCAAGTCGAGGCTTGCATCCAATTGTGGCCATAAAACAACTAAGAAACATAGTTTACACATTGACATATCATAACACCTGAAATGTCTAACAATACCTTGGCACTATTTGGCAAGCGTTAGCATCCCATAAATTCCTTGGAATGATTTGGAACTACCTAGCACACCCTACCATTCCTTGAGATCTCCTGACACTCTAACATGCCTTGGAATTGCCTAGCATATAACCCTGTCACTCCCTCCTTAGCATACTTGGAACTCGCTGACAATCCCTATCACACACTCATATCTTTTCATTTACATTCATTTTGAACTAGTTCTCCCTTTTTTTTCCATGGCACTCCATAACGCTCCATGGATCACATTGACACACCCTGGCACTTGGCACTTCTTGGCATGTCGCCCTGGCACTCTAGCATTCCTTGGCACTACCTAAAATACCTATTGAATCCCTCCTTAGCACACCTATAACTCACTAAAAATCCATGTCACACACTCTTATCCATTCATTTCCAAGAATTTGAAACTAGTTCTCCCTTGTTTTTCCCTGTCACTCCATAACACTCCCTGACATACATTAGCACACCCTAGCACCTGGAACATCTTGGCATGTTTCCCTGGCCTCTAGCATGCCTTATCATTTCTTAGCATACCTTTTAACTCTCTCCTTAACACACCTGGAACTCACTAACTTTTCCTGTCACAATATCTTAATCGCTCATTTGCATGCATTATTTTCACCTAGTGCTCCCTTGTGTGTCCCTAGGACTCCCTAACACTTCCTAGCATGTGTTGGCACACCTTGGCACCTGGAAAATCTTGGATGAGTGCTAATTTATCACACTAACATGAATTAGTGATGCCTAACATCCCATCTCACTCCCTCCTTAGCATGCATGGAGCTCACTGACACTCCTTGGCACACACTCTTATTCATTTATTTCCATGCATTTTGACCTAGTGATCCCTTGTGTTTCCCTAGCACCCACTAAAACTCATCACACATTGGCACTTGACATGTCTTGGTATGCTTCCCTAGCATTCTAGCATGCCTTGGAACTATCTATCATATCTTTTCACTCCCTCCTTAGAAAACTTGGAACTCCATAGAATCGCCTAGAACTCCCTGACACATATCGACTCTTGGAACTTGGTGGCACTTGACAATTATTGGCATGGTTTAAGATAAAATTTATTTGACATCAATTATTCACAATTAAGAGAGAAGTAATAGAGGATTATTTTGCACTTAAGACACACTAGCACTTGACCCTTGGCATGTATTGGCACTAAAATTGGTATGCCTAGCATGCCCCACTTGAAAAGGTAAGGTCATGAATTATTAAACCTCATATGTGTTCATTTATTTTCATTTTAACTTGGTGTTCCCTTTTTTTGCCTAAAACTCCTTTCCATGCGTTCATATACCCTAACACCTAGCACATCTTGTCATGCCTTAACACATGGCATGTCTTCGCATGCCTGGCATGCATTGGCATGCCTTGGCCCTATCTTGCACATGTTAGCACACCTTGAAACTTCTTGACATGTCCTAACATTCCCTAGCATTCCTTTTCACTCCCCCCTTAGCATGCTTGAAACTCACTGACACACCCTCTTATTCATTCATTTCCATTCATTTTGACTCGACGACTTATATTTGATTGGGTGCATGTCTAGAAAGAGTTCCTTTAAGAGAATAAAAAAATTATTGCACCATTACTGACATAAGTAATTGCGAGATTATACTTGAATTACATTAGGAAACGACATAAGATATTTTAAGAAACACTTCGTCCATGGGACACCTATAATTCACTGACACTCCTAGTCTCCTTGGCACACATTCTTATTCATTCATTTCCATGCATTTTGACCTAGTTCTCCCTTGTCATTCCCTATCACTACCTAACACTCCTGAGTATGCATTGACACTGTCTCACATGTGTTATCATGCCTTTTAATTCCTTGGCATGCCTTGGCACTCCTTATCTATCACGCCCTCACAAATACCCTCACTTTTTTGGGGAATTGGGAACCCAACCAAGTCCTCCCTTGACTACAACAACTTGACCAAGTTACAATTACTACAACTAGACTATGGATTTTTCACCTAACAACTAACTATAACTCATATTAGGCTACTCATTTCCAATTTAAACTTATCCCCCTTAACAAGTTACAAGTTACCAAGTCAAGGCTTACGTCCAACCGTGGCCATAAAACAACTAAGCAACATAGTTTACATCTTAACATGCCATAACACCTTGCATGTATAACAATCCCTTAGCCCTATGTCGAATTTTTTAACACCCTCTAGTGAGCCTTGGTATTGCACCAAGAGTGCTACAACTCCCAAAGGCTCCTCAAATATATTTATCAACCCAGGGTTCATACGAACTTCGAGGTGACAATGTTGTATGCACAGAAGATGGACTCTACTCATGCCACCCTCAACTAGTTCTTCTGATCAATAGTGCTTCTAGGTCATTCCTCCTACTGATTTAGAATGAAAAATTCGTTAAGGAAAATAAAATGAAAAAAATAATTCTAACTGAGAGAAGGAGAGTGCTATCAACTTCAACTTGTGAATGCTATTGAAAACAAATCATGAATAGGAAAAAGGTAATATTTTTCAGAAAAGAAACTACATTGTCTTGCAATTATATTTCTAGCTATTATATATTTTTGCAGCAAAGAAACTAATTTATCTTTCATACCCTACCAAACCATAAGTCAAACTTCTATGTACTATTTAACTAGATCACACTTGCATGTAAATCATTTTCCTATTTGTGCCAAATCTACGATGAAAGAAATACTAATGCTATTATGTTTTTGCAGCAAGGAAATAGGAAGGTTTGGAGTCGCCTAAGAATCTCTACTAGTCATGAATCCATAGTTCGGGGTCAATAAATTATTAACCTAAGTTCAAGTGCAGCAAGGACCAAAAATGGATGGAGAATGAGGACCTACAGGTATGCTACATGAGCCCTGTATTGCTACACGAAGCCCTATAATGCTAGAGGAAGGCTCCTAAGAAGGTTTAAGAGATAAATATGAAGGGATAAAGGTGTGGGAATGTGTAATTAAGTGAATGAAATTGATTTAAGGGTGACCAACACGTCCATCCAAGCTCAAAGCCCCTTGAGGGCCTGTTTTTCACTAGAAGTGTTGCTCATTGTGGTAATGGGAAATGACCTCATAAAATAGAATTTTGATGGTCAAATTTGGAGGTTGGAGGAAGAAGTGATGGATTACAATGTGGTGGTTTTGAATTTTTCCTTTCCTATATATTCAAACAATCCCATAATCATTACATGGATCCATTCATTTATCATTGAAAAAATAAAACAACTAGTAGTGGAAAAGATGAGTTGAATAGAAATGTTATTTAATCTATGCCGGAATTATGATCTAAGGAACAAACCAACTTCTAAGATTTATTAATCATATGCAAAATAATAAAATCACACTACTCTTCTTACAAGAAATCATAAAAAATATTCTTTTGTAATATTAAAAATCTAGAACAGCTCATGAATCATGCATGAAAAACGCATTTCCAGCAACATTTTCAATAAAATACTGAAATGGACCCTTGGATCCCATAAAATAATCAATATAAAATATAAATCCAATATTAGAGCTGAAACAAAGCAAACTAGGTGGGTTAAACAGATCTCCCACACCTATGATTGCCAAAAAGTGCTAAAACCCCAAGACTGCAAAATGCCAGAGTAGCTGCTCAAGGGACTGCACAGTCTAAGAGAGGGTTTACAAATAGAATCATAGGAGAAAAATATATCTACTCATGTATTGATAAATAATGGTGAAGAACATAGATCTAAGCTCCTTATACAAAATACAAAAGAAACCAGCAAGGGTTTCTTGTCAAACACTCTGCATACAAAATGGGAAATTCAGTAATTTACTGAATAACCACTGCAAAAATGAAGTACATAAGTTTATAAGGCTTCAATATTTCTGATATTATGTATACCCCTCAATGGATTCCTCCCATGAAAGGATGAACCTCTCAATCACAATGAAACACTGCAACAGAGCCACCAAACCATGGAATGAACACTGCCTCTAGAATAACGCATTCCCTAGCAGAAAAAACACTGGGAATGTATGGGAAATGTGTGTTCTGATACCAAAGATCTTAAATAATCTCTGGAGCTCTCCAAACATATCTCTCAAGTGAAGGAAACCTTCCTCCAATGAGAAACTAGCTCAGAAGCCAAGATTCCAATCCCTTCCATTGCTGCACCCAGCAACACTGCACAATCTCTGGAAAAGTTGTGTTGATGAATATGGCTGAAGCTTGGCCTAAAAACCTGATGTGGAATTATTAATTCAAACTCTCCCAATGAGGCTCCTCAAAGGAAAGAAGTGGGATTCCTGCCCGAGAACACCCAATGCTAAACATCACTGCAGCTTTGCTAAGCAACAAAGCAGCAACAATTCTTGGCAGACAAGAATAATAATATACAACATGTTGAATAATTTTGCCATCCTCTTCCTTATATAAGACATGATTTTTCTTTCCCTTGGCCCCACTCAATTAGGTTACTTCTAACCCAAGTTACATCTCCCTCCAATATTGCGTTATTTATCCTTGGATTCCTCCTCCACTAAAACTGTGTTGTTGACTTAGTCAAAGCAGCTTGAATTAAACACTATTCACACATGGAGTTGTCTTATTGAGCTACAAAGAGTGTCCCCTTTCACAATTGGAGTAATTTATTCCTCCTTAGGAGACTTATGGGCTTTTCTTCCCATTTATTCACTGACTAGAGCTGTTGCTAACTCTAATGTTCCATTTATCTTGGAGGCTAAAATTTTGGAACATTACAGTCCTCCCCTCCAAAATCTTTGCTTTCCCTCAAGAAAATTCATAAGGAGAACACAATATCTCTCCTCTTCCTCCTATGGCCTCCATCAATATCCTCCATCACTACATCAAGAGAATCTGCAAATATACTGTCATCTAATGCTTCCTCCCAGGTGTGCAAAACCAAAGTGTTTGCATCAATCAAAGGTGGAAAGTGTGAATGGAAACCTGATAGCGATCCCATGGCCTCCACAAAGTAGGATTGATGATCATCATGATGAATTAGTGCCTCCCTCACCCATGCTATCATCCAAATGAAGTGAGTCACCCTTCAGCATGGTAACTCATGGAAAGTCTCCTCCACCTTGTGCTCGTCAAATGTGGGTGGGTTGAATGAATGTACATGATAGGAAAGTGGTCCTATCCCACGCTGTCCTCCTCTCCACTCATGATAAGTGTAGAGGGCATGCTGATCTTGGGCTGAAACATGATGTCCCTCCAATGGAAAGAAGAAGATTGAGCCTCCGAGGACTCTTCCTCCAAAATCATGAGACATGCCAACCCAAACCATTCCATTCAAGATGAATGGCACATCATCACCACATGGAATCCAAATCAGAAAATGGATAAATGTTATGTGAAATTTTGGATGATACATATGGTCTCTCTGGTGGATATAGCGCAGTTCATCCAACTACTGTTGAAGAGCATCAAGTGGCAAGTTGTCCTCCCAAGAATTTGCAGCTATGCATGTTAGCTCACCTACTATGAAGTAGTAAGCTACAATGTACACCAGCTGTGCACAATCAAAGTGATACAACACTTGCCCAAATTCATGTAAATATGGGTCATCAACATCACAAGACTTGGCCCTAAAGTAACCACGAAACCCATAAATAATCTCTCTCTCATGAGGAGGAATGCACTGTTTACATATGGTGAGAAAGTAAAAATACTCAATAGAGTAATAAACAAGCACATAAATGTCTCTCTTACCATGCATCATGTGGGAGTTGAAAGTGACGTCCATGTATAAGTTCCCCCATGTGGATTTCCTCACAAAAATCTGCAAGAAGAAGGGATACATATACTCTTTGGAACACTCCATCAATAAGAACACACTCCCATGTGACAGCGCTGGAGGCCTTAAGAATAAGGCTCCATGACTTCTCCCTTTGACATTCCACATGCCAAAGCCATCCACCATCATGCTGCTATGTGAGAAGATCATCTTTTGAAATGGAAGTCTCTCATGATCCTCCAGTACTAAAGGGTAGCCTCCTTGCACCATGAATGTTCCTTTCTTCTCTTTAGAAATATCATGAAAAGTATGGGAAGAATTTTTCCCATACTCTCCCAAGTGCAACCATAGAAACAATAACCTTTGCTGCTGCCTCATCTCTCCCTCATACAAGCCATAGAGTAAGATCATGAAGGTCAACTTGTATGATGTCCCATACCAAAAAGTCTTCTGTTTCTCTAACATATGGGTGCCATGCCATACAATTGGTTCTTCTCTCCATACAAAGCTTCCCTTGAACAAAAACACATCAGCAATACATGGAAGCAAGATACAATAAAAACAAGTTTCCAAATGACAACCGAAGAGTGAATCATGGTCCCTCTCATGGAACCAGCGTAGTGCATCATTGGCCTGCATCAAAATAAAAAATAAGAAGTGCTTTTCCAGCCACTTGTTTGCTGCCATAGTCATCTCATAAGATGAAAACATGAAGTTACAATATGGTGTCATTGGTGCACACCAAGAGACATATGACTTCCTCCACAGCTCATCAAAAATATAGCCAAGATCAATGCTACAAGTAGCTACAAGTACATCATCATACAATATGAAAGAAGAAATATTCCTTCTTGTTACATCATGCTACTCAAATAAGGGAAAGAAGTACAATACAAAACATGAAATGATACCTCCTCCATTATGTACTTGATGTCTTGAGTTGAAATGGCTCCACTGGAGATTCTCCCTCACTCCCAATGAGTAGGAAGGTGGCTGTGACATCCTCTCTATCACCATCTGGGCTATGCATCTCTCCATTTTCTGATATATGTTCTGTTGGATGCCCTCCCAAGTGAACTCCTCCATAAAATGGAAATATGCATCAAAGTGCATAGAAGAGAAGTCCTCATGTGCTGCATGTAGCAGCTTCTCCTTGACACTAGAAGATCTAGTCAGGAAGATCCTGCCATAGGAATAGATGCCCACATCATCCACCATGTAACTGTCATCTCCATCCGGGTCATCAAGAATCATGCATGCACCAAGATCCTTGGAGTACTCTATCAAGAGCTGAGATCTCCAGTAAGGATCAATCCTCCTCAGTGAAAGTGCTGGTGATTTGGCATGTGAAGCTCTCCTCATGTTGTTTCCTACTACTTTGACATCCCCCGTGCCAAAGTATTCCTCCAAAATCTTCACCTCTCCAAAATCCAGGAGTGGTGAACCCAAAGACAAGATATCTCTCATGAACTGTAGATATGGTGGCCTCCCTAGTCGAATGCATCTATGTAGTGATACATCAATGTCAAGAGTAGACTGTACATATGATTGGGCAACCTTGCCCTTGCCCTTACAATGCAAATCAATCTACCTCTTTCTTGCACTGGCTCTCTGAAATAGAGAAGGGTGTGTACCTCTCATCAAATGATGCTTCTCTTCCTCCATTCCTCCTCCTTCCAGCTGCAATGCTACACAATCATGCTGCTCACTGATTGTGCTTGGACCTCCATGCATGAGATCCTGGGGAACATCCTACAAAAGCACAAGAATCCCTCTTTTTGGAGCATGTGCTCCTCCCTCCTCTGCATGAGGCACTGGATGTTCTCTATATGTGACAACATTGTTTCCTTCATCTCCCTCAATGTGTGTGGGCAACATCTCAACAGTTGGATCCTCTTATGAAAAAGAGATCCCTATGCCCTCTTGTCCAAGAATATGAACTGGAGGCTCTACTTCTGACAATGTGGAATGAAATATTTTCTCTTATCCCATGGTTTTCTGAAGTGGAGTTTCCTTCATCACATGCAAGGGTTTTATTTTCTCAATTTTTTCTTGCTCATTTACCTTAGGGAGTTTTTCACCAAACCTTCCCATCAAGGTTTCTACGAATATTGCATAAGAGGGAGTGTTTGCATTTTTTAAAGAACACGACTAAAAAATACACCATGCATGATCCTTACCTCTGAAATGCAGTTCTGCAACTCTGATGGCTTCATCTTCGGAAATATGGTGTAGCTGCAAATAGGAGTCTAGCTCCTTCACCCAAGCTCCAGCTAAACATGTAGGTGATCTGGAAAAAGTAGATAGAAAAAATCTATCTACATCCTGCTGCTTGCTCTTCTCCACCTAGATCTTGAAAATATCCTAGAAATTAGTATGATCTCTAAACCTCTCAGTTTGAGATTCATACTCCGGCAACAAATCACTAAGAGTTCTCCTCTTAGGAATTTTTCCTGCTCCCATCCATCTCAAGATATATTTGGGCACTTGACTGCAATGTGCAATATGGTGTGCATATGTATGCTCACTCTCACCATATTAAAATCTATATTCAGCTCTAGATTCAACCTCCTTTGGAGATCCCATCTCTAATCTCATTTTCTTCAGCTCTCCTTGAAAGCTCTGCATAGATTTTGGAAGGATCTTGGTAAGCTTGTCTTCCTTTATTCTATCACATACTGAATATTTATGGCTTATTTCCATCTATCCTTCCTTTGATATCTATATATCAGAGGCTGAGCCAGATATCATGCTCTGATACCACTATAATATTCCAAATCTGGAACAGCTCATGAATCATGCATGAAAAATGCATTTCCATCAAAATTTGCAACAAAATACTGAAATGGAACCTTTTATCCCATAAAATAATCAATATAAAATATAAATCCAATATTAGAGCTGAAACAAAGAAAAATATGTGGGTTAAACAGATCTCCCACACCTAGGATTGCCAAAAAGTGCTAAAACCCCAAGACTGCAAAACGTTGGAGCAGCTGCTCAAGGGAATACATAGTCTAAGAGAGGTTTTACACATAAAATCATATGATAACAATATATATACTCATTTATTGATAAATAATGATGAATAACATAGATCTAAGCTCCTTATACAAAATACAAAAGAAACCGGCAAGGGTTTCTTGTCAAACACTCTGCATACAAAATGGGAAATTCAGTAATTTACTGAATAGCCACTACAAAATTGAAGTACATGAGTGTATAAGGCTGTAATATGTCTTATCTACTATATATCCCTCAAGGTCTTCCTCCCATGAAATGATTAACCTCTCAATCACAAGGAAACACTACAACGGAGCCACCAAACCATGGAATGAACACTGCCTCTAGAATAATGCATTCCCTAGCAGAAACAACGCTAGGAATGTATGGGAAACTTGTGGTTTGATATAAAATATCTGAAATAAGATCTGGATCTCTCCAAACAGATCTCTCAAGTGAAGGAAACCTTCCTCCAATGAGAAACTATCTTAGAAGCCAAGATTCCAATCCCTTCCACTGCTGCACATAGCAACACTGCACAATCTCCAGCAAAGTTGTGCTGATGAAGATGGATGAAGCTTGGAATGAAAAAATGATGTGGAATGATGAAG
This sequence comes from Pinus albicaulis, assembly GCA_034641835.2. Classification (NCBI taxonomy): domain Eukaryota; kingdom Viridiplantae; phylum Streptophyta; class Pinopsida; order Pinales; family Pinaceae; genus Pinus; species Pinus albicaulis. The sequence continues at coordinate 916,350,992 of CM076569.1, forward strand.
AAAAACTCTCCCAATGAGGCTCCTCAAAGGAAATAGGTGGGATTCCTGCCCAGGAACACCCAGTGCTAAACAGCACTGCAACTTTGCTAAGCAGCAAAGCAGCAACAATTCTTGGCAGACAAGAATAATAATCTACAACTTGTTGAATAATGCTGCCATCCTCTTCATTATATAAGACATGAATTTCCTTTCCCTTGGTCCCGCTCAATTAGGTTACTTCTAGCCCAAGTTACATCTCCCTCCAAAATTGTGTTATTCGTCCTTAGATTCCTCCACTAAAACTGCGTTGTTGACTTAGTCAAAGCAACTTGAATTTAACCCTGTTCACACATGGAGGTGTCTTATTGAGATAGAAAGAGTGTCCCCTTTCACATTTGGAGTAATTTATTCCTCCTTAGGAGACTTATGGGCTTTTATTCCCATTTATTCACCGACTAGAGCTATTGCTAACTCTAATATTCCATTTAGCTTGGAGGCTAAAATTTTGGAACATTACATCTTTTTAGCTATGGTTGGAAGTCCATGGCACTCGTTGAAACTCCATGGAACCCCATCATATTCATTCATTTCAATGAATTTTGACCTAATACTCCCTTGTGTTGCCTTAATACTCAATGACACTCGCTTTTCTGCATTGGCGCTCTCTGGCACACCTTAGCACTCTTTGACATGCCCTACCAATCCATAACATGCATAAAAATCCCTTACACACATTGACACTTTCCACGTGTTGGCACTTGGCATGTATTAGCATGCCTCACATGCATTGAGATTCCTTAGTATGCTTTGGCATGTGTTGGCATGGTTTTGCATGTTTTTTCATGGTTTAAGATTAAGCCTGACATGCATTTATATTCCTTGGTATGGTTTGGCATGGTTTGGCATGGTTTAAGATTAAAGTTATTTGAGATAAATTTTTGGAATGTAGGATATAAGTAACATAGGAAGATTTGACACTTAGAATGCACTAACACATGACAATTGGCATGTATTATCACCTAAATTACTACAAAAATGACTTTAGGGGCGGTTTGGCTTGCTACAATATTTTCCGAAATGCCTTTTTGAAACCTCCCCAAAAAGTCATGGAAATTTGAAATTTTTTTAAGGGCTTTATAAAAACCGTCTCTCTAAAAGTGTTTTTTGATGAAGAGGTTTTTGAATTATTCCCCCTAAATATATTTTTCATGGTGATTTTTTGAAACCCCCCCAACAACTCATGAAAATTAAATTTTTGGGGGCAGGGGGGAGGGGAGGGGGAATTTCTAACAATCGCCTCTAACAGTTTTTTCTCATGATTTTTTTTTTTGGGTTTGGGAGCCCGAGGGGGGGTTAAATAAATTCCCTTAAATATATTTTTCAGTGAGTTTTTTGAGCACCCCCTCAAAAGGCATGAAATTTGAACATTATTTTTTATGGGGGGGGGGGGGGGGGGGGGGGGGGGGGGGGGTTTCTAACTTCCACCTTTAAAAATGTTTACTCAAGACTTTCATGGTGGTTTTTTGACAACCCCCTTAGAATTCTTGAGAATTTAACTTTTGGAGGTGGTTTTTGAAATTCCTCCCCCCCCTCCCCCACCCCTGCCTCCTTCTTGAGCATTTTACTTTTGGATGTGGTTTTTGAACACCCACCCCCCTGACCTCCTTCCAAAAAAAAGTCACGAGAATTGGACATTTGGAGGAGGTCATTTAACATCTCCCTTTAAAAGTTAAAATGTCATGAATTTTTTTATGGGGGGGTGGAGGTTGGGGGGGGTGTCTAAAACCACCCCAAAAATTCATTAAAATTAAAATTTTAGGTGGTTGTTAAATAACGACCTCCAAATGTTCAATTCTCATGAATTTTAGGCAGAGGGATCTTTTGGTGTATTGAACAAGACAAGGAGACATAAGGATATCATGGATGGGTAGAAGTGGGAGGTTAGAACATGGTTTAATGAGATATATAATCCTAGCATTAGAGAATTAGAAGGGGCCTTATAACCTCATGTCATAGGGGCTAGGGGGCCTAGTGGGAAGGTAATTAAAGAAATTTGTAGGTGAACCCCCAGTAGTCGTGACAAGGGGATTAGGGGTCTCATTATCAAAACCCATAAGCCATTAACCCATAACCACTAAATTACTTGTCCCTTCAAACCCCATGCCATAATCCATTAACCCCTACACTCATAACTCATAACCCATGTTATGAAACCAACACCAAAAATAGAAGAAAAGAAAGATCAACACCTTAGAAATTAGCCACTTCGAGGGGGCAACCTCCAATACATTACATAAATGAACAATTCTTGGATGATACAAATGACCAAAACCTCCTTCTATATATAGGAGTCCATGGGGTCACAATATAATCCTAGCCGACCTAACAATAATAATGTAAGGGCACAATAATAACAATATTGGGGTTACAGGGGTACAACAATAACAATAAGAGGGTTACACTACAATAATAAGGGAATATACTAGTAATATAGGGACCTAACATGCCCCTCTCCTTCAAAAAAGTGTTGTCCTCAACGCTTGATTAGATACGGATGCTTCTATATAAAATTATTATCCTCCCATGTAGAATCTTCAGTGGGTAAGTTCTTCCATTTGATGAGATACTCTGAAATTGACCGATTCTGTAGCTGTCGAGTTCTTGTTTCCGTGACCGCTTCAGGTTCCAATATGATTTTTCCTTCCTCATAAAGTTCTAGAAATATTGTTTGACCTGGAATTTTGTCCCCTATAACCTTCTTTAAGCATGAAACATGGAAAACTGGATGCACTCGCAAAGAAGCAGGAAGCTCCAATTTGTATGCCATAGTACCAATATTTTGCAACACCTAGTAATGACCATAATACTTTGGCGATAATTTATTATCCTTCTTAGCTTGCTTGAGGGATATTTGTTTGTATGGTTATAGTCGTAAAAATACCCAGTCTCCTACATCAAAACTTCTCTCACTGCGATGCTGATATGCATGTTGTTTCATTTGATTTTGTGCTAGATTTAGGTTATCCTTTAAGAGTTGGAGAACTTATTGTTGATGGTCGATGTGATCTTCCACTATCTGAACATTATAATTTTATCTTAAATAAGATGTGATGGACAGTGATTGATATCGATAAATGTCCATACTTGGGGTCATTTTTGCTACAGTATGGAAAGAAGTGTTATACCACCATTCAATAAGAGGTAACCATTTGACCCATTGTGTTTGCTTATTAGATAGAAAACAACGAAGATATCCTTCCAAAAAATTATTCACTATCTCAGTTTGACCATCGGATTGAGGGTGATAAGATGAGCTATGAGCTAGTTGAGTACCAAAACAAGAGAATAATTTCATTCAAAATTTTCCAGTAAAAATGGGATCTTTGTCACTTACAATAATCTTTGGGTTTCCATGTAGCTTTTTAATTGTTTCCATAAATGCATTAGCAACTATACTTGCTTTAAATGGATAAGATAATGCACAATAGTGTGCATACTTGGTAAGTCTATCAACTACCACCATGATGACACTCTTTCCTTCGGACTTAGGTAAACCTGTGATAAAATCCATTGAAATCTCCTCCTAACTTTGACTTGGAATGGATAAAGGTTATAGAAGACCCAGGGTCTTAATTGTGTCAAATTTGTTTTGTTGGAAAACCAAAAATTATACCACCAACTTTTGAATATCAGATTTAAGGCCATCCCAAAAAAAATCTTTCTTCACCCTGTGGAAACTTTTTAAAAATCTTGAGTGTCCTCCTAAAGGAGAAGTGTGCAATTCCAAATAATCTTTTGTTTTAGTTGGGAATTCTTGCAAATATATAAGTGATCTTTGTACCACAAGGAGTCATTTTTCCAACTATATGTATCAAATGTATTAGGATATGGCTGCAATTTTTGAATGAGTGTCCACACTTCTTCATCCTTCTTCCATTCATACCTTGCTATGGTTATCCAATCTAGTTGGATAATAGAAATGGAGCAAAGCAATGCTTCCACCTCTCCATCATTTCTTGAGAGTGCATCTGCAACAACATTTAGCTTCCATTTTTTGCATATGATTTGAAAATCATAACCCAACATCTTTGTGACCCATTTTTTCTGCTCTTCTAAAGATATTCTTTGTTCCAAAAATTGCTTAAGACTATCATGATCATTATTTACCTTGAAGTGTCTTCCCATTAGGTAGGGTCGCCATTTCCTTAGTGCATGTAGTATTTCCAACATTTCCTTCTCATAAATAGCTTTCTATAAATACTTTCCTTTGATTGGATGACTTTCAAAAGCAATGGGACTTCCTTCTTGCATTAAAACAACACCAATTCCATTTCCTGAGGCATCACATTCCAAAATAAAGGTTTTTGTGATGTTTGGCATAGCTAAGGCTGGTGCTAGGCACATTGCCTCTTTAAGATGTTCGAAGGCCTTAGTTGCTTCAGGAGTCCATGAAAATGCACATTTCTTCAATAATGTTGCTATAGGTGCCACTATTCTCCCATAATTCTTAACAAACTTGCGATAATACCCTGTTAACTCGAGAAATTCTCGCAAGTGCTTTATGGGTGTGGGGACTTTCCATTCCTTAATGGATTTAATTTTGTTAGAGTCTACCTTAACACCCTCATGAGATACAATATGACCTAGATATTACACTTCGTGTACTCCAAAGAAACATTTGGATGTTTTTTCATATAATTGTTTCTCCTGCAATAGTTTGAGCACCCTGTCAACATGTTGAACATGATCCTTCCAAGACTATTGTAGATTAGTATGTCATCAAAAAATACTAGCACAAATTTTCTAAGGGTTTGAAAATGGAATTCATCAACCCTTGAAATGTAGAAGGTGCATTGGTAAGGCCAAAAGGCATGACCAAATATTCATAATGGCCCTCATGAGTTTGAAATGATGTTTTTGGAATACTCCCAGTATTAATTCTAATTTGATGATATCCTGAATGAATATCCAACTTGGTAAAATAAATTGCTACATGTAATTCATCCAATAATTCGTCAATCACATGAATGGGAAATTTATCTTTAATAGTGAGCTTATTGAGCTCCCTATAATCTAAACACATGCACCATGATCCATCCTTATTGTGCACCAATACTATTGGAGTAGAGAAAGAACTTTTACTAGGTTGAATTATACTAGCCTCTAACATTTATGCAATCATACGTTCAATTTCACTCTTTTGGACATAAGGATATCTATAAGGCCTGATGTTTGGAGGGACACTTCTTGGAATAAAATAAATAGCACGATCATGATCACGAATAGGTGGGATTCCTTTGGGAGTTTCAAACACCTTGGAATGATTGTCCAAGACTTTTTGGAGATCTGGAGAAATAATTAATTCTGATGTTGGAACTTCTAGTGAGCATAATTGTGCAATTACGCCTTCTTGTTATTTCTTCGGAAGCTTTTTTATGACATTAAAGCTTATTATATTTCTCGGCTTCCTTTCTATACCTCGTAATTCAACTTCGTTTCCTTTTGAAAAAAATTTCAATAAAAGTTCCTGAAAATTAAAAACTACCATCCCCAAAGATTGTAACCATTGTACACCTAGTACAACATCAACACCTCCCATTGGAATAGAAAGCATTAAACTATTCAATACATATTCCCCCATGGTTAGCTTGATATTATGGCATTTTCAAGAGAAATTTATAGTTCCTCCATTTTCAACCATCACTTGACATTCTGGTGCTAGATATAGGAAACAATTCAATTCCTTGGCTACCTTACAATGAATAAAATGATGGGTACCACCCAAATCAATCAACACTATTACCTTTTTCTTCTTGATATGTCCTTCTATCTTGAGAGTTTGAGGAGTGGTAATTCCTACCAATGCATTACATGATATGGTCAGACTCATTTCTTCTTCTTCTAGGGTTGGTTCTTGGCGCGTATCCTCTTCTTTTGAAGATCCTTGTTCATTTTTTTCCTCCTCTTCACAATCTATGTAAAATAATTTCTTCTCAACACACTTATGGCCTTTAGTGTATTTTCTATCACAACAATAGAAAATTCCTTTTTCTCTTTTTTCTTCCAATTGTTGTGGTGTCAACCTTGTAGGTTGTGGAAGTTGTTGGAGCAGGGTCTCCCAAAGGCTATGAATTTTTTCCATTTTTGTATAATTTTGTATTTTTTAGTCTAACGCATGGGGTTTTGGGGTGGTTCAAAGCCCCTAACGCATTGTAAATGGGTCAAGGGCAGAGCAAGAGTCTGAAAACCATGATTTTCAGACCATTGGATGCGTAGAATAAATCATTATAAATAGATGAACCCTTTTTAGTCATAGGTAGGAATGAATAGAGATTGATGTGAAGTACGAATTGTTAGATCTATGGTAGGGTTGTTTGGGTTAGGAATCCTGCTGGCTATGTGCACGGAGATCCTTTTTCCTACTGTGTGCAGACCCTACTAGCTGTGTGCACAGGTGGTAATTGGGAATGTAAGAGAATTTTGGGTAATGGTATATATGTGTGGAAGTACTGCGGACATCTGATGTTATATGAATTTGTTCTGTTATGGTTGATGCAAACTTGAGTTGTATGTTTCTGTATCTTTTAGTAGCTACAAACTATCTATGTTTACGGTACATGTATATGTGATCTGTTAATTTGCTATGATTCTGTTGTTTTATGATTATATTTGATAGTGCGCACGTGGATATGAACCTATTAATTAGATTTGATAAGCTGTCTTTTGGTTATTACTGAGACTCCTGTGAACAACCTCGTGCTGTGTAGATATGATAGTTGCGGACTGGCTTGAATTACCTTCTCTCTCCCAGGGTGCGGAAACCTAGTTCCAACATCCTCTGATACTGCTTCAGGTGAAACTTTTGCCGGTGCAAGCAGGTCACTGCCGAAAGGGCCAATAGTATAGGGTTTTTTTGGCAAGCCTTAACCTCCAAACCTAGGTCAGGACCCCTCGAGCCAACATATGGTTCCGTTGCCGGGACCAGGAGAATTTTGAGAGAGATCGGGTAATTCCAAGGCCGTATTGGAAACCTAAGAGAAAATAAATCAACAAGTGGTTTGAAAAACAGGTTCAGGAATTCACAGTAAAATAAAATCGCAGTAAGAAGTTGACCACAAAGGTGTGGAAGAATAAGTACATCTTCATGGAGATCTATGAAATTTTCTTTGTAACAATTGTGATCGAGATCCAGGAGTGGCTCGCCAGGCTTGTCAAGTTTCAGAAGTGCTGGAAAGATGAACGAGTCACACAGTGGACCCTAGAGCAGATCTTGCAGTTAGAAAAGACTAATAACACCATCACTCGCAAGGTAGATCACTCGGTGGACAGTTTGATAGGAGGATTTGTGACAAAATTTTCAGTCAATCAATTCATATCCTATTCAAAAGAAGAGCGAAGGTTATTCAAGGGTTTCTGGGGTAAGTTTTTGAAAACTTTCCCATTACTGATTAAGATCTTGTTTTGTGAAAAAAGTATTTTGTGTAGCCATGTAGAGTGAATGAGCTTTGGCCGGAGTGAAGATACAACATGCAGTGGTAAGTAATACAAAACTAACCAAGAAGGGGACCGATCTGTCTACAGTCCAGTAAGAAACTTTTCTATGCATAGCCATCCATATACACCACCTTCAAGCCCTCATATGGGAAAAAAATCACCTCCACCCCCACCAGAAGATGATATGGACTCACACATGAAGCTACCTGCATTCAAGGGCATGGGTCATGAGGACATGGATCGGTTCTGGTTTGTCGCAGGATCGGTATGGACTACGCAGAATGTAGCGAGCGATGCGGTGAAATGGGCATAGCTATCCCTCGCTTTCAAGGGGAGAGATTTGGACTTGTACATGGGATACATTGACCAACATGCGAATGAGACTATTGAGGAAATCAAGAATGCATTAAAACAAAATTTTAAGAAACCTAAGTCCTACTCTCAAATACTAAACGACCTGAAAGATTTAAAGTAAGGATCATCTGAGTCGGTATGGGAATCATATCAATGATTAAAGAAAGTGATCAGAGAAGGGGGATTCTAGTATTATGGAAGGCAACACACAGAGTGATTTATTCCGATGTTGTTGCCCCACCTACGCGTACCTATGGGTCATCAGGCTATTGAATTAGAGGAAAAGGCCTTGGAGGTTGCCATGAAACTAGAAGTTGCACCAAGAGATGACACCCAATTAGGAGAACAATAGATACAAGGCCAGCTAGATGAAATGCACATGGAGATTTTGAATCTGCGTTAGGAGGGAGGGACGGAAGCCAACCCTGAAAAATGGTGCATACGATGTAGGGTGAATGGTGACACCAAAGATAATTGTCCACTACTTGCAGACTACATACAGGCTAGGGAACCCAGCCCACTGCGCCCTAGGGAAGCTATGGGACCAAGTGGGATGGCGCTATTGTGCGATGACTGCTGCGTTGCTGGGCTTCATGATACCAACCACTACCCCTGCCTTGCCACATACATCCCAGAAGTAAAACAACAATGGTGCAGGTTTTGTAGGTCTGTGGGATACGACGAACATAACTGTCTAGTGTATGATCTGATGATCGACCAGGGAAACCTATATAGGGTACATTCATACCTCTCATCACCTAGATCCCCTACAAGTATAGGAGGTTCCTCGGCCAGGGGCAGGGAAGGGGGTTGAGGGGGAAGCACAGGTAGGGGTAGAGGCCAACTAATTTGCTATAACTGAGGGGAAGTAGGTCATTTTTTGAGGGACTCCATGAACCCAACTCGGTAATCCTGCAGATACTATAGATATTTGGACCATGTGATCGAGGAATGCCCAATTTTGATGGCCAAGGTGCAGGAAAAGCAGCAGACTCCTACACAGAATATACAATGGGTTAAGGTGGAACCTCATGAATAGGGGATGAGCATTAATGTGATAACGTGGAGTGGTATGGCCACTGGGGGGTTGGCGGAAAAAGCTGACACAAAGTCTTTGATCCATAAATAAGCTACTAAACTGGAAGGAGTGGGCTTATAGAAGGAAAAGGAGACCTATGTCGCAGCTCGACAAGGCTATGCTCAAGACAAAACATCGGCTCCAAATAGTAGAATTGAAGATGAGGTCAAACCGTTCCTGCAAGAATGCATCGAGCTGTTAAGCAATCAGCAGGCTATAGAAAACCTCCAAGCCCTACTTGATGATTGCGCAGGGAAAGAAGACCCAGTCATGAAGATTAAGGATGTGCACAAACTTTATGAGCAGAAGAGATGCACCGGACGAGAGATGTGATTAACTACACAGATTGGTGATTATGAAATGGACCAGGTAATTCTAGACCTAGGATCAAATGTAAATGTACCACCTCAACAGACTTGGAAATGAATGGGAGAACCTAAATTGGAATGGTCCACTATCTAGATGTGTATGGCTAATCAACAAAAGATCATACCATTGGGAAGATTTTCAAATATTGTAGTAGATATTGTCGAGGCTAAGGTACGAGTGGACTTTGAATTCATTCAGATTGTAGAAGATGCAGACCCTTACCCAACACTTCTGTGATTGGATTGGGCCATTGATATGGGTGGAATTATAAATTTTGATAAACGAAGCATGGTTTTTGAAAGTTAGGGAACATAGGTGATCGTACCACTGGACCCTGCAGAACGAGAAAGGTATACCAAGCTAGCGTGTGAGGAAGAAGAGATGGATCACATCTATAAATTAACTGTGAAGGATGAAGACTGGATAAACCCTACGACCAATGGTATGCCTTGCTAGAAGAAGAGCAACGAATGCTTCTCTGACTTCGACGAAGAATTAAAAAATTGGTAAAAATGAATGCAGGAAATCTCTACACTGCGTTGCCTATGGATTATCAGGGACTTCTGGTATATATCTTCTGAGGTATGAGAATTACCCTACTTTGATGGCTCTGTTAGTATAAAGGAATATTTGTGAACCTTCTAAGCTGAGGTTCCCAGAGAATGAAGGCTATGGGTTCTTAACCTAGCTATGCGCACAATGCCTATGAAATGGTGGGACACACATAAGGGGGCATTCCAGGAATGGGAGGAATGTTGGGATATGATGGTACTATGGCTTAAGCCTCTGATCGATGTGCGTGTCAAGAGATTCTAGGGCCCAAGAAATCCACACGAACATTTTTTCACTTGGTTGGAGCAATGGTGTGATCATACTATATAAGAATGGGTTCACTTGTTTATTCGTGCCTTGGGACCAATTCCCGCTACTTGGTACCTCGATGCGGAGCTACATTAGCACACCTGTCAGTGGAAAACCTTAAAATATGAATTCTTGGGGACATTTGGGCTAACAAGAGGATTGGAGGTGCTTGAGGAAGCTCTACAGACTATTGATACCTTTGTGAGTGATGAATCCAGCCCTGACGCAGTTAGAGAAGAACCCATCTGAGACACACAGATGTAGGATAATGTCAAGTCCCACAAGGCCACCATGGAAAATTGCGACGTAGATCTGTATAGGGTCTCGATCATAGAATTAGGAGGGAACGCACAATTACAGGACCTCCGATACATAAGGTGGATGGTACGAAACCGCTAACACCATGAAGCACAAACAGAAATATGGCAGTAAAACTCAGGATGGCTACAATTGGGAACTACTAGGATGATGGGACAGTAGGAAAGATTACGGAACTTATCATGAAGTATCAAGTCATGTGTCTATCCAAATTTTCAGGGACTAAGGAGATCATAGGGGATTTGGGCGGTATGCATGTCACTCTCAATTCAAATATGCAGCCAGTGAAAAAGCAGCCTTATCATATGCAGAAGGTTAGGGAGGATATCGACATTATGCTCATTAAACTATTCATGTAGGAGAACTAGGTAAGGCCTACAACTACGAAGCTGATGCGCTTGATCCTGGGACATATGGGCTACTACAGAAAATTCAGTCAAGAATACGCACTGATCACTGCACCTTTGAAAATGTTGTTTAAGAAAGATATTTCACTCAATTGCGATGACGCATGCCAAAGGAGCTTTGAGATACTCAGGAAAAAGATGGTCTTTGCACCTATTCTCACTTCCACTAATGGGGCGACGATATTTCATGAGGAGACCTTAGGAATTTTCCTGAACACGGCACATACGCAGCTTGGCACCAGAGATAATAATCACCCAATCGCATGTGCTAGTAAGGAAATCCTAGGTGCGGAGCATGATTATGCCATCATGAAGAGGGAAGGGTTGGCCCTGACCTATATGATACAAAAGTATCAGAACAATCTGTTAAGAAATCACTGTAAGATGATTACAGATCATTTGGTTTTAGAGTGCCTAGGGAATAATCCTGTGTTGGGGGGAACAGTCTGCAGGTGGCTATTGTTTCAAGAATACGGTGTTGAAATCATTGTCAAGACATGAAAGTTGAGTATGGAGCAGTAGCACTTGTCCCGAATTGTGACAAGCGACGGGCCCACTAGCTGGAAGAAAGGATTGCCTGATACTCAATTGTTCACCAATAAGGTCATGGAGGTTTGCTTCACTAAGATCTCTCCGTTCTTAACCATATGCATGGCACCTGCCAAATATTCAATACAACAAAATAAGGAGTTGGTTCACCGAGTGGCGGACTTTACCATTATCGGAGATCAGGAAGTACCACGTAGAGATGGCCCGAAGCATGCAAACCATGCTCTCTTGGTAGAAGCCCACGAAGGCATAACATGAGGTCACCACACAGGAAAGACGATGACATAAGAGATCTTGAAGGCTGGGCTATGGCACCACATAATTGCAGTTGGAAGGAATCACATAAGAATAAATTCGGTGCATAGGGAACACATGCGACTTGCTCAGAGAACAGGGGTGTGTTGGGATCATAGGGGTCTGCTGAGCGCACCACGGATGTGAAAAATAGCCATTGAAATAGTCAAATCGAGTAAAAAGAAAAAAATACCATTGGATGGGGTAGGTGACCAGCATTTAATGCGGTCATTTTGGGATATTTTTTACTGTTTACTTGATGGTAAGTCCCGCGTGAAGTCTACCCTACCGTTGGGCGATTACCAAGGCTATAAAATAGGTGAGCTAGATCAAACATGGGTTTCGTATTGCTTGAATAGCTTGTACTTAGCCTGGTTTTCCTAGATGAAGTTGTGTTGCAAGAAATTTTATGCCTATAGCATCTCTTTCATGTCCGAGCAACCTGCTTCTTCTGACAGTAGCAATCATGTGTTTATATTTCGCGCCAGAATGACGGTCGTGGTGAACCCTGCCAAACTCTTGGAGCCAGTGACCATGGTGGAACATGACACTGAGGAAGTGGTGGAGTTTGACTCTGAAGTTGAAGAGGTCCTCTCCACACATAGCCTTGCCACAAGAAAAGGAAAATAAAAATCATTGGGCTCAAGCAAGCCTCTAAAACCTACGAAATGGGCTGCAGGGAAGCCCCATACTTCCCCGCGAAACGTGAAATCCCTGAGATCTGCTGTGGAGGAGACCCAGGCCACCGAGCTGATCAACTGTCTGCCCCCCTTCATTCAACCATGCAGGGAATCGACATGCACACCAAAGAACCTCGATGGCTTGATCACCTACCTACAGATGTCGCTGATCCCAGGGGAGGTTCCCGTCATAGGCGAACATTTTGGACGACTTCATGAAGTTAAGCTCGACAATCATGACTTGGACAAATTTGAGGCCTTCCTTGAGCTAGCACCTGAGTTATACCTTGATATAGTTCATGGCGCTGATGGAGTCAAATTTGTACCCCGATGCTAGATACGTGGTTTGGATGGGTCCGGGCTCCTAAATCTGCTTAGGATGCCCCACTTTGGACACTACAATGTCATGGACCGGCTCACACGACAATTGCTCACTCTGATTCATGACGGATGCCTATGGATCCAGGACAAGATCCCCATTGATGCTGCACTAGTTCATAGGATTACTAGTCTCCCCATGAGAAGACTGAACCCCCTAGAGTGCATGGGTAAGAAATATGAGGGGGATACTGCTAAGTACGTGCACCAAAAGTATCATGTGGACCGCAATACTTAGGGTTTTATCATCAATACCATCAGTGATCACGGTATGTAGTTGGGAACCATGCTGTTAGCCTATAAAATGATGTGGAAATGTTAGGTCTCCTCCATTCTAGTCCATGTAATTCAGTTGGCTGGCCAATGTAGGAAAGGAGTATGTTTTAACTGGGCACAGTATTTGTGTGATGAGTTTCTCACTAATGTTCGCGAGTCCCAGGAGCAAAGCCATGCATTTTTTTACTCTTGGTTGTTGTTCCTTATAGAATTGGTTGTCCGAGAAGCTCTTGCGGAGTCAGTCCTCCCTGAGATTACCCTGTATATGTGCAAAGGGGCTCGCTATGCACACTTATGGGATTCCACGGATCTGCAACTGATCGAGGACAACCAGGTGTTCTGGGTCCTCTTTCAGAGTAGTGTGGCCGCAACTATTAACTCCTGACCACAATTGTCCCCTGCCCTGTACGACAGATACAAGGGCATTACTGCATTTCAGGTCCCTCTGCACAATGTTCAGATCAGAGCACATAAGGAGAAAGCCTAGACTTCACTTCCTTATATGGTGATGGACAAAGAAATCGACAACGTCATTACACTCTGGTCCCCCAATTGGAAAATCGACTTAAAAACTAGCGCGAAGGGCATTGAATGCACCAAAACATCCCAAGTCACCCCCCTATCGTCGTCCCAAATATTAGAGGTATGCCCAAGAGTACCAAACAAGACACCCTTGTAGCCGCCGAAAAGGATGCGCAGCAGAAAAAAGACGTTGAGGCGGAGACCTAGACAGATTCACAGACCAACTTGGGCATAGACGATCTGGCTATAGGTGGACCTGCCTCCCCCCACGACATGAAGCGAACAAGCAAACGTGTCATAACACCTCGCAAAAAGAAGCGATCTTAGTGAGCAGAACGAGACGAAACAATCACCTTGACTAACGGAGACCTGGAACAAATCACTAATGCATTCACTCTGGCCATAGAGGACATATGGGCCACCTTAGAAGAGCAGCAGTGGGCTGTGGTCGACAGAATTTGGGCTGAGTTGCGAGCACTACAATTAAAGACCGACACATTGCAGATTAGTGCGACCTTGGTATGGCCAACCCTCGTCGCCAGTAGCGCAGCACTAGTTACGGATGACAGTCACCTCTGTTCTCTCCTTGGTGCAGCTCTACTGCTTAATCCACCCGACCTGGGACTACAATTCCAAGCCAGTATAAAAGTCCAACTAAAATTAGCTAGGATCACTCATGAGGCCTTGCAGGGTCTCCACACCACTGTATTTTAGGAAATCCACCATCGATACCAACAAGTGCACCAACAGCTCGATGTAGCTGAACAAACAATCAATGCAAAGACTAATGAGGTGTACCTCACCACCGCAAAGCACACAAAACTCGAAGACACGATTCATCGACTGTGCATAGATGTTCCCGCAGAGATCCCAGCCTCCACCACCACTCAGGAAAAAGTAGAAAGACTAGTTGTAGCACTCAAGGCCTCCCAAGATAAAGTTTAGGTTGTCAATACACGCATGGAGTAGCAGATTGTAGATCTACAGGCTAAGTTATAGCCAGAAACACCTTCGGAGGTCCGAGCCTAGCGAACTGCATTGGTCACTATGGCTACAAATGTCATCACAGGGCAGATCTCGTAGGGAGCCCAACTACTGGAGACTGACATGCAGTTATGGACTAAGGTCCAATGTGATCCAATCTTGTGAGGGATAAACTAGGACCTATGCCAAAAAGAATAAGAGTTCGAGACAATCAAAGCCACCTTGCCCACTTTGGTGCCTGCTCAGTGCTTGCAACGACTACGTACCAACCAAGCGCTCCAAGTAGATATCGATTACCTTAAGCAAAATAAGAAAATCCTTGGCAACTGTTTGAAGCCGTGGGTTGACGTAGCCCTCAAACTTTCACAAGATGTCGATGTTGCTATCAAGTAGCTAAACCAAACTTTGGAAATTTTCACCATCGCAACTAAAGGACCACTGTTAGAAAATTTGGTCGATATTGTACAACATGCAGTTGTCCAAAGTGAATGCATGCTACCTCCATTAGCTGAGGAAGTCATATTATTGCAAGTGTAAGTCAAATCCCCACCGGCACAGTGACTCAGGATGAGTCACAAGATTGTGTTGGGGGACTGTTGGAGCAAGGTCTCCCAAAGGCTATGAATTTTGTCCATTTTTGTCCATTTTTGTATTGTTTAGTTTAACACAGGGGTTTTTGGGTGGGTCAAAGCCCCTAACACATTGTAAATGGGTCAAGGGTAGACCAAGAGTCCGCAAACCATGGTTTGCGGACCATTGGACGCGTAGGCTAAATCATTATAAATATATGAAACTTTTTGAGTCATAGGTAGGAATGAATAGAGATTGATTTGAAGTATGAATTTTTAGATCTATGGTAGGGTTGTTTGGGTTAGGACTCATGCCAGCTGTGTGCGCAAATATCCTTTTTCCTACTGTGTGTGGACCTTGCTGGCTGTGTGCGCAGGTGGTAATTGGGAATGTAAGAGGATTTTGGGTAATAATATATATGTGTGGAAGTATTGTGGATATCTGATGTTATCTAAATCTATTGTGTTATGGTTGATGTGAACTTGAGTTATATGTTTATGTATCTGTTATTAGCTGCAAACTATCTGTGTTTATGGTACATGTATCTGTGATCTATTAATTCACTGTGATTCTGCTATTCTATGATTATATCTAATATTACAGATGTGGATGCGAACCTGTTAATTAGATTTGATAAGCTATCTTATGGTTATTTACTAAGACTCCTACAAGCAGCCTTATGTTGTATATATCTGATAGTTAGGAACCGGCTTGACTTACCTGCTCTCTCCTAGGGTGAAAAAACCTGGTTCCAGCACCCTCCCATACTGCTTCGGGTGAGACTTTGGCCTCCGCAAGTAGGTCACTACCAAAAGGGCCATTAGTATAGGGGTTTTTTTGGAAAACCTTAACCTCTGAACCTAGGTCAGGACCCTTCGAGCCAATAGAAGTCTAGGGGTATGAACACTTCCATCCTTATAGATGTGAGTGGTAGGCTCCCTTGTCGCCATAATTTTACATTCAATTTTTCTTGCCAACTTGAACGCATTCTCCAATGAATTAGGTTCCCAAACACGAACCTCATGTTGGATGTTATCCTTTAAATTCCCTATGAATACATCAATCCTGTGTTCCTCTGGAATATCAGTTGACCTTATATTCAAATTTTGGAAGTCCTCAATGTGCTCCACAACTAAACCCTTTTCTTTGAGATTTATCATTTGGCTAAAGAAGGTGTTGTTCTTTGTATCCTCATAATGTGCTATCATTTCCTCCATAAAAATTGACCAAGTGAAAATTTATTTATGGGAGAAAAGCCATCAATACCATACCAATGTGTTGTTTTCTAAATGTAAAGTTGCAATGCGTACCTTTTGTGTGTTTGGCACATTATTGAGATGAAAATATTGCTCCACATGTAGTATCCATGTTACGGGATCCTTGCCATCGAACTTCCTCATATCCATCTTTGGAATATGGTGGTTCTTCCATCCAACATTATATTTTATGAAATCATGATTAATAGTTTTTTTTGTTCTCATCATGAGTTTACTCTACTATATTTTCGTCGTTAGGAAACATTTCTTGTATCAACTTTGTCAAGCCTTCCATCTCCGCTTTTAGATCATTCT
This sequence comes from Pinus albicaulis, assembly GCA_034641835.2. NCBI lineage: Eukaryota > Viridiplantae > Streptophyta > Pinopsida > Pinales > Pinaceae > Pinus > Pinus albicaulis. The sequence continues at coordinate 916,367,676 of CM076569.1, forward strand.
TCATGTTTTCCAAGTTGTCTTTCATTTTTTCATCGATCCTAGATTCCATGTCATCCATATTAGCTTACATTCCTTCCTTCAAACCATCCATCTTAGCTTCCACGCGTTTCTTCAAAAATTCCTTTTCATTTTTTGTTGATCTTTGCGAGAGCGAAATTTGGTGCACTTGCTCTTGTAATTTTGACATGTCATGTTGTAGTTCTTTGTCTTCATGGGTCATATTAGAGCATTATGAAGCCTTATTTGGTGTTGAATTATTTTTAGGGGGAATTTTAGAAGCCAATACTGATATCTGTTCTAAAATATGCCCTTGGAATCAGTTCAAACTGATTTTTCAAACAAGACTTATGCAATTCGAAAAAAAAATACACACCCTTTTCTTTATTTTGAGGAGTTCGATATTGAGACTGAATTATCTCTGTGAGTTTATATATTCAATATCTAAAATCAAGTCTTATATTAGCCCTCTGAATCTTCTTTTGAATGCAACAGGTCTGACTTGATTTGGATTCTTCAAGACAAAGTTATGCCCAATCTCCCACAATGACTTAATTATGGACTGGTTCAGTAGAGCGAACTTGTACAGTGTGCCACGTGTCACTGTTTCCTCCTTCTGCTCTAAATTGATACATGGAAAAATATAGTCCTTGTACTTGCCACTTTTTACATAATTCCAATCTGACTCTCAGAGAGAGATTTATGACGATTTTCCCACGGTCACCTCTTTGAGATGAAATTTAGGAGCCTAAAACAACCCTAACATCCAAAGATAATATCTCTGAAAATTTTGGTAACCAAGATCTGAAATTTTTACAAGAGGTTCCCGAGGATAGAAACTTCGTTTTGTAAACATTTCCACTTCTGAAACTTCGTAGAAAGAAAGTTATAGCACAAATTCCATGATGACCTATTTTAGGTGAAATTTGGGACCCTGAAAAACCCTCAACTTCCATAGATCATATTTTCGAAAACATTTTGAACCAAGATCTAAAATTTTTACATGATGTTCCTAAGGATTTTGGCTTCTATTTGTACAAATTTCAGCTTCCAAACATTCATATAAAAACATTTATAGCGAAAATTCCACGTTAACCTGTTTGGAGTAGCGAAACACTAGAATCCAAAGCTCTGATACCAAATTTTATGAAACCAACTCCAAAATTAGAAGAAAAGATATATCAACACCTTAGAAATCAGCCACTTCAAGGGGGAATCCTCCAATACATTACATAAATGAAAAATTCTTGGATGATACAAATGGCCAAAACCTCCTTCTATATATAGGAGTCCATGGGGTCACAATATAATCCTAGCCGACCCGACAATAATAATTGAAGGGCACAATAATAACAATATTTGGGTTACAAGGGTACAACAATAACAATAAGGGGGTTACACTAACTACAATAAGGGACTATACTAGTAATATAGGGACCTAACAACCCATTAATCCTTTGATCCATTAAAATGTAAGCCACTAACCCCTTAACCCCTAACTTAGAATCCCAAAACCACCCTTAAAAGTAGAAAAAATGCAACTTTTGGAGGAAATTTTGGACAACCACGCCAGAATTCATTAGAATTAAAAATTTAGAGGTGCTTTTTAAATTATGACCTCCAAATGTTCATTTCTCATGAATTTTGAGGGAGGGGTATCTTTTGGTGTATTGAACAAGGCAAGGGAACATAAGGGTAGCATGGATAGGTAGAAGTGATCGGTTATAGCATGGTTTACTGAGTTCTATAATCCTAGAATTAGAGAATTAGAAGGGGCCTTAAAACCTCATGGAACAGTGGAGAGGGGGCCTATAGGGAAGGAAACTAGAGAAATTGATAAGGGAACCCCCAGTAGTTGCGATTAAGGGGCCCCATTATCACAACCCATAAGGTTTTAAATTATAAACACTAAATACCCTATCCCCTTAAGCCCAAAGCCATAATTCCTTAACCCATATGCTCATAACTCATAACCCAATAACCCCTTGATCCCTTAACCCCTAGACTCATAACTCATAACTCATTAACCCCTTTAACCCTTAAACCCTAAGAGATTGACCCCTCAACCCTTAACCCCCCCAACTTAGAATCCCTAAAACCATTAAGCCATAACCTCTTATCCTCTTAAACCTTGACCCTTAACCCTTAACTCCTAAACCCCTTAACACCTGACCCCAAATCCCTTAACCCACTGACACCTAAATCCCATAACCCTTAATAACTTTACCCCTAAATCATCCAAAACTCTAAGCAACATCATTTTTGTATGTGGATTCAATGCATGCCTATGATATGCAATACAAAAACATTAATTAGTAAATAATATGTGCTATCTCCAATTCCAAATAGGATCAACATCTAATTTTTATAACCGGTTATGTTTCAACCACACCACAACACCAGATATGTGTCGAAGGTGGTCTTTATGGTAGCTAAAATGCCCATTGGATCTAATATGTTTTTTTTCTAGAAGGGAGAACCTAGAAATATGCTCCAAACTTTGTAGTCGACATGCTTCTCTCGACTACTGAAAATTCCTTCAGTTTATGATCCCCTCATCAACATGATAATACCTTCCTTTGGAACAGGAATGCATATGAGATCTGTGGACTTCACACATGAAACACTATTGCTCCTGGAGTTTGTCTGGTTCTTAATAAATGTGTTTAGTTGGACCATGTATAAGGCTCTTTCTTTTCTCAGAATTTGTATAGAAATCTTCAACTTGAGAATATTCAAGTAATTTTGGATTGTGGCTCCACTTGGAGAGCTAATTGGCACGCTCAGACGGGGCACATAGTAATGTGAGTTCTCTTGTGTTATGTTTAAATTGTTATTCTAATGTGCCACACAACCTGTTTTTTCTCTTAATTAATCAAATATTGAATTTTTGACAAATTTAATAAATTTAAAGTTGAAATTTTTCTAAATAACAAATATTAACTCCAAATAATTCATGGTTATAAAATATAAGTATACCTCTTTTCATTTCCTCTAGTTGTAACCATGACATTCTCATTTATTGCAAGCTTGATTCCTCTAAATAAAAGAGACTCCAACACATCTTGAAACAAAAGTTCATTGAATAGGAATGAGTTATATTCTCAATTTAAACAAAATGATGCTAAATAAATGGCAGGAAAATACTAAAAGTATCAGTGGGAAATATAAATCGTAATAAACATGGTGGGAAATCTAAATCCTTTTGAATCTTTTGACACTCCTTTCTCACTACTCCCTCTTATTGTGATACCTTCCAACACCAATATCTTTCCTTTAACCATGAGTTTTCCAAGTTTCCCTATCTCTTAATATCTGTAAATATTTTATTATTTCTTCAATGTTTCCTTCCATCATCATATCCTTTTGTAATTTTTTGTTCCTCTTCCCTACCGTGTTTATTTATTTCGAACAACATAAATTTTCAATGGCTTCCTTTCTCAAAATCACTCATTCCCGACCATGTTCTCTAATGCTTCCATTACCATAGAGATATTAACCACCAAAACTCACCATTATTACTCTAGCTAGCCAACCCTATCATAGTGGGCAAACATGACTGTCTCAACAAGGGTAAAGAGAAATATCCCTTCTACCAATAACATTTTGATTCAACGATGGATTTTTCATACTAAATTAGCAAAAGATCCTTTCTTGAACTTTGTTTTTCCTTTGAAAATGATTGGTAACATTTTACAGTTAAAACCAAAAAATAACCTTGTATGATAATGTCCACCTAATAATTGAAGATATGGGTCATATAATGGTCCAAATAATTAGGAGAAACCAAAGTCCATATGATCCAATACATGGTCCTCTTCTGTCAACAATTTGGGCCCTTTGTCTCAAGATATCCTCTCTTCTTTGGAAAGAGGACAAAAACAAGTTGTTACAGATATTTCAAAATGGAGCACTCTTCACCTACATTCCTCTCCTTTATGTCACATGTGATGTGAATTCCAATTTTCATCTTCTTGATTAGGGTGTTCTTCTTTTGTTAATATGACTCTTGACTATGCCATGAAAACCCTCCAAAACTTTCTTAAATGAAGGGAGTTCATATTCATGCATGAAGCTAGTGGAATGTGATAATTCATCCAAGATACCTCAAAATATTTTATTTGTGCCTTGGGGAATGTGAAAGATACCCTTAATAGAAAAAAACATAAAAATTCATAGCCAAGTGCCCCAAATGTCAGATGTTTCCACTTGTGCAATTGTGATTCCAAATACGTGAACTCAAACAACAAAACACACCTTAAAATACATGAATGTCTCTCATAATGCGAAAGAAATAGTGAACCCTTACCCTAGTCTTCCTCCGTTGGCAATTTGGGTCTTTTGTCACAAGATATCTTCTCTTCTTTGGAAAGAGGAAATAAACAAGATTTTTAGATATTTATAAATTGAGTACTCTTCACCTATGCCATTCTCCTTTACACCACATGATACGAATGCCAATTTTCACATTCTTGATTATTTCATTCTTATTTTATACAATGACCCTTTACTACGCCATGAAATCCTCCAAAATCATCTTAAAGGATGGGAGCTCCTCGTCATGCATGAAGCTAGTGATGTGACAATTTATCCAAAATTCATCCAAATATGTGATTTGTGTCTTGGGAAATGTGAAAGGTACCCTCAATGGAAAAACATGCATAAATATTTGTGGCCAAGTTCCCTAAACGTGAGATGTTGTCACTTGTGCAATTGTGTCTCCTATTGAGGCTCAAACTGGCACCCCAGTTTTGCAAGGCTCCTAAGGTGTCACTTTGGGTCAACTCAGGGTTGTTGCCACTATCACCTTAACAATGACTCGTATCACTTTAGATTACTTATTGAATCCTAGTGGTATCCTAATGCATAAATTTATGGGGTGTTTTATGTGACTAGATCACTAGCACTGAAAATCATATTTACAATGGATGGTTCAACATCTTGATGATCCATATTGTGTTGACACAACTTTTTTATTCATTATCCCTTCCATCACAACAGCTCCACTAGATATTGATGGTGTTCATAAAAATATTTTTGGTTCTCTTCTCTATGGAAACAATATTACTCTGATGCCATTATGCCTACCTTTGCAACTATCACTTTTCACTTCTATCTCATCAGGGAAGTAGCTTTCGTCAATGAATGACTACACAACAAGGATCATATGAGCCAATCATTCATGTCGTCAATGTAATGCCCACATGACATGAACATTCAATGATATATCATAGCCAAACACTCTATGATAAATTTTATAGAAACCCAACCCATAAGAACAAGATACATTCATTCTATTGTTGAAGCCTACAAATAGTGGAAGAATTATATTTTAAAAAAGAAATGACCATCAACACCAATTGTAAGCCTTTACCTACACAACATAATAATTAGAAGTTAGTTCCAAGAAATTTTATATCATATTTTCCCTAGTACTAAATAAAATTATGGGTCTTCTAAAAAATATGTGTCCATTCCTTTAAAAGCCTTGGTTGTGCCTCCCTCTTCACTTTCTCTTAATAAAATTTTAATTTCATTATTTTTTCACACACAGATTTCATTTATTCTTCTCACACAAAGAAATGGTGATTTTAGGTGGATATCTCTATATTTATCAAGTCGAAGCAATGAAGATGCTAAAATGTTGAGCATTTTAGAACTTGAGCCCTCGTTTCAGTAGGCCAAGCTTCGAAGAATTCAGTCCAATTCCATGGGCGTTGAATAGCTCTGTTTTATCTTCATTTCAACCCTATTATGTAATAACCTTCCCTTAACTCATCAATACTTATTGTTATGCTATCATTTCAAGGTCAAAGTTATGTTAAGTGTCTACAGATAATTTCATAGATAAACAATAACAGACGACAGAGTCAAACTATGATTACTAGTAATTATTTCCTTCAATTAGAATAGATGAGCCAAATAGAGCTAAGCAGTGATACAAAGACCCAAAATTTTCTTTAATTACTGATTAATTACATGTTTAGCCTTGAGGTCATGGACGCTGGAAGGACTGAGATAACTAGGTCTGTAAATTGGGTTTTCAACCAAATAGATATGAAAGTACATTTATGGCAATAAATGACGGAAATTATGCCTTAGGTGTTGCATAAGAGGAATTTCCACAACTCTCAACCCCAGAGAATTATATATATGTGACCTAACCTAGAATATTTATGGTTGATGGAATTCCTAGGTTTGGCAGCTGGTGCCTTAGGAGGAAGGAGCCGCGGAGACTGCCAGGTTGGTGAATTAATTCTTAGTATTTTGTTTCTGATGAATATAATTGTTTCATAATCTCATGCCCATTTATTTCATCCAGCACCCAAAGATCATACATGGCTACACTACATGACATTAGATGACAACTCATTCAAATTTCTCGACTGCATAACCAGGAATTTTCTTCTCGCTCCATTTTATTGGGAGGTAGCTCGAGAGCCAAGGTCAGATGCTATTAAGATTTGTTTTCTTCTATTCCTTCGTTTTTTGTCTGTCGCACTGTTGCACATTACCTGCCAGGCATTGCAATCAAATTTCTGGTTAATTTCTTGCTATCCTCATGTAAATGGAATCTTCAGGGGATACACATTCGTGGATGAAATAATATCATCAATATAATTTACGACTTAATCCAATCCAAACCCTTTTATCCTCAATTATATTAGGAGTTTTATTGAATTTGAGTAGGACAATAGAATATAAGAAGAGTGTCTCATCATAGTGGGAAGAATGAATGAATGGATGGTTTAGTTCTACTGATTGATGATATAGATTCATAAGCGCCCAAAATGAGGTAAACTATGCCATGAGTTTCATTGCAATTCAACAGGATTATAGAATATAAGTAGAGATTTTCATCGCAGTGGGATGAATGAAAGAATGGATGGTTCAGTTTGGTTGATCGATGACATTGTTTCGCAGGCGCCCAAAAAGAGGTAAACCATATCTTCCCTCCTCATGCTGAAAAACGATTAAAAACTTTATCCATCTCTTCCTCTCTTCACAATTCATGTGCATTCACGATTGGGGCTCAATCCTGACACCTCCTAATGGAAAGATTAGAAGGGGGTTTATGGTCTTTGTTGCTCTTTCCCTCGATGCTTCTGCTTCTATAGTTTCTCAGTGCCCGTTATCTTCCTTCTACTTCGTAGCCTTTTTTTACCCCTACAAGTTCAAGGATTAATGGGAATCAGGTATTTCACAACTTGACTGAGTGTGTTCCATATTTGTGTTCACTTGTAGTATACATCACTAATTTTCTCAAAGATTTATGCTAGATACAGTTACTAGGCATTGCAATCCATGTCCCCAATTTGACCAAAAAAGACTTTCTTCTGTCTTCCAGTAGACCTTGGCAAAACCCAAAAATGTATCTAGTTCTATTGCCTCTGTATTTGGCTTGGGTTCTGTTTGACACAAAATATGTTTACACAGTTAAATGTAGTCAATTATCAATGAATTCTATCTCATTTTGTACTAGATAACATGTCTCAAAATCAAATTGGGAGGATGGCCTTGTATTGGGCCAACCACTCTCTAAATAACATTAGTACTTTTATATATCAATATTAACATTTTCTACATCAGTAAATTGTTTCTCCCTATTTTTGTTTCTTAATTGGGCTCTCTGATTGGTTACAGTCTGATATTTAATTTTATATTACCCAGAGAACTGAAATTTAGGGTGAATTTCGATAAGCGTGGTCCTGGGTTACATCGCCTCTAGGATGCTAATCGAAAATAGATTATGTGTTTTTTTAACAGTTTCAAATCGTTTTACATTTCTATTTTCTTTGATTTTTGTTGGGCCTTTGTGCAATTTTTAACAGACAAATTTTCAGGGCTAGATATCTTGGGAAATGGGTGAACTTTCAGATGCCCATTGCTATTTTCTTTGACCTGTATTGGGCCTCTTTGTAATATTTAAAAGACAAATTTTTAGGGCTAGATATTTTGGGAAATCGGCGAACTATCAGATGAATACATTAGAGTGATTTCGAGTTTCAAATTCGCCATAATTCTTGGTTTTCATCTGCAACTATAATCATCTTCTTTTGATGTGAGATTTTGGCCATGATAGGCAAGTCTTTTACTTACTATTTTCTCCACATCCGTACTTTAGGATTCGGTTCTTTACACTCTGGAAGGAGACCAAACCTCCTCCATTGTGTGTGATGACTAATTCGCATGATGAACTGACTTGTGAATAACTCCAAGTGCGGGTCTTGTAAATTATCGGCAATGGGATCACTCTTTGAATTAATGGCCATTCATTTCAACATTAAACTCATGCTATGGTGATCACTCGAATTCATGGATGAGTGTGCTAGCTCGAGTATCCCATACTGATAAGACTTCCAATTATGCATCACGGTGGAGGGTTTGTGCCATTTCCTCTCTTGTTTATTCTTGGTGGGGTAGTGACCATGCACCTCCCCATTTGTTCCCTTTGGATCACCCCATCTAAGGAGGATGAATCTTTGAGAGCCAGATCCTTTCAACTCTGCTTGAGGAAAAGTTTCCCAATTTTATCTCACTTGTCTTGCCTCGTCTATGCATCCAGCATTAGCTAGTAGATGTGCATTTTTATTTCCCTTGTGCTTGGTGTGTGAGGTGAGGACCATTGGTACATGGGGGATGAGGATTGCAATATTCTCTAGTCTACTTCCTAGTCTCTAGCTTTTAGAGACTCTGCATGAAGATAATCCGTGAATGATCTTGGTGGTCATGTTGATGATGAGTTGATAATATCCTTTAATTACGAGTTGAGAGAAATGTTGCAATGATTGTCTAGAGGAGATCCTCTCCAGTTGACTACATATTAATTTAATTGAATTTGAGGCAAGGAGATATAGCTATGTAGAAATGAAACAATATGAAATTGCTATTTTCTCTATATGAGACATGTAAATTGAATATTTGAACCGATCCAATCCCAAACAATTTACTCTCTTATATGGTGGTTACTATTTTGTTTTATATGACTGGTACTTTGATTGATTTTCTACTTGGATTGATAAACATTGTATGACTCATTTGGGTTCTTCCACCTGTCTAGAAGGGTATAAAACTGGGTTTTTCATTCAAGGAGGATTCCTAATCAATTTCTTAATAAAGAAAAATCTGATATATCTTGAATTTCTCTTCATTAATTAAAATGAGTAACCTAAAAAATATCAATACTAACATACACACTGACATGATTATTAAAGAAGAACATGTGACAACAGAAGCCCAACTGGAGAATGAAAACATCTATATTGACATTAAGACAGTTTGTTTTGGATTTTTCTCATTGAACCAGATCCTCTCCAGTTGACTCTATATTTTTGGTTGCATATTAATTTAATTGAATTTGGGGCAAGGAGATATGGCTATGTAGAAATGAAATAATCCGAAATTGCTATTTTCTCTGTACTAGACATGTAAATTTCAAATTTGAACCAATCCAATCCCAAAAAATTTAATCTCTTATACGGTGGTTACTATTTTGTTTTATATGACTGATACTTTAATTGATTTTCTACTTGGATTGATAAACATTGTATGACTCATGTGGGTTCTTCCACTTGTGTAGAAAGGTATAAAACTGGGTTTTGCATTCAAGGGGGATTCCCAATCAATTTCTTAAGAAAGAACAATATGATATATCTTGCATTTCTCTTCATTAATTAAAATGGCAAAGCACTATGAGTAACCTAACAAATATCAATACTAATATACACACTGACACGATTATTAAAGAATAATGTGTGACAACAGAAGCCCAACTAGAGAAAGTGAACATCTATTTTGACATTAAGACATTATGTTTTGGATTTTTCTCATTGAATCTTTTGTAATCATAAAATGAATCATATACCATATAATACCTTACTTTTATCTATTTATTATCATTGTATTAAAGTTTATATTATATCATTTATCTTGTCGTATGTGCAGTAATCCTTGAATGAGTCTTTAAAGTGTAAGATTGAACTCGGTTAATAGAATATTAGAGTCTTAGATCAAGGCCTCTTTCTACTTCCATGGTAGTTTCATTGACCTTTATTTAGAGAACGTGAAACCTGAGAGGTCAACATATTTTCTTTAAAATAATAAAACCCCTAGTTCAATGTTTTGTTTGTATGTTTCTCGATTCCTCTTGGGTGGCTTTCTAATCACTGAAAATAAAGAACAAGGGCACACCCTCGTTCTTGGATTTATGTAGGTAGATTATTGATGCATATGATTGGTATTGGATACACTTTTCTTAGTCAAAATAAAATTACCTATGCTAAGAAATTGGTTATAATAATTGTATGTCATGCTTAGAGCTTTTAGGTAGTCTGTTTTTCTGTTTTCTTAAAAAAAATTATGTCATTTTTCCGTTTGATATACACAAATGAATTTATTTATGTGCTATTGTGCACTCACACTAATATATATATTATAAAAACATGATGTAGGTGCTTTAAGATGCTTTAAGGTCCATCCCCTTATAGACTGAAGATATTAATGTATCATTTCTCCCTAATGAGGTCTATTATTTCTTTATTGACATTTATTGTTATTGTAGCTTTTGTTTCACTATATGTTTAAATAGTTTTTTTTTGTATTTTTTTTCACATGGAGTTGTCATTTGAAATGTGAAATGTTTTTACTTTGAGATGCATTATTTTTTGTTTGTTTGTTAACACACCTAACCTGTGGATTTTTGAGTAACCATGACCAATGGGCAACTATCAAAATCACCTGGGGATCACACCCAGCCTGTGCCACACCAACCCTTAGGATGGTTGGATTTTTGTCCACGGGCTTTCAAACTAGTGACATTTTCACCATGGAATGCCTTAACATAACACCCTATCACTATCTATTGTACACCTCATGGGCTATCTGACATGAATTATTGACAAACAACCTCTGTGAAATTAATTCCCATAATTTGCATGTTTTACTTTATTTTCTTTCAGTTTTTGCAATTCAGCATCTAGAATGCATTATTGATAAGAAAACTTTGTGCAATGAATTTATGTGATTTCTATAAAAGGGTGAATATTTTGTTTTCTTGTTGTTTCTTAGAATTTGTTTTACTAAGATCTAACCTTGCACATCTCTTATTTTATGTAATTTCAGATTTTTTGGGAGGACGATGATAATAGGTCAAAGTGGGCATGGGATGACGGATCAACTCGTGTTATTATCCCAATGATATCCAAGTGGTGCTTTGTCCTACACCAGCTTAAAACCATGAGCTTTGATTTTCTTTTCTTTTTCATTTATGTTTTGAAACATGTTGATGCACTATGTTGTTGTTTTCTCTTTTTATGTAAATACAATCATTATGTACCAAAAACATGACTTTTTGTGTTGTAGCTTTTTTCATAGCATTCAAATCTCCTTTAAAAATCCTCCTTTTTAAAAATCTTGGTTCCATAACTAAACACAACACTATATTTCTTAAAAATTTCAACTTTCAGATTTTTTAAATTATTCTCCCTTTTTTTAGTGCATACAAACCTGACATTGTTTATTTCTAAGATGTATATTTGTTTATGTTATCTGAATTCTTAGTAATAGAAATTTTTGCACCTTCCTTTAAAACTGGCATATTTGAAACTTTTAGCTTGATTTGGATATTTAGTTTGGTATTCTTAACCATTCATAATTGGTTATTTGTGGAAGGATTGATGTTCAACAAGGCTTTGTTGGATGTGAATATTACTTGTCTTCAAATTCTGATGCTACATCTTAGAAACCCTTTGGTGGTTATTTCTAATTTATGTATACATATTCATTCCTTGGTAGGTTTTCTACATATATTAATTATATGAGATTCATTTTTAGTTGTTGATGTCACTGTTCACAAGCTGAAAGGTGTCTACAAATTGTCACGTAATTTTCCAGGCATTGTAATGCAAAGACTAGCTCTCATTACCTTGTGTGGTTAAGTCATCTTAATATTTATATGCCAAAGTTGAATAGAAACCACTTTAATATATCTTACAGACTGTTTGTGTAATGCAATTCACCAAATGCATGTTTTACCTTGGCACAAATCAAATGCTGCAATGAATTCTTTTGAAGGGATATTTTTATACATGAAAAAACATTTTTTTGTTTTCTTTCATATCTAAGATAAGAAAGTTTTTATTTTTTATTTTATTTTTTTATTTATCTAAAAAATATCCAAAAGAGAGAGCTAGTTATTCCAAATGGTAGGAAGCATTCTTCCCTGTTGATGATATTCCAAATTTTAGTACAAATTTTGGACAAATCAAACCATAAGATTTGAAAATTTGTTATAGTTTAGTTTGGCTGAATTATTTGCTAAGATCCCATTTGCTTCAGTCAGAAAAGAATTTCGAGTGGGATATGTGGGATAATTTAGAGAGTACTGTTTGAGGATACTATGCCTACTACCATAATTTTTTCCCAAATGACTTTTTAAACTCCATACAAAACTTTAAAAATCCCAATCTCTCTCTTTCATATATAGGGTGTGATTAATTTCACGAGATTCTAATGGGGACTAGTTTATTGCATTGTTACAGAAATGCTTAACCAATTTGGGGGCTATAGTAGTCAGCTACTCTTCCCCATCCCATCTTCTTGTCGAAACTGAGGCTCTGGGAAGGAAGATGATGCATTTTTTTCTCACTTGTGAGCTTCTTGTCCCATGAAGGGTTTGTTGTGGTTCCCAACATCAATGCGTTCAATGGGACAACATTGTTGTGCTTAAGTATTAATAATTAGAAAGGAAGACATTATTGGCTTGTGCTTGTTTTATTATAGATGTATATAAGTCCTCCATAACTTACATGAGTTCAGATGCAGCTCATGCTTGCTTGTACTATTGATATTTGCATAGTATTTAAGATGTGTACTCCTAATTTTTTCTTGATTCTGCATAGTACCAAATTTGAATTTGAACCCAAACTTTGTATCTATGGTGCAAAGTAGAAAAATGACAGATTGTACATGTATCTTGTTAATTTTTTATATGTTTCTTTAACTTGCTCCCCTCATGATTGAGAATGCTATTCTAGGGGAATATTCCTCTTCCAATGAAAGGGAGTTTCACTTTCTAACACTTGTAAGAGATATTCTATTACTTGTATGAAAAATTGACTAACATATGTAACTATTTTGAGAAATATTCCATTACACTTCTGTATTTTTCAATGGGACTTACAACTTCTAGGTAAGGTGCATTCCCTTCAGAGAGATTCTTTGTATAAGTGGCACATTATTCCTTGCATAAGGGCTCACTGATTTGGTGCTTTCTTTGGCATAGGTTGGGCACTCCACTAGGTGAGCTTACCTGGGATATGGAGTGCTACATTTGAGTCTATTATTAGCTAACTATAAACCTCTTCTTGTTCCTTCTCTATAAAAGAGTGGGGGCTTTGGTAGGGTGAGTATGTAATGTCCCAAACTAGCTTTTTTTGTAGTAATCTTCACAATTACTATAGAGCCATTTTTTACAAAAATGACATTGCCAATTATTTTTTGTTAATTATTCATGTGAAGAGATTTTGTCAAGAATATTGTACACAATTTAACATGAAACTCTCATTTGACAGTAATTACAAGCAACAACTCAACCTTATTATATTAACATGAATATGAACATACATGAGAACCTGTTAAGAGAATGACACAAATGGCTAAAGATATAAATGGTTGACAATGACCTCTCCAATGAGTTCATTGATGCCCAATGGGAAACATGGATGGATTCTCCTTCAATACTAGTTAGAGTGGAGTCTTTCACCACCAAAGACTAGATATTTTAATCAACTAGGGTGGGTAATTGCTACACCGAAGAAGATCATGCTCAGGGTTATAAACCCTAAAGAAAGATTCAATATTCAAATTAAGCAATCCATCAAATATCTAGACATGCCTAACGAATGATCTTGAACTCCTTTCATAATATTTGGTCACCCCAATACCATGCACAAGTATTCCTTGGATACCAATACCATGTTAAAGTATTCCATGGGTGCCAATACCATGGGCAATTAAATACATAATAATGTGACTTAAGTCCCCCCTTGTTCTTGTGACCATATTTTATTCTAATTAAATCAATTGTTTCCCCTATAGTGATTACTTATAAAATCAACATGACATTCTTTCGGCCTTGAGATTTCTTGTCCTCGAGCAATTCCATAACCTACATATCAATACCTAAGTCCCAAATGTGCCACTCCATACCACTGTACTACCCAATCATCAATAAGTCCCTTGATACTCAGGTCCCAAATATACCGCCATTATTGGGCTACAAGTGGATCCATTGTAGCATGAACCATCCCTTGGTAGCACCATCCATTGTGCTTATCACATCCATGATATGGAACATGTAAATAGTATGTAACCATATCTATCTATGTATTATGTAAAGGGCATATCATTGTATGATTCCTGTAAGAAGGCATACCCATTATCCATGTTTCCTTCATGATCTGGATAGTTTGTTTGATATAGTGCACAACCTTTGATAGAGTATGGGCCACGTGTTAGTCGAATTCTCTATGTTTGGATTGTGTTGGTTGTAAACTATAGGGCGCGTTATAGGCCTAAAAACTTGAAGTTTCTTATACGTTTAGGTGGAGTTCATTGAGAATATGAATGAAACATGTACAAGAAGGAGATCTTAGTGGGTTGGTAGTTTCAATAGTTAGGTACTCATGTATTTTGGTGGATTGTCACTCCTTTATCTGGATGCTAAAAATTTTGTAATGTCTACATCATCAAGGAATGAGACGCAAATGCCAAGCTAGATCATATATATACTTTATTGATCAAGAGTTTCTTTGATGCATTGAACCAATGGAAGATGATAATGAATACTTACTTAACAAAGATGAATGCATATCCAACTCACTAAGGGTTGGGATTATGAACTCCTACATACCATATCTAATATTATGTGATGCTTATGATCATACATGAAAAGGTTGTGATTTGTAAACATATTGATCATTATGATGTGGAGTTGGTCTAAACATGTGTATTCTTCTTATTTGTTTTTAGGAGGTTGTTGGATCATGGCCCGATGAAAGATTTTGGTCAATAATATTTTTTAAGTTCGAGCATAATTGAAATTACCTCAACAAGATTTTAATGTGCCAAGATAGCATGTCTATCTCAAAATTGTTAGAAAATCAGAATGGAAGAAAGATTTTCTTATTCTTGATAATTAATTGTGGTATTTATTATTATTATGATCATTTATATCTTATTTATTTTAGTTCATCAAGAAATTACCAAAGTGACAACACATTGAAAAATGGACGCCAGATGTGGACACAGAGTGTGTATGCATATAACATCAAAAAACTAGCTTGGCTTTAGAGCACAATAAGCAATTTTATGGTCCTCTATTATTAGAGAACTATTGTGCATACAAAAAAAACCTGCTGAGGGACAAAGAATATGAATAGATATATATGTAGAGTACCATATTAGTTTATAAACAACAAATAAAAATGAGTGTCAAAGATAGAAACATAATTGTGTAAAGTGTTGTCTATAATGGACCCCCAGTCAGCTGAAAATGAGGATCCTAGAATGGACACTAAGAATAAGTGTGACTGGTACCTTTGCATTCCTCTCTAATCTACCACAATCCATGATTGAAATATAGTGCTGCTTTGGAGAGTTTATCAACACCCTGGTTGCCTTCCATGTAATATTTAAAGACGATTGCAAGAAAAATAAGTAAATGAGTTTTTTAGTTGAAGTGTTTATTCCAAAAAGGGAGAAAGATTTATATTGCAATAAGATTGTATAAAATTCATCCAATTAACCACGAGTATGGAATAATTGAAAAATTGAAGCTGAGAGACCCATTGATCAATAGCTAAAATTAGAAGATTTCTGCAAGTTTGAAGTTCATCTTGGCTGTTTGTGTCAGGCTCAAGACCCATGTAGACATGATGGGATTAGGAATCATAAATATATAAAATGAAACCACCCCTGCTCTTTTTCCTTGAATCAGTTGATGCCCCATCAAAAAATTCCCATGGGAGCGAATAATCATTTTGTACAAATTCAATAACCCGAAATCTACAAACATATTTATTGTTTCGGGGAAATTATGAAATAGATATCCAAGTAGATTGAAGCATGGTATAACTAGTCTAGGCACATTTTCCTTTTGTATTTTCAACTACAACATTGTAGGCCTATTTCTACCAGCATACAGACACTTGTAGCAATAATTACTTGTCCCAAAGCATATTACTTTATGGCATCTCTTCATTATTAAACAATAACTTTGCATACCATTTCCTGTAATGGATAGATTTGAAACCCTCTAAAATATATATGAAGGATCATTTCCAGCACATAGTTGTAACATCAACACATAAATTCAATGATAGGTTTCAGAGCTATTTTCAATTACAGGGGTTATAAGCAAAGGGATAACTCAACTTTGGTTTGACATCTCAGATCTAGAGCTAAAATATGTTGATCGTCCCTACTCATTATGCTAAAAATTTTAGATCATCCCTACCATTTCAGGTTAGTACAAAAGGAATTTTAGATTTCATTCAAGCTACTCATTTTGAATTATCCTACTCAGCCCTATGCATTTTGAATTTTCATATGTTGTGCGCCCAAATTTTTGTGCATATTATCTTATGGTAGGCTACTTTGAAAATCAAAGTCAGTTTAGAGGGCATCAATAGCGCATCATATCTACCTTTGAGACAAAATTCATGAAAAGGTTCAGGTGGCATGTGCTCAAATGATTAGTCCCACTACTTCCTCTATGATTGCATTTGATATGGTGCAGATGCCATGTTTTGAAGTTAAAATATTGGCATATCTCATAGCCCTCAAATTATAGTTGATGATACATTCCAAAACAGTAAAGTGTTATTTCAATTATACGAGAAACAAGGTGCTCATTATGAGCCTTTTTCAAGGGACCTGATCAGCCAAGAAGAAAATTAATCTCAACATATTCATGAAAATTTAGAAATAATTTTGAATAAGGACTTAAAAAAAATTACTAACTTTATTTTGAAGTGGAGGTTTGGTTTTTCAAATCCGTAGTGATCCATGGCTTTAGCATATGTTATACTTGGGAAAGGAACAAAAAATTCAATATCTTTAATCTATGTTCTATTGTACAACACCTCACATCCCAAGGCTCAAGCAGTGGGAAGATATAAAACCAACAGAATATTCAAAAGGCGAGGAATATGAGCATGGCAGGATCTTTAATGTAGATCAAACATATATTATGTTAAGAAAAGAAAGAGAAAATTACTCCTAAGCAAAGCATAACATAGATAACATAGTTTGATCAAATCCCCATGGATACTAACACATTCACCACGTTTACAATCAAGAAGAGAAAAACATCAATGCATCTAATAATTGCAATACATGCCCAACTATAAATCAATATGACACATTTCTAGATCATGTGAATCATAGTGGAAAGCTTTGCAATTGTAATTTTCTTACCTGCCTATGTTCTAGCCTTAGAGTGCACTATTACAACTTTGGAAAATAGCTAAAGTGTAGTCAAGAAATGAGAGTAGAATTTCAATGAAATAAAACTTTTAGATAATTTCTTGCACACATGTTTAGTAAAATCTCTCTTAGGCAGCCTAGATTCCTCTTCTACTAATATAAACCTAAAAGACAATTTTTCAACCACAATAATCTCAAAGGCGTTGGAGAGAAGGATTGTTGATAAAGGGAAGCTAAGTAGTGCTAAAATTACCAATAAGGCTAAGGAATTGAAGTGAAAGATTTTTATGGTTTCTCTCCAGGTATTTGATGTAGTTATAGAGTTGAAGCATTGTTGTGTTTGAGCTCTCAAAAAACCTCTAGGGAAATAGATGATGGTCGTCTGTTCCATTATATCCAATGTTACCTTTCATCCATGATCCATTTTTCCAATGAATAAATTGATCAATATAAGGCATTGGGCTCAATGGTCTCATCAATGAGAGGCATTGTTGAAAAATCCTTCAAGATGTTTTTGCAGTAAAGACTGTTGGGTTTTGTTTCTAGGTATCAGAATATAGACCCAATCGAGATCTTATGGAGATATGGATTGGGGATTCTATTGTTAATACATATTGATGGTCTACCATGTGCTATATATACATTTTCAATCATGGAATAATGAATCCAAAATGAATTGGGACCTCGAACATCTGTACCATTATTTGGAGAACACTCACAACAATAGCATGGAATTTCCTTCAAGCCCTTCAAGGGCTTCCTAATTTAGACCTAACAATGCTCATTGATTTAGGATCCTGATGATTTAGGATCCTAATGACTTGTTGGCATATCTGATCGGCAAGTATACATGTCCTTGCTGCTCAAAAAATGGATCAAAACATGTTAGGATATATAATAACCTTTGGATTTAATAAAATATGGATAAATTTTTAACCCCTTTCATTTTTTTTTCCTTCAAATCGCTAATTCAAATTTTTATGGGTGGGTTTTTAATAATTTACAAATAATCAGAGCTTGATGCTCTCATGCTTTGTTTTTTCAAAAAATCATGCCTCGCAGAACATGTTCCAGAAGGTTCCTACATGATGGTCCATGTAATATGGCCAAACTCATTATTTATCCTCTGATATGCCCTTATTGACTATTTTTATCGTCATTAAGAGTTGAGAACATTCTCAAAAAGAAATAACACTAGGAAGCTTTTCTAAATAGATGTTTATGATCTATATAGTATATACAATGAATGATGCGTACACCAATTATAGAAACACCAACTTTTGACATGTAAATCTACCTTCAAGATAGCCTATAACTCCAATGTGGCTGGAGATTTCAAGAGCTACATGTTTTATTTAGAAAGATGAAGTCTCTCTCTCTCTCTCTCTCTCTCTCTCTCTCTCTCTCTCTCTCTCTCTATCCCCCAGTATCTATATATTATAGGAATCCAACAAGGGAGGTAGAAATACTCAAAGGATCTGATCGGATTTTAGACCAAAAACTCAAAATATTGGAGAACACAAGTGAAGCAATACTAAGAAACAAATTATATTTTTCATCTTTTTCTTCTCCAACACTGTAATATTTCCATTTTAGCACATGGCTAAATGGAATATTAAAATTTTTCTTGTATCACCTTGCAGGTAAATAAATGGGTAAAGGAACCCATTCTTATTGAAGACATGAATTAAATCCCTTATAATTTGGAAGGGATCATTAGAGTAGCTTCATTTTGCACCCTCAAGTGTGAAAAGGGGAAAATGCATGAAGACAAGGTCATGTTTGACCAAGTCAACAACGTTGCCATAGGAGGAGTGGATCACTTTATGAGACATCACAGTGTGAATGAGGAAGAGGATATTTGGTGGAGGAAACCCTAATGGATGGGGCCCATGGAGAGAGATCTTTCCCTTGTTTAAAAGGAGGGCAAGGCAACCATTGTTATTCATGATATGGATTATTGATTTCATTGTCTATTCAAACATTGTGCATTCTTTTGCTGTTTAGCAATAATTGCTGGGGAATTCATATTTAGGATTTCTTCACCTTCTGAGAGGCCTCTTGAGGGATTGTTCTTTAGTCTCCAAACTTATTGGCTCAATGCCAATGCATCCTCCTCTAGGATAGCATTATTTTTGCAGCAACATAATTCTGTGTTGCAGGGTGTTGTAGTGGAGACTCCACAACACCGTTTCCTTGGCTCATGTTTTAGAGGAGGGAGCTTCTATTACTTTGGGAGGTTAGTGAGGGAGATTTATGAGAATATTTCAAATCATTGGCATCAGGAAAATCTCTTCTCTTCACCAAAAACACAATCCCTTCTCTAGAATGCGTGATTTCTGAGTGCAATTGCAGTGGGGACTTGCTCCACTATTTTGGAGGGTGAGATCTTCAGGGATAGGATCAGCCTTTCACCTGAGCGATCATTTGGATGAGATTCAGCCATAATTTTTAGCATCATCATCCATATCTATCCATTTATATTTTCTAAGTTGCAGTTTCTACCCAGCAACTCTGGCATTTATGCAGATTTTCCAATTTGTGTATATTTCAGCCAATCCTTTTGAGGATTGTGTATTGTTGTTTTCAGGGGTTTAGATCTTTCCCCCCTTCTTTATTTGAGCTACATATTGCTGTATCTATGTGTTGACATTATTTTGCAACAATTCTGCTTCATGGATTGTGCAGTCATAGCCAAGGCTTCTCTTGTATAGCAGTATTTCTTCATGTGCCATGTATATATTTCATTGGGGCTGCATTGCCTAGCTTGAGAGATCATTTCCTCAAGATATTGTATACATTATTGCAACTATAATCTAATTTAATGGTTATGTATATCTTCCGGCATTCTTGTATTAATGCATTCACTGCTATTTTCCAGCTCATGTTTATGTATTGCTAATCTCCACATTGGTAATATCTTGAGATATTCCAAATAGTGTAGTTGTTCCTAATTTGGAATATTACAAAGGTATCAAAGCATGATCTCTAGCTCAGCCTTTGAGTCTCAACCAAAGAAGATCAAGATGATGAAGAAGAGGAGTTTACTCTCATCTATTTTCAGATCTAGAAGAGACCTCTCCAAGGAGGTCAAGAAGATTGAAGAAAGGGAAGAGGAAGTACCATGCACTTCCTACTCTCACAAAGAAGAAGACTAGAAGCATGAATAACACTTGGAATTCGAAATTCTAAGTGAGTACCTTACTAAATACCAAGAAAAAACTAGAGCCTTCCAAGAGACTCTAGCTTTTCCATAATTTGTTCAGCATAAATAAGAAAGAATACCCCACAGCTATGGGTTGATGAGAGGCAATAGATTTCTATTGTCCACATTTGATGGATCACTCACATGTGCAACAGAAGATTGGGTGAAGAAACTAAAGGCTTTCTTCCTACTACATCCTATAGTAGAGAGAGAGGCTATAGAAGTTACAGCGCTACACCTTGAAGGTGAAGCAAATAATTGGTGGATCAGCCATCTAAGCTATACAAGGGTTTCTAATCTTGTTAAGTTTTATCAAAGATTGATCAGAAGGTTTGGAAAAAGGAGGGAGGAGCCCTCACCACCAGCTAATGAGGCATGTACGAACGTCGTTGAGTCCATGGAGGAGAAACCTTCATCTTCAACAGTTTGGGAGCCCAACACTTATGAGGAGGAAACTCATACAGCCCTGCAAGGAGCTTCCAAATTTCACCAAGGTATGATTGAAAATCCATCTCTTTTCATTTCAGAAAACACTTTGAATGGGTCTACATCATTGCATGCAGTTGACCTAGAGTAGAAAATTAGCACTACACTGTACAAGAGCAATGATGCAGAGGAGATGAGCCATTCCTCATGGGAGCATTCAAATGGCAGCTTCCTTTAGGAAGCCATGAGAGGAGTAGAAAGAAGGAGTAGACATCTGGAGATAGGAAACTCTTTATCCTCTCTAGATGACACTCTCTCAATGAGCATGCCACAACTCAAAGAGAGACTTCTGCTGGTAGCAGATCCAAGGCCACTTGGGTTTTGGAGGACCATGTTTGAGGAGGTTATTCCCTTCTCATAGGAGCAGATAGAAGATGGAGGACATATTCAGATGGATAAAATCTCTCATGACTATGTTGGAGATTCCTTGAGCCATGCACATCATGATGGGAGGTTTTTTCCTAACACCTATTTGGATCCTCATAGGGTCAAATTGATCCTTTGGAAGATTACATTTCAAGATCCCATGAAATGCAGGAATCTGATTTGGGATGAGGGTAGCCCTCATGGGAAGAGTACCAAGAGGAAGGATGGAAGAAGGCATCTACAATTGGTTGAGTGGATGTGGATGGTGAGCAAGATGCTGGTGGGCTACTTGCAGATTTATGATACCGGGCAACAGGAGGCTTGGCTACGCTGGTTACTCTTGAAGGAGTTTGGCCATCACTTGGCATACACTCTTTCCAAGGGTATGAGGATGGAGAAGATGTGGCAGGATGCTGGCATCATGGAGTAGCAAAGAGTATGGGTGCATAGTGATGATGCAACATTCATATCATTCACTATGCCTTCAACACATATCTTGCATTATGAGAGCATGAGGAAGCAACAAAGACATTTGTTGAGGAGTAGGAGATGGCACTATCATGGTGCAAAGGGGATACTCCTTGACCTTTGATGATCAGGAATTACTTCCACCTTGGGAGAGATTCCATATGTGCATCAACATTATTGGAGGGTTTCTTATGTATTTTGAGGAAGCTGAGGGCAATAGCGTTGTGCCATCTAGAGACTATCTAGTGCCTCATGCAGAGGAAGGAGGAGCTCTTGCTCCAGGTAGAGGGATTCTTGCATATTTGCAAGGAATTCCTCGGGATCTCATGTATGGATATCAAAGCACAACTCATGTTTTACATGTGCCATTGATGAAGAGGTCTGGAACCTTGGAGAAACAAGGATGAGATAGGGAGAAGACCCATCATAATGAGATGAGGAGTACACATCCCTATTCATTTTTGGAGGTTGATACACCTGAGAAGGTGATTGGATTGTGCAGTGGAAGCATGGAGAGATTTCTCCATTCATATATTCAGTCATCTCTTGTTGAGGATGTCTCATTGCATGGAGACATTTTTCCGGGGAGACCACTCGACCAGCAAAGGAGGAGGGATGCTTCACATGTTGAGGCACCATTCATTGATTTAAGAGGAGTGGAGTGCTCCCAGGATCATCTTGTTTGCATGATATTGACAGATCATCATATGAGGAGATGCATAGATCATGTGCAGATGGAGGAGATACATAACTCTTTGGAGGAGTTAGCACAACCACCTCTTTTCTCTTTGAGGATGAGAGGAGACTCAATTTTGAGCCACTCCATTTTCATGAGCAGAACTTATGGTAAGGGTACTGTTTATTTGCATGATGATCGGTATATTCATCCCTTAACCATATATGTACAGGATGTTGCTCAACAGAGGAGCATTCTTTTTTCTAGACCCCATGGTCTACTCGAGGCCATGAGCACTATTGGTGACCACTCCCTAGGAGTGCTTGGGAAGGAAATGTATTTTGGAGGACAAACTCACCTTGCACCATGCATCATTTACTTTCTCCATACATTTGAGGAGAGTAGGATAGCAAGCAAGTGGTTGAGAGGCCACACTTTTTGTCATACTCTTTTGTAGTTGAGGGTCAAACTGCATTGGTTACAATTGAGGGACCATTTTCCTTCTCCCTTACCACACTTGAAAACAAGCATGGTTCTCATTATGGTTCATTATGTTGTTTTTGTCTTTGTTGAGAGCATGATTGGGGGAATGGCACATTGGTTGGATATGTCCCTTGGGGGAGAGATCTCCCACATTATTTTCATTGCATGTGCTAATGGGAGCATGAGAGGACATGTGGCCACTACAACAAAACATTTGTTTCCGTTTGAGGTGAGCCATATGATTGATTGGATGCCATGTGATGGATACTTCTAACTCATCACATATGAGGTGATTTGAGACAACATGTTTCATAATGCTGGGGAAGAGATCCTTGGAGGTCTAGTCTTCATCTTGCCACTGGAGAGCAACCTTATTGCAGCTCAAGATCAACATATACTCTACACTTATCCTGAGTGAAGAGGAGGACAACATGGGGTAGGCTATTTTGTCTACCAAGATCATATTTTCAGCCCACCTATATTGCAGGAGCCAAAGGTGCAAGATGATTGTCAGGAGTTGCCATGTTGGGAGGTAACTCACTTTGTATGGATGATTGCTTGGGGGATGGAGGATCTACATGAGGAAGAAGTTCCTCAACATATTTCAAACTCCATGCCTTGGGTGGAGACTCTTCAGTTCTATCCTTGCAGTTGCTTGAGGACAAGCAACATTTGGGAGGGGATGACTGTAATATTCCCATTTTAGCACATGACTAAATGGAATATTAAATTTTTTCTTTTATCACCTTGCAACTAAATAAATGGGTAAATGAACCCATTCTTATTGAAGACATGAATAAAATCCCTCATAATTTTTAAGGGATCATTGGAGTAGCTTCATTTTTCACCCTCAAGTGTGAAAAGGGGCAAATGCATGAAGACAAGGTCATGTTTGACCAAGTCAACAGTGCTACCATAGGAGGAGTGGATCACTTTATGAGACAACACAGTGTGAATGAGGAAGAGGATATTTGGTGGAGGAAACCATAATGGATGGGGCGCATGGAGAGAGAGCTTTCACTTGTTTAAAAGGAGGGCAAGGCAGCTATTGTTATTCATGCTATGGATTAATGATTTCATTGTCTATTCAGACATTGTGCATTCTTTTGCTGTTTAGCAAGAATTGCCGAGGAATTCCTATTTAGGATTTCTTCACCTTCTTGAGAGGCATCTTGAGGGATTTTTCTTCATTCTCCACACTTCTTGGCTCAAGGCCAAAGCATCCTCCTCCAAGACAACGTTATTGCTGCAGTAGCATAATTTTGTGTTGTAGGGTGTTGCAGTGGAGACTCCACAACACCATTTCCTTGGCTCATATTTCAGAGGAGGGAACTTCTATTCCTCTAGGAGGTTAGTGAGGGAGATTTCTGAGCATATTCTAGATCATTGGCATTAGGACAAGCTCTTATCTTCACCAAAAATGTAGTCCCTTCTCTAGACTCCATTATTTCTGAGTGAAATTGCAGTGGGGACTTGCTCCACTATTTCGGAGGGTGAGATCTTCAGGGATAGGATCAGCCTTTCACCTGAGAGATCGTTTGTATGAGATTCAACCATAATTTTCAGCATCATCAGCCATCTCTATCCATTTCTATTTTTTGAGCCCAGCAACTCTGGCATTTATGCAGATTTTCCAATTTGTGTATATTTCAGCCAATCCTTTTGAGGATTGTGTATTGTTGTTTTGAGGGGTTGAGATCTTGCTCCCCCTTTTTTATTTGAGCTACATATTGTTGTATCTATTTGTTGACATTATTTTGCAGCAGTTATGCTTCATGGATTGCGCAGTCATGTCCAGGGCTTCTCTTGTATAGCAGTATTTCTTCATGTGCCATGTATATGTTTCATTGGGGCTACAGTGCCTAGCTTGAGAGATCATTTCCTCAAGATATTGTATACATTATTGCTGCTATAATCTAATGTAATGGCTATGTGTATCTTCCAGAATTCTTGTATTAATGCATTCACTTCTATTTTCTAGCTCATGTTTATGTATTGTTGATATCCACATTGGTAATATCTTGAGATATTCCCAATAGTGTAGTTGTTCCTAATTTGGAATATTACAAAAAAAATGAGAAAGGAACCATCTCCTAGATGAAAATATGTTAAGATAAAAATGAGTCAAGGGTTATTTTTTAGCTCCATCTTTAAAATTCATCAATTCCATGTTCTATGTATTGTCTAGTTCAAACTTATGAAGTCTATTCACTGTGTTTTCCTTCAAAAGAGGTTGTTAAATACTGCAAAATATGGATGTCTGGACACAGAATTTAGTGATGGAGTGTGTTGTTGAAAAAGAAAATTTACATTCCTTTTGGTCATTTTTATTTGTGATTTAGTATCAACTCTTTTTCTTCATTAGAATTAAGTCCATTTTGTACTAGCAGATAATTGAACACATTGTTTCTTTCCAATGTTTTGCAGTGTTAAAGGAAAATAATAACTGTTTTATTGTTTCGTGTTCACTGCTGAAAAGAGATACTCTTACTATGATAATTTTCAATTTTTTTTATTTTTTGGTTGTTGTCATGTTTTGAGTGCGGACTTGTGAAATTCCAAATCACATGTCGCTTTATGTGAAGGGGATATATATATATATATATATATATATATATATATATATATATATATATATATATATATATATATATATATATATATATATATATATATATATATTAATTTTTATTTTTCCCTTGTGATTCTCTAGAGATTGGTGTTATATTTGCACATAATTTTAGATATCATTCAGATATCTAAAATTTATAATTCTTAATTTGAATATTTACATGATAAATGAAAGGCAAAGGTCACAATCTATAAAGTTTCAAGATATAATTTTTAAAAATATAATTCTTTAAAGGGTGCTAGCTCAATGGAGGAGCACCTGCTTTACAAGCAGGAGGTTGATAGTTTGATTCCATTGTGCTCTGATATTCATATCGAATGGCGATGTTCAATTTTTGGTGATGGAAACTCTTTTGACCATTACCAATGAGGTTATGGTGAAATTTTTTGACCTTCACCAAAATATGAAATGGTGACGATCAACGAATGCCTCCATATACACACATCAATAGTGACGACCATGAATGGTTTGTCACCATAAATCGTTGTTGTTGATATGAAATGGTGAGGGCCACTATTTTTCATTATAGTCATTTTTTGTGATGGACCTTGATATCACAAATGAGCTTATGATGAAATTTTTTGACCCTCACCAAATATGAAATGGTGACAGTCAACGAACGTCGCCATATATATACACTAATAGTGATGGCCATTAAAGGTCCATCAACAAAAATCATTGTTGTTCATATGAAATGGTGACGGTCACTATCTGTCATTATAATCAATATTCGTGACGGACCTTGAATGTCACCACGACACATACTTTCAGTGATGCCACCTTTGGTGCCGTTCAATTTTTTGGTGATGGAGGCTATTGTCCATCACCATTTCTTATATGAAATGATGATGGTCACTATCCATCATTATAAATCATTATTGGTGATGGACCTTGAATGCCACCACAACACCTATACTTTCAGCGATGCCACCTTTAGTGACATTCAATTTTTTGTGACAAAGGCTCTTTTGACCCTCAGTAATGAGCTTATGGTGAAATTTTTCGGCCCTCACCAATGTTATTTTTTCTTTTAGTGATTCGAATATGTACAATATATGATAGAGGGGTTTTTAGAAGGTGATTTCCCCAAGAAAATCTTGTGTTGTGTGATTGATAATTTCCTTTCTTTTACTTGCATGTGATTGAGCGACCATGTTTTATATTCCGTAAATATAGTAGAAGAATTCAGTATCTTGTTTTAGTACATTACATGATCAGATTGAATCCATTGGTATATAGTTTCTATATATATAATTTATACATGGTATCAGAGCATGAATTTTTTGGGTGGTGAGTTTGTAGAGAATATATGAAAATTATGGTGCAAAAATTTCAAAAACAAATAGCATATTTTGATTACTTGCGAAAAACTACCCAAATTCAAAAAATAAAATCTATCAAACCAGAGCTCGAATGAGGAAGATATCGTCGATTTAAAATCATCACTTTTTTCATAAAATTTTGTGACAGTGGGACAATTACAATGTGCATGAGTCAAGAACCTGTATGCACTTGAGGTACAAGATGCATGAAAAGCTTTGAGGAGAGAATCAGAGGTTAGTGACTTGGTGGTTCAGAGGGAGCACAAATTACCTCTCAACATGCAGTCTCATAAGCAGTCTCGGAAGGTTGTGGAGCAACCACAATTAGAGAATCAGAGAGGAGTCTGAGTGGAAGAGTCCACTCAATCAGAGACCTCCAAGAGGGGGAAATTTTGAGCCATATGGGTAGAGGGAGTACATGAAGCTATACCTCCAAGTGCGAGGTGGGGCAATGTGTAGATATAATCCCAAGAAGAAATTTGGGCAAGGTCCATTGAGATGGAGTGTCTCATAGATCGAACCTAGCTACGAGGAGACCACAGTACAATAGTAGCAAGAAGGGTTGGTTAGATTGATGCAGTCAGATTTCAAGAAGACATAAATAAGAGTGAGAGATGTTAGATATTGGAGCACAAATAAGAGTTGGCAGTAGTGCAGAGGGCATAGATGCAGATGGCAGCAGTGTCACAGAGAGTCCAGTAGACATGTGCAATAGCTAGCAGCAGTTAGAAGACTCTCATGATAGATGCATTATACTAATTCAATTTTTGGAGCCTATTCAGTTTCAGGAGTTGCATGTCCAAACATCAGTAGAGAAGTGTTGCATGCATAACATTCCAAAGGTACCAAATCAGGATAGATTAATTCCTTTCTTGTTGAGAGGGTGTGTTGAAATTTGCAACAAGAAACAGTGAAATTGGCATCCAGAAAGAACAAAAATTAACCACATAACTGGTGTGGGATTCCAGTCACACATGAGTAAGGAATTCAGTTACACACTAGCACTAAATATGGTCGTCTAATTGATTTATCCCTTAAATAAATTGGAAAATAAATTGTAATTTCATCTCATAACAACTTGTATCAGTTAACAAAGTTAGAAAGACTGAGTAAGCTCAAGAAATTTGAGTAGAGGGCCAAAGGTGAGGCATGTATAGTGATTCTATTACTTTGGGGGTCTAGTTGCATTAGTTTAGTGCATGTGTAATTAGTTAACTCAAATTAATTGAGTTAACATCAGTTTAACTAGTTCTAAGTAAAGGATGAGCTAGTTATATGTCAACTGAATTAAATTATATTTAATTCACAGTATTAATCTATCAGATAAATGATGATTCACTATTATTAGCTGCATGCATGTCAATTCTGATGAAGACCCAATTGAGATAGAGGATAAAGGGAAGTTAACTATCAGTTGTATTATTAGTGAATTTCCAATGCGCAATTATAAAGTCAAAGGAATCCTCATGAAGGATTGCGTAGTAAAGGAAGGTTGATTATCTTATTTAATAGGGATTAATTTCCTAGGTATTGCATGAGAAATTCTATGCTAAGCAAGGGCTAAGAATTGCTAAGTGTTGGTCAATTT
Source organism: Pinus albicaulis (assembly GCA_034641835.2). Taxonomy (NCBI): domain Eukaryota; kingdom Viridiplantae; phylum Streptophyta; class Pinopsida; order Pinales; family Pinaceae; genus Pinus; species Pinus albicaulis. The sequence goes on from CM076569.1 coordinate 916,396,386, forward strand.
TGCCTTAGAATTGCTAGTTAGTTTTGAGCAGGATCAGGGTGAGATGATCGATAGAGTGCAAGATTTTCTCTGTGTGAGAAAGAATTATATTATTTCATGATTATTTTACTATGTACAATATATGATAGAGAGGTTTTGAGTAGATTCTTTCTCAATAAACATCTTTATTGTGTGATTGATAATTTCCTTTATCTTACTTGCATGTGATTGAGCGATCATGTTCTATATTCCACAAGTATAGTAGAAGGATTTAGTATCTTGTTGTGGCACATTACATGATCGGATTGAATACATTGGTATAGAGTTAATATATATATATATATATATATATATATATATATATATATATATATATATATATATATATATATATATATATAATTTCTACATGATCATGACCAAGGATAGGTGGGAGGAATTTGGGAGTCTCAAATACCTTGGAATGATTGTCCAAGACCTTTTGGAGATATGGAGAAATATATGATTTCGATGTTTGAACCTCTAGTTAGCATAATTGTGTAATTGCGCCCCGTTGTTCTTTATTTATAAGATTTGTCATGCTATTAGAGTTGATTATCTTTCCTAGTGTTTACCCTATTCTTTTTAATTTTCTTGTTCCTTTTCTTCCTCATCTTCAAAATATATGTAAAATAATTTCTTCTTAGCACACTGATGACCTTTAGTGTTTTTTAAAAAACTTTCCGGATTATCCACATTATTAGAAGACGAGTGTCGACGTTTCGAATCCCAATGGGGATCCATCATCAGGACCTTTAGTGTATTTTTTATCACAACTGTAACAAAGCCATTTTTCTCTTTTTTCTTCCAACTATTGTGGTGTCAACCTTGTAGGTTGTGGAAGGCTATGAGTAGCAGCACTTCCATATTTAGATTTGTGAGTGGTAGGCTTGCTTGTTGCCATAATTTTTCATTCAATTTTTCTTTCCAACCTAAATGCCGTCTCCAATGAATCAAGTGGGATTTTATCGTTTAAAGTCCCGATGAAGACATCAATCCTATGCTCTTTCGGAATATCATTTACCCTTATATTCAATTTTTGGAAGTCCTTAATGTGCTCTACCATTGAACCCTTTTTTCTGAGAATTATCAATTGGATAAAGAAAGTGTTTTTGTTTGTATCCTCATAATGTGTTATCATTTCCTCCATAAAAATTGACCAAGTGACAATTTTTTTACAAGAGAAAATCCATCTATACCATAAAAATTGATTGGGTTCTAAATATAAAGTTGCAACATGTACCTTTTGTGATTTTTTCACATTATGGAGATCAAAATATTGCTCCATATGTAGTATCCATGTTACATGCATTAGGGGAATTTTGAGCTCTAAAATGGGCATCCTAAGAAAATTGTACAACCAAAATAAACTTTATAAGAACCAATAGGATTAAATATGATGATGTAATCCATGGGGGATGATTGACCATTTTTGGATTTAAAAATTAAAAATATTAAAAAATAATAAAATAATAAAACTAATTTTTCAACTCGTATTTTGAACTTATCTCCATAATGTTTTACTCAAATTTCGAGTGGGAGTACTCATTGGATTCAAAGTTTAATTCCTCATCTAAGGAGCACCCATGTTTCATAATTTTGATGGACCCTTCTACACAATAAATGAGAAATACATGAAAAATCGTGATGTATTTCTCATTTTTCATGTAGCAGAGTCCATGGAAAGTATGAAACATGGGTGGTCCTTGGATGAGGAATCAAATTATGCATGCAATGAGTGTTTTCGCTCAAAATTTGAATAAAACCATAGGGAGATAAGTTGAAATATGAGTTGAAATAATATTTTTTTCTTTTTTCCCTCTAAAACTTGACAATGTAAACTAATACTATTTTATTATTTCCATTATTATTTTATAATTTCCTTAGGAGGCCCATTTTAGACCTAAAATTTCCCCTAATGATCCTTGCCATCAAACTTAGTCACATTAATATTTAGAATATGGTGGGTCCCCAATCCAATGTTAGAGTCTATGAAATCATGATTAACATTTATTTTTTTCTCATCTTGAGTTTCCTATACTACCTTTTCACCATTAGGAATTTTTTCTTGTAGAAAATTTGTCAAACCTTCCATGTCTTTATTAAAATATTCCATGTTTCCTTTCATTTTTTCTTCTATAAGATCGATCTTAGCATCTATTAATTTTTGTGAGAGTGAAATTTGTTGCACTTGGTCTCATAATTTTGATATATCATGTTGCATTTCTTCCTCTTCTTCATGTGTCATAGTAGAGATTTCAAGTTGCTTACAAGGTGTTTCCATTTTATTTCTGTAGAGCATCAATTAATGATATTTTTTTCACTATGCCTTTTGAATCACTTCAAATTAATTTTTCAAACAAAAATTATGCAAATTTTAAAAAATACACCTTTATTGCTTTACAGGAGCTCAATATTTAATATGTTGTATCTCTATAATTTAAGATCCCCAAGGTCTGAAATTTCATCCTATAATATCCCTATGAGTCTTCTTTCCAACCCCACAAGTTAGACCACGATTGGAGTCTTCATGAAAGAGTTATTCCCAATATCCCACAATGACTTGATTATAGATGGGTTTAATAGAGTCAACTTGTATGGAGTTCCACCTGCCA